>JANUWF010002029.1:1800000-2197317 GCA_026120185.1 Voacanga thouarsii | reverse complement strand
GTGGGATGTTACAGAAGGTCCATTCTTAGTAACACAGGTTTTTTATAGAGGAGCTTATTGCCTAATGACACCTGATGGAAAGGATGCAGGTAAAGCAATTAACGGTAAGTTCTTGAAATGGTACTATCCGGCGTTCTGGGAGGGAAATAGTGAGTTAAAAAAAAAGGGAAAAAAAGAAAGAAAAGATCTTCTTGAGTAAAAAAGTTTTTGCTGATATATTAAACTGATCACAAGAGGCCGACCAGATAGCTGTAAATATCTTTACAAAAGAAATTAGCTATCATTGGAAGGGGCGTGGGGCTGTAGTGTTGGCCGATAAGGAACAATCGCCAGCCGATTTGGATCTTCTGATTCGGCGGACGCTTGACTAGACATCGTGGCAGTTTCCGTTGGCTGCGGATCAGGAACTGGGAGCTCTTTTTCAGCCATCTCAGCCTTCGTTTCTGCTCCTCTTTCGGGAGGTAGGGCCACCTCGACAGCGGACATCTCTTGAATTCCTGTTTCGGCAGTCGAAGGGGCAGTTTCTTCAGTTTGAGTTCTGGAAGGGCCTGATTCATCAGCAGTCGAAGGTTGTAGAGCCTTGTTCAACTCAGCCACAAAGCGGTCCTACCCAGACATCATCTCATTCAGTAGAATGGTTGAGTTTGATAGTTTAGCTTCGAGCAGTTCCTCTTCTGCCTCCAGCATTAGTCATTCATCACTATGCTGAAGAAAGGAGTCGTCGATGGCATTGACTGTTTCCTGAAGCCCTTTCTCTAGCTCAAGCTACTGCTCCAAGGCCTTTTTCTCAGAGGCAAGTTCTTCTAGGAGTTTAGATATTTGACGTTCGAGCCGTTCAATTTTCCCTTTTCCCTCCACAATGTCAGCTCGCAGAAGCATAAGATGACCCATGAAATGCCGGCGATCTTTTTATGCAAATGCTGCATTTTCTCGATGTAGTTTTAGAAGCTCTAGCTGGTCGTGAGCTTCATCCCGACGGTGCTGCGTGTTAAATAAGAAGCGACCAGTGAAGCATATTTGCCCCAAGTACCCAATTGCTAAGTCCCGAAGTGTAGGGGGCATGTCGATATCGGCTGATTGAACAATCTGCAGAAGGGCGCGAGTCACATTTTCCAGAATGGACTTCTCAATAGCCAAGGAAGCCCCGATGAGGCCATCAAGGAAGTCCAGCGCCGAAGCCAACGTCAGCATTGGCAGGGGAGCAGTAGTTTCTCCAGTTCCCTGGCTGTTGGGAGGCACAATTGTTTTGATATCATTCGCCACTAGTTATTTTTCAGGCCTTGGCAGAACAGAGGATGGACTTTTTAGAGTCGAAAGCTCAGCTGACGGAAAGGTTGCCACTGGTAGGGAGGCCGACATGTCAACCGCGGGAGGAGCCGTAGGCTCCACTGACGGGGCATCTGTCGTCGGATGAGCCGTTCTTTCAGCCGCCCTTTTAGCTAAAGTACGGAGCGAAATACCTTCCTTTGAGTCAAAAGAAGTGTCGATGATAATGGGATAGCCTATTCCGTGTTTGCGTTTCTGCAGAAAGGATTATGCTGATAATTAGACAAAATTGAACATTGGAGGAACAGAGCAAGACAAGAATTGCCAGAAGTAAACCTTAGAAATAGGAGGAGTCAGTGTTTCATGTTTTCTCTTTAATCGATGGAGCAGGGATGGGACCTTGACCTTTTCGTTCTCCTACTCCAGGATAGCAGGAGCAGCAGCAGTAGTTTTCTGCACCAAGGGAGTATGTAAGGTTGACATTATTATAGGACTTACAAGGTGTTTTACCTATTTTCCTTTCTTAGCAGATGATGGTTCAAGCAAAGAGGTGGCCGCCCTGGAATTCGCAGAAGCTAGATGCCTATGGGGGCAGAGAACAGGGCCCCACTAAGTAGCCTCCACTATAAATTGAAGTTCGGGGAAGTCTCCAATACCACCTGGAAGGATTTAAATTCAAAAGACCTCAGAATGGCCTAGGTGCTTCCGGCTAAGGTTTATACATCTTCAGCTGTTAGCATCGGTTTTACGTAAAAGGAGGAAACGTGCCCCGGGTCTGTGGGAATATCTTGTATCAGCCCAAATTGGCGGGAGAAGCAGTGGGGGTTGTACCTCTCACAAGAGGTCTTAGCACTTCGAGCTCCAGGCTTGGCCCCCAAGAGAATTTCCCGAGTGTATAGAATTCGGGCCCATAGAGTTTCTTGTGTGGCTTCGGGGCTTTTCAACAAGCTTGTCAACCAAAGGGGGCCTTCTTTGCGAGCATCATATGAAAAGAAGATAGTAACATGGAAGTCTCAACATTGGTAAAGATACGAGATGATGGTTTCGGCAAAAGCAGTGTTTATAGGGACCTGAAGCATCTGATAGCCGATTGCCCGCTTGGGAGAGTCCGTCTAGGTTCCTGTAAGCCGACTGACGCCAAAGTTGGGCAAATACTGATACAGCCAAAGTTGGGCAATCTAGAGTGGGCCCCCAAGGTTGGTCGGATCTTCCCCAGCGGCAAGGGCAACCATCAGCTGATTAATGGTGCGATAGACCAAGGCGAGGACCAAAGAGGTAAGGTCACAGTGCCTTTTACTCCATAAGAGAGCCGATACATAGTATTGGTACTCGTTGCTGACACCGGTAGAATGGGAGCAGATAAAAAACTTACACAGCCAAAGCCATAGGAAGGCCGCTTGTTCCTGGTTTAAAGGAGTATCCTCCACTCCTCGATGAGCGTTGATAAAGTTGCCATATGAAGAGGAGGCCTTGTCCAGACGAGCCTCAACGGCTGGTAAGTTTTCTTCATCATGAAGCCTTGGAATCTCATCGCCTTCACATCGAAAGCCGAAGATGGTGCAGATGTCAAGAATGGTGAGGGGAAAACAACCTGTGAAGAAAGATGAAGCCGTTTATCGCCGAGGACCAAAATGGAAGAACGGCAGCAAACAGATTACGGTCAAATGCCGTCTCGAAGTTGGTCATCATGATGGCGTCTGAAATTCCCCATTATGCCCAGATGGCCCCAAGTCGGGCGTAACAGTGGTCTCGCCATTCTCTGTAATTCTTGAGTTTGCGCGGCTAATGACAAAAAGAGGAGGGAAGATTGGTAGTGGTAAAAGTATCCTGTTGCAAAGAGAAAGTGAAATCAGCAGGTAAAACAAACCGCAGGTGTTCAGCAGTAACTTCTACAGGCAAAAGACGTGGGCCCAAGGCAAATAGTTTGGCATCGGCTTGGACCGGGGAAAGAATGTTCTTATCGGTAGGGGTTGTCATTACAATATTGTCTTTTTATCGAAATGAAATTTATAGTTCGCAAGGAATTATGGCAAAAAGATAAAGGATCGATGAATCACTCAAGCAGTAGAATTCGTAGGAGGTGAGGAGTTCCGATTGGGGACCACTACTACTTATAAGGAGATTTGAAATTGAGGCCGTTCGCGGGTTCTAAGGCCGAGGCGTCACAACTATTCCACAACATTCGGGACGTTTCAAATTTTTGTCAGAAAAAGAATGGCTGCCATTAACAGTTGTACTATTCCTATCGTTTCGCTGACTCGCGTCTACTGAAACAACGGGACTCGGGGGCCGTGTGTTGACGTCAACTTTGCCGAGCGACACAATGGTTACTTTGAGCCGATACTGATTTGATAAATTGGGATGAGCCGATAAAGTCAAGCTTTTAAGCAGCCGATAGTCATGGTCAACATCGGCACCACGGAACCGATAAGAAGAAAAACAGATTCCTGATCTTTCAGCGCAAGAAATCTGCACGACTGTTGGGAGCATTTTTTGGCCGAAAGAAACTCCACGATCTGTTAGTGGCTCGTTTGTAGCAAGTATAAAATGGGAGCATTGCCTAGAACCAAGGCACAATCAGACCATCAACCAGTAACATTCAATTTCAATTTCTTCTACTTCATCATCATTTACAGCTTTTTAGTCTAGAATCTCAATTCCTTATAGCTTTCTTACTGCTTTGTTATAGCTTTCCTTTACAGCTTTATTTCCAGTTTTTCCTTATAGCTTTCTGTTCTTCTTTACAATTTTAAACTCTTTTTGTACTTTCCTTTAAGCAAGTTAATACAAGTATCATTCTATTTTCCCAGAAAGGTCCTTCCATTAAGCATTCTCAGCTGACTTTCTTGAACCCTTTCTATAGTAAGTTCAAGGAACCCGGTCCCTGATTCAAAAAAGATCTGATACCATTTTCTGTTTCACCATAGCAGATCGTTTGTGTTTATCGGATATGAAGCCGATCCCCGTTTGCATCGACTCCCTATTTTGACAACAACAAACCTATAAACCACAATTCTAAGGCATACAAAACCATTCAAAAGATATATTTTATGCATGATGACTTGATATGCATCCCATCCCCCTTACTCTAGTGTAGGTTTTTGTTGGTGTTTCACAATCTGAGGATATCCTTCTTCATACCAATCCACTAATAATGTCGTTTTAATTCCTAAAACATTTTTACGGGTCCTAGTAGGACAACATACTTACTTTATGGTGGCTTTATTAAAATATCTTGTCTTATCATAGACTGTTTTAAGATACAATACTGATCTCGATAAATAATTCCATCTTTGGCAATCTTAGAACAAGAGCAGAATTTAATCCTTCTCTCAACTCTTGGAAACTTCTCTCACGCTTCTTGGTTCCAACACAATGAACTTCTTTTTGGGCGGGTTAAGTCAAAGGTGAAACTATCTTATAGAGTTCCCTTAATAAATCTTCTATAATATCCTACCAGTCTCAGGGAACTTTAGATTTCGGTCGGAGTCTCGAGGCCTTTCCAATTTGGCGCCGCTTCAACTTTTGCAGGATCTACTATAATCCCATTCTTGGATATCACGTGTCCAAAGAATACTACTCCTTGCAACCAAAACTCGCACTTACTAAATTTCGCAAACAACTAAGTCTCTCTTAACTTCCCTAAGACTTTCTGAATGTGCTATTCGTGGTTTTGGGGACCTTTAGAGTACACTAGAATGTCATCTATGATTATGACCACAAAATTATCTACGTATAGCCGAAGTGTTCAGTGCATCAAGTCCACAAAATTAGCAGGGGCATTAGTAATCGCAAAAGTTATCACTACAACTCAAAATGTCCACATCGAGTGTTAAATGTAGTTTTTGGTATATCTTTTTCCTAATTTCGGACCTGGTAATTTCCTTGCCTCAAGTCTAATTTTGAGAAACATCCAACTCCTTGCAACTGATCAAATAGTACATCAACAATGGGCAACGAATATTTATTATTTACCGTCACTACATTCAACCCTCGATAATCTATACACATCTACAATGACTCATCTTTCTTCTTAACAAATAATATAGGTGCTCCCCACGGTAAAGTACTCGATCGGATAAACCTTTGCTCCATTAATTCCTGTAGTTGTTTCTTGTGCTCTTACAATTCTATAAGGGGTCCTTCAAATTAGTTCTGTCGATGGCACTAACTCAATAGAAAACTCTACCTTTCTCTTTCCGGCGATAACTCCTTCAACTTCATTGGAAAAATATCTAAATATTCATTCACAACAGGAACATCTTTGGTTTATTAACCTCCCATGGCTTATTAATTACATAAGTCAAGTACATTATGCACCTTTTCCTCATCATCTTCCAGGCCTTGAGTCCAGATACAAAAGTATTACTTTTCCTTCTACTCACCTACAAATTCTAATATAGGTTTCCCAGACTAATGGAAACGTACTACTTTTTATCTACAACCAACTTAAGCATGATACGGAGATAGCCCACCCATGCCTAAGACAGCATCATAATCCTCTATGGGCAAACATATCAAATCTCCTTCCAATACGTTATCTCCTACCAAGATCTTACAGTTCATATGTAGTGTCTTGCTATTCATTTGCATTTCTAATAGGGTACTAACAATTATTTCATATGAAATTTCTTCCCCTTTTATCTCTATAGAATCAAGAAATGAATTGGCAATAAAAGGATGCATAAAATTGAGATTGACCAATACTTTAGTAGTATGATCGAAAATAAGGAGCGTACCTTCCACCGCTACAGTCTGATTATCTATCTTTTCTAAGGCCACCACTTGAGCATTTTCTTGCGATTTGAAAGGTCCAGTTATGGAGGTAGAAGCCCTAGGTTTCCTCTTCCAAATCTTGACCTTTTTCCTTAGCTGTTACCTCTAAGTCGACTCCATCCACTTATCCTTTGTAGGTGAGGGCAATTTAAAATTTTATGCTCCATTTTCTCACAATTGAAGCATTTAAAGGAGAATGGTCCTCCCATTGGGCTAGTCAGGCCTCCCCTCCTCTGCATCTTCCTTTTCCCCTACCATTGGGACCCTACATATCTCTTCTGACTCATGCCCAGAAATTTACCTCGGTTCCTTTTGCCTGCTTGTTCAATATCAGCCATTTTTGTTCTAGAAGCCATTTCTACTGCAGTGTTATAACTGGTGGGAGCTATACTTGCTAATACTCTTTTTAGCTCTGGCCATAAATCCTTCACAAAGTGTCTAACCCTGCCTGCTTTTGAATGGACTAAAAGTGGGCAATATTTGATAGTCTAGTAAATTCAATAGCATATTGTTCCACCGTACGGTCTTCTTACCAAAGATCTTGAAATTCATCTTCCCTCTTCTCTACTACCTAAATGGGAATAAATTTCTTCTTTAAACTGGCCTTAAAATCTGTCCACTCCCATTTGCATTGATTCATCTCCCTTGCCCACCAGTCTTGGGCAGGTCCTTTCAATTGGAATGTAGCAAGTTGTACCTTTCTTTGCTCCGAATAGTTCAGGGCTACAAAGATCTTTTCCATCCATTCAATCCAATTCTCAGCCTCTTGTTTTGAGTCAGGTCACCTTTGAAATTGTGGAGGGTGAAATTTCAAAGAGTGCTAAAAGGCTCAATCCGATTCGACTTCACTTTGCTAATTTTCTTTACTCATACTCTCATTTACCCTAGCATTCTCAGTCCGTTGTTGGATCATGTCAGTCATCTTTTGGAAGGTCTACAACATGGGGTGGTCGAAGGTTATGAGGTGGGGACCTTCCGCCTGTAGTTCCTCTTCCATTGGTTTAGGGTTATTTCGAGTAATTCACGACGATCGTCCGAAGGTCCATTTAGAAGGCATCTATATAGTTCATCAGATTTTACCGGTATTACAAATGTAACATAGCTCAAAAGAAGTCATAAAATAGGTACAGTGCAATTAGCAAAACATAACACAGGTTCATACTCATTTGTCACAAAGTCAGTACAAAATTCCTGTGCCAAGCACACAATCATATACACCAGCCGAACTGTACATATCATACTATATATATATATATATATATATATATCCATCTCTAACTCCTACTCGTCATCGTCAAGATTGTACAAGACTCCACTGTATCAACCTCCTCATCTCCGTCTGCATCTGGCTGTAGCCAAACCAATAGCTCTGGGTCTATCTCTAAATTCTCCTCAGGCTCCTCACCTACAAGTACCTCCTAGTCCTTTCTCGCATCAACAACCTCCAAATCTAGTATCTCCTCCTCAAGTACCTCGGGTACATATCCACCAAATATCTCCTCATCATCTTCAGACAATACTGCACCATCGAGGATACTATCCTCCTCCTTATCATCATCTTAATTGCGTGGCTTATCACCATCATCAATCTCATTAGAATTGCCACCCTCCTCCTCTGTGGTAATGATGTCCCATTGGGAGTAGATGCCCCCTCCACACTATGGTCTCATGCAAATGAAGTAATGACAGGTACCACTGTGTCAAACTTACTCCCGGAAGGACAGGGTGCATGACGATTGCCAGGTTCAAGTCTGTGACAAGAAAATATCCCGGCACACCCGCTCAGAAGATCTTCCTAATCTTTCCTGATTTCTTCACACTCAAGCTTTCACCTATCTTTTTTTTTCATTCATCACTGCACTTGCCCTTATCGCACCTATCTGCTATACCTACATAATAAACGAGTTCTATCAATTCCTATGACGATAACACAGTTCTATAAACTAAGCTCTGATACAATTGTAACACCCCTGCTAAAGATAACAACGAAAGCTTATCAATACTGGGTATCGCCCCATCTAATTTCTCGGACAAGGGGTCTTTATAAAAAATATAACAAAGTAACTACATTTATAAAGTCCAGACTAAAAAATATCCCATACTGATGGCCACACATACACACACACACACACACACATACATATATATATATCAGAGGATTTCATATATACCATCTCTATTTATAACAAAATATTGTACATGATCAAAAGCAAAGCTATCCAAACCTAAACTGCCGACTCTGTGCTATCGTCCTTCTATCCGTAGGTCCGCTTAGCTCTAGATCCTTCAAAAGGTAAGTTAAAAGGCACGTGTGAGTGATGAATCACCCAGCGAGTCCCATGTGTGCTAGTGCTTTATGAAAGAATATGGTACATAAAAATTTTGTGGAATAGTATATCATTTGTTCATTGGAAACAATTCCAAAATTCTCTAAGGAAGAGTTTATCCAGAACTCAATCATCTTTGGAAAAAATTATCCCAAATTTCAAATCATTGCCCCATTTTTCAAATCACAGGCATTTCTCCTACAAAAGGTCGGCTTGTATGCAAGTCCCGTAATCCTTTCCTTCGGCACCACGTATCATTATACTGAGACCACAGCCTCCAATACTCGAATATGCATCGTTGAAATAAGTACATGCAGCATACTTCTGCTCAGGTATATTGCACCATACCTAGTATACCGTAGCACACAATATTTTACTTGCCACTATAAGCTGGGGGTCCCAATTATAATGTTAATCACCATTAAGATGACAAAGAGCCAAACACACCGAGTGTCCCCACCCCGCATGCAGTGAATGACTCAAAATAAGAAGTTCCCGTAGATGCGGCAATTGTCAGGTGCTAAACGACTATCCAGGATGACTTATCTCAATATTCTGTCACCCTGTTGGGTGTAAGACAATCCCCAGAATTAGCTAGGTTACTTGGAGTCGCCTACCAATAACATGAGCTAGTACAAAGATCAAAGTCCATGCTAAGTACTCAATGCTACCAATACCAACCCCTTCTAACTGATCAGGCTAGAGGGTTATCTGATCCCATAGGATTTTCAAAACAAACATTTATTCCATAGCTCTTGTTCTAGCTAACAAAATAGCATTTCTAGAATTTGATCCCACTGACTCGCAAGTCAGATCATCATTCATATAGGCTCCGCAGAAGCAATCAATTTATTCCATAGCATATTAGGCCCATAAAATAATTTCAAGGATCAGAAGGTCATTTTCCAAAAGTCAATCTCATCACGACAGATCATTTTCCAAAATCATGTTGAAATATGATAAAGAGTTCTGTTCACACATCAAAACATGTTTCTAAGAGTATTCGGGTTGTTTTCCTAGTACTCACTCACAAAATTCATTTTCCAAGGGCATTCGGGGTCATTTTACCCATGCCCGATTCCAAAAGACTTTTCGGGAATGTTCGGGTCATTTTACCCTTACCCGATTTGAAAAATATTCACAAGAGTTCTAATAATGATATTTCAGTCATTGATAGAATACCCGATTCCAAAGGTTTTCATAAAACATTCTAATAAGGATATTTGGATCATTTTCCTAATACCCGATTTCGAAAGGAACTCATTTCAAGAAGTTTAGAATTCTAATCCTAAAAGAGGGTTAAATTCAAATATTCCAAGAACAATTCCATAAAATGTTCCAATAAGGGCATTCTGGTCAATTTACGAATACTCGATTTCAAAATTTACCATTTTTCAAAAATTCCAAGTAATTAATCCAGAAAGGACTAAATTCACAAACTCATACTTTAATAATTTGTTACGGTTTCCAAGCTAATCATGAAGTTCATTCTAGCCTAAAATAGCATAAAACAAATCTTGCTCAGAGATACCTTAAACATATTCAGGGATTTCCGAAACGGTATATAACAATGCATTTCATGGAAAAAAATAATGCACACTATCTTTGGAAAGAGGTTTAGAAATCTAAGGAACTCATGTCGTGTCCTAAGTAACCTTTTCCATTCACGATTGTTTAAACACCATCTCTATTGTTTTCGACGTTTTGTTGGCTGTTTATCGCTAAACCTACAACAAACATAGTTTTCGGGTCAATTCATGTTCGACCAAAAATAGCCAATGGTTGTCCGATGTCCTACCGACGTGACCAATGGGTAGCCGACATCCAATTGATGTTTAGCTAATGGTTAGCCGACGAGGTCAACGGTTAAGGAAAATGTTCAACTTTCGTTCACATCATTATTTTAGGCGTTTATTCGATTCTTTCATTTTTCCTTTGTCCACATCGTTTGTCCTTTTATAAACAAGGGATTCACTTCATATTTCCAAATTATTTCGTCCAAGATCACACAATTAATCATCCTTAAATTCGTCCATGTTCCAAGCAAGTTTCTGAAATTTTGCTGTTTTGACACATGATTTTGTTTCAGACATAACGTTCAATCCACAACTCCATTTTGGCTCTATGATATACCAAAATGACCATAAGACTCTTAAATTTAATTTTATATAACTTCTTTTTCAGAATTATGGTTTGCAAGGCATGATACTGGCAAAAAACAGCCCCAGTAGTTTTACCTCATTTTTACTGTTCTTGCTTTCCTTTGTCTTCCTTTAATCTTTAACACCATAGAACCATTAATTCATTCAATTATCCTTCAAATTGTATTTAATTCTAAATTTCAAGATTTCTAGTAGCTCCCAAAATTCACACTTATTCAACATAAATTCATCTTTTCTAATCAAAAGCTAATATAATCCATTTTTCAAACTAAGTAAATTCCATTTTTACTCTACTTTGATCATCACCTCTTCAACCAAAAATAAGACTTCAAACCACCATAATTACTCAGTTCTTCCTCACACAAAACATCATTCAAAGGCCCTTAGGCAGCCAGCACATATACATGCATATATAAAGTTCATACACAAAAGTCCACGAACCCTAGCTTTAATCTGAAATCAATACATGAAAGTCATGTTTTTATGTTAAAATTCACATCAACATAATCATCATTCACCTAACAACAACTTTAATTCAAGAAAGGTAGGGTTTTACCTTGTATTTGAAGCTATTTGGTGTGATTTTGCTCCAAGAACACACTAAGAACACGCACACTTCCTTCTATCTCTCTCCTTTTTCTTTTTCTCTTGGTTTTTCTCCCTCTCCTTCCTTTTGTTCTTCTTTTGGACAAATTTCTGGCTGTTATATAGCCCTTCCACCGCCATTCTAGTTCTCAAAGTCAACCAACGTTAATTACATTGTGGGCTATCCATTTTAAAGCTAAATTCCTATTGGTGGATTTAATTTAGATGGATAATTCTTAAGCTTATTCAATAAGTTTTTTCAATTTAATAATCCCACATATATTTCACTCCCCTAATGGTATTTTAACACTTGTTTACATCCACCAGTCACACAATGCCACACGTACATTTTTAACTACGATTTCCTATTTTCTTCATAAATGACCAAAATCGGGTCCGTAACAGAGAAATATTTTATTTCACCATTCAACTCCAAAAATTCCACTGAATCCATTGGTAACACTCAAATTCTTTAATTCCTTTTCTACTTGATCAAACTTACGGTCAAAGTCGCAGGCACAGTCAAAATAACGAAAATGCCCCCGATATCATGAGTGGAATATTTCACACCAAAACGTGTGTCTCATCGCACTGATCAATTTCTCTTTTTAGAGTACCCTAAAATTCTAATTTTGTTAATAATAATAGCCTTCCAAAAATTTAGGGTACGGGTAGAACAAATCCAATAATTACATTGAGGTCTCAACAAAATTTTATTCCAGCAAAATATTCGTCTCATTACTCCAATCAACTTTTGTTTTGGACATTGGTACAAATTCTCATCCTATTACAAATAGTAGCCAATCAATAGCAAAAAGATGGGTTGTTACACATAATACAAGAGTTAGCTAATAAAATTTACCTATATTCATCATACTCTATATATTCAAACTAGATGAGTTAAATAACAATCAAAGACCAATGCATAAATAAGATTAATCAAAATTCTCAAGTCCTGAAAAATATCCTGTCCAACAAACTAATTGCACAAAAAAATGCACCAAATGAATGACAGAACTCATATCCAAGTAAGAAAAAGAATTACAACCTTGCTTAGCAATGAAAACCATTGAAAATTTGAAAAATTTTCACAAAAATGATATGGAAAATACTTCCTCACCCTCATTCTCTCCCCATACTTAAATTGGACATTGTCCTCAATGGCCAAAGATATAATAATGAAAGCAAAGCCAAGAAGACCAAAATAAATAAAGAAGAAGAATAGAGAAAAGAAAATACTTCCATTGCATATTTGTTCCAAAATTTCCAAACTTTAAAATTTTCAAAATTAAAAAATTTCCAAAGTAATTGCTCAATACCAAGAAAACACCAAGATGGTTGATAGAAACATGGACAAAGAATATCATCAAACCACTCCCACACACTTTAACTGGACAATGTCCTCATTAGCAAAAAATTAACACCTTAAAGCATCGCCAAAGGGACAAAAAATCATAAAGGGGTAGAAAGTTAAACAATACTTCCCAACTGCAATAAGTTCCAATAGATATTAAAAATGGAAATAGAGAGAAAGGTTTGTTCAATAGGACTTTATTTGTATCTATGAAACAAAACATAAATAAAAGCACAAGAAAAATAATAACAAAATAAAAACACACCTAAATAAAAGAAAACAAACTAAAGAAAAATACTAAAAAAATCCTAAGAAAGCAAATAAAGACACAACTTACTTCCCCACACTTAAGATGGAAAGTATTTTCTTTATTTGGGGGGAAATAACACCTAGCAACTAAAAATGGAACTTAGATAAAACAAAAGAATGACCAAAAGACCTAAAAAAACCCAAATTCAAAACAAACCCAAAACACATAAAAAACACTCTTTCCACTCATCATGCTTCCTCATCAAACTTTTGTAAAAGAAATTAATGCTCAATGAAAAAGGTAGGCATGATGAAAGCAGAAATAAGAGAGGATTTTGAAAAATGTAGGGCTCATGGAAAATATTAGTTTCAATGAATGTAAGTGCATGACCCCATATCTGTAGCACCTTTTTAGACATACAAATCAAGTTCCCAATACAAATATATAAATTATGTCTAAAATGTGTATAAATATTAGAATCACCACTTATCCTTTCAAAAGATTGGTCACAATTACAATACCCCTTAAAACATAGCAATTGAGTTCTTAATGATAGGATCAAGAAATCAATACTTTTTGACACATCTAAAAAAACTAAGTTACCTTCTTTTGAATGGGGTGAGGGGTAGAAATTACCACCATCCTCCAAGGACTTCTAACGATGTAGCGTTGAATGTTGAAAGATCCAATTCCTTGAGTCAAGATAAATTTAACACATCATCATTTAGACCAGTGTTCTCTAAGAATTGAGAAGAATCTAAAAAATAGTGTAGTAAAGAGAGATTAGAATGATTAGCACATAGAGGAGAATAGAATACCTGATAGGGGCAAAATTGGTTATACCTTACTTAGTTATTTGAGGCTCTTTTGTAATACATTTTGTGAAATAACTAGTCATATTCTTTCATATTTGAGATTTCACCCTTTGAAAGGTATTTTGGTCATTATCTCAGGATTTTGGGTAAAACAAAGCAAAATCGTCGCGAAACAGAACAGAGGCGGCACTGGCTGTAAGGCTGGAACTGGCGCCGGCTGCATTCTGAAACATTTGTGCACAATTCGGAGAAAAATCGACGGACGAGTGGAGAAACAGAACATAGGCGGCGCTGACTTCGAAGGACCAAGGCGGCGCCGGTTGTGATCTATCCCTGAGGCGGTGTTGCGATCTTTCTACGCATTTTTGGAAATCTGAAGAGTTTTAGCAGTTCCCAACTTCTACTCGGCCAAGAACTTAGTACCTATGAGTTTAGGCACCTCTTAAGCCTATAAATAGATGGAAAACACAAGGAAAAAGGGGGGGGAATTCATTGATCATCATAGAAAATCACTCAGTCCAAGGAGGAATTCGTTAAGTTCAATGAGGGTTGTACAAGAAGGTTTTCAAAGGTAGAAGAAGGAGGCTTGTCTATGAGTTCTTTCTTTTACTTTGTTTTCTTTTTCTTGACAATGATATTTTAATTATTTTATTGTAATTTAACATTTTTTGGATATTCACGATTTCTAGACTTATTTGATCTTTTGATTAATTGGTTATTATTCTTGGTATTCAATTACTTATGCTTATTACGAGATTAGTTAGTTGATTCTAGCCATTGACTTGCTGGACGAAAGGGGGTTGATAGGTGTTTCGATTTATTAATTTCATATTCTGTTGGCAATTGACTTGTTGGACCAAAGGGGGTTAATTGTTTAAGAACTGGTAATTGAAGGTTAATTGATGTCTTCCGAGACCAAGGGTCCGTTGATTGATTTCATACTCTAAATTTGCCAAGACCGAGGGAATTTAATTAAGGATTGTATTTAATACGTCTTTTACATGAATTAGTTAAGACGGACCAAGTGATTCTAATTTATCTAAAAGATAGTGATTTCATGGATTGACCATCAAAGTGAGTCTAACTTCATCCTTCATGGTGCCAAGAGAATGATTGGTTATGATAATGGTTAAGTTCTTTAAGATCATGTTTATCTAAACAATGGCTTGAGTTACATAAATCTATATCCTTGACATATACATATACATATTTTTATTTTTATTTTTTCTTTTTAATTTTCCTTTTAAAGTACATAGACTCAATCTCGGCTTTCATTGTTTCATGCATTAGCTTTTCATCGGCATCGCAATAGCCTCCTTATATCTACTGGGGTCATGTTCTTGATGGTCGATGACTAGCTCGAAAGCTTCTCCAGTCCATCTCTCCGGAACACTAGACACTCTCCCACCACGATGAGGCTCCAATTTAATAGGCTTTTGAGGCTGTGCCTCTTCTTGTTCCACAATTAGGTCAAAAGAAGTTGATTTCGAAGACAACTTCTCTTCACGCTCCAACCTAGTTGAACCTTTCGTGGAAGTACTCTGATAATCCTCTAGGTATCTAGCATTGGCACTAACCAGTACTTTCTGCTCCTTAGGATGATAAAAGTAACCACTCTTTGTTCCTTTTGGATACCTAACAAAATAGCACAATTCTAATCTTGGTTCAAACTTGTCTCCCTTGACCAGTACATAAGTTCGACAACCTCATATCCTGAGATGATTTAAACTTGGCTTACGCCCAATCCACATCTCATAGGGAGTCCTAGGTACTGACTTAGAAGGCACTAAGTTCTGAATGTATGTCGTTGTTTCCAGGGCATATCCCCAAAAAGACACTGGAAAAGTAGTATGAGACATCATACTTCGGACCATTTCCATCAATGTCATGTTCCTTCTCTCAACTACTCCGTTCTGCTGAGGTGTCCCTGGCGTAGAGAGTTGGGATACTCTCCTATGATGTACCATGTAATCCTTGAATTCACTAAGGAGGTACTCTCCACCACGATCTGATCGTAAGGTCTTGATCAATTTACCTGTCCGATACTCTACTTCAGTCTTAAACTCTTTGACTTGTCAAAAGAGTCAGACTTGCGTCTCATCAACTAATTAAAACCAAACCTCGTACAATCATCCATGAAAGTGATGAAGTACTTAAAACCCCATCTAGCTGGTGTAGACAAGGGACCACACACATCAGTGTGACTAAGACTCAGTACTTCCTTGGCTCTATCTGCCTTAGGGGTAAATGACCATTTGGTCATCTTTTCGATTAGGCAGGATTCATACTCAGGCCAATTTTCCAATCTCAATGAGCCCAAAGGCCCATCATAGATTAACCTCTGAATCCTAGTTGAGTTGATATAACCCAACCTTAGATGCCAAAGATACAAGTTATTGATATTGGTCTTTCTCTTATTTGTTAAAGGTTCAGATTAAGCGTTATTTAATTGATTGTTAATCGAGTATAAGAATAATAGACTTCCATACATGTGCCCAGTATATAAAATTTCTCCATCTCTACTGATAGTAATACCAGAATGGAAAGATACATAATATCCTTGATTTATTAGTTTCGCAACTGAAATCAAATTCTGTTGAAATCCAGGTACATGAAAAATATCTCTTAAAACCACTATTCTATTACAATTAAAAATAAGATCTAGCACTCCCAGACTTGTGCACCAGTTCCCACACGTAGCCCATATTTGCCCTTCTTGAGTTTTCTAATCTTTCTAAACCCCTGCAAGGAGTTATAGATGTGATCAGTGGCTCCTGAATCAACAATCTAAGTAGCTTCTTATTAATAACATTGTCATTTAGGCCATATAAATAAGAATCATGTATCTAAGTTACACAAGTTAGGTGATTTAGGGTTACTTGATTATGAATAATATGGCGCATGTAAATTTGTGTACTTGTTAAAATGGCTAAAACTCCTTTTTCTAGAGAAGAAGAAAGGGCCATTGAGTCATTAGTACTTATACATTCTGACTTGTCTACCCAAAGTCTATAGAATCAAGAGGAGATTATCACTATTTCATAACCTTTATTAATGATTATTCACGATATGGGTATTTGTATTTAATGAAATACAAATTGGAAGCTTTTGAAAAGTTCAAAAACTTCAAGAATAAAGTACAGAAATAACTTGGGAAAAGTATTAAGACTCTAAGATCTAATCGAGGAGGTGAATACTTATGCCAAGAGTTTCAAGATTATCTTAGAGATAATGGGGCATTATTTCAATGCATTCCACCACATAAACCACAACATAAAGGTGTATTTGAGAGAAGGAATTGAACCCTTCCAGACATGAGACCTGATGACTTCTGCAAACTTGCCAAAATTATTTTGGGAGTACGCACTAGAAACATCTGTTTATGTTCTAAATAGAGTTTTGTAAAAAACGGTTGATACTACCTCATTTGAGATGTTCTTTGGCAAGAAACCAATGTTATCTCACTTAAGAGTATGGCGTTACCCTGCCTTTGTCAAAAGGCTACAATCAGATAAACTTGACAGTAAGTCTGACAAGTGTTTGTTTGTGGGTTATTCGACTTTCGGATATTACTTCTATATCCTTTCCGAAATAAAACGTTTGTTTCGAAACATTCTATCTTTTTAAAGAATGAGCACATGCTTAAAGGGGACAGTGGGTGTAAGATTAAACTTAATGAAGTTCAAGAACAATGATAGGCGCAAAATTGGTTATACTTTGCTTAGTTATTTGAGACTCTTTTGTAATTCATTTTGTGAAATAACTGGTCATATTCTTTCATATTTGAGATTTTACCTTTGGAAAGGTATTTTGGTCAATACTTCAGGATTTTGGGTAAAACAAAGCAAAACCGTAGCGAAGCAGGGGCAGAGTTGGCACTGGCTGCAAGGCTGGAACCAGCGCCGGCTGCACTCTGGAACGTATGCACACAATTCGGAGAAAAATCGGTGGACGAATGGAGAAACAGAACTAAGGCAGCGCTGGCTCTGAAAGACCAAGGCGGCGCCAGCTGTGGTCTGTCCCTAAGGCGGTGCTGCGATCTTTCTATGCGTTTTTTAAAATCTGAAGAGTTTTAGTAGCTTCAAACTTCTACTCGGCCAAGAACATTGTACCTACGAGTTTAGACACCTCTTAAGCCTATAAATAGATGGAAAACAAAAGGGAAAAGGGGGAATTCATTGATCATCATAGAAAATCACTCAGTCCAAGGAGTATTCTTCAAAGCTCAATGAGGGTTATACAAGAAGGTCTTCAAAGGAAGAAGAAGGAGGCTTGTGTATGAGTGCTTTCTTTTACATTGTTTTCTTTTTCTTGACAACGATATGTTAATTATTTTATTGTAATTCAACATTATTTTAGATATTCATGATTTCTAGAGTTATTTCATCTTTTGATTAATTGGTTACTATTCTTGGTATTCAATTACTTATGCTTATTACGAGATTAGTTAGTTGATTCTATCCATTGACTTGCTAGACCAAAGGGGGTTGATGGGTGTTTCGATTTATCAGTTTCATTTTATGTTGGCAATTGACTTGCTGGACCAAAGGGGGTTGATTGTTTAAGAACTGGTAATTGAAGATTAATTGATGTCTTCCGAGACCAAGGGTTCATTGATTAATTTCATATTCTAAATTTGCCGAGACCAAGGGAATTTAATTAAGGATTATGTTTAATGCATCTTTTGGATGAATTAGTTGAGACGGACCAAGTGATTTTAATTTATCTAGAAGATAGTGATTTCATGGATTAACCATCAAAGTGAGTCTACCTTCATCCTCCATGGTGCCAAGAGAATGATTGGTTATGATAATGGTTAAGTTCCTTAAGATCATGTTTGTCTATACAATGGCTTGAGTTACTTAAATCTACATCCTTGACATATACATATTTTTATTTTCTTTTTAATTTTCCTTTTTATTTATTTTTCACTTTATCGAGTCGGTTAAACAATGAAAGAAGGGTAATTAATATATGCTTGTTCCTTGAGGATCAACACTCGTTTTAACCATATGCTCAGTTAATGATGAGTACGCTTGCTCATATGTGTGATTTGGGTTTAACGTTTTAATTTGAACTTGATTGGGAATATACTTAGTTTTGTATGGTTTTTATACCCAAGTCTGGACACATCAAGTTTTTGGCGCCGTTGCCGGGGAACAATAGCATGAAAACTTGGATTTTGTTGATTTAACCATGTAAATATGTAAATATGTCAATAGGTAAATATATATATTTGTACTTTCTACAAAACGGTGCTATCTTTTGTATTTCGCGTATTCTTGTATAACCTTATACCCTCACTTATACTAACCAACTTGGACTACGTCTTTTAAACTAACTGCATACTCTTGTAGATTCCATGTCTAACTCGTCTCCTTGTTCAGGAGAAATGGCGAATTGGGATCTAAGGAGGTCAAACAGGGGGCAATACCTCCATCACGCGTCGGAGGGAACACTCACAACACTAGAATCAATAGAGCTTGAAACCTTAGTTGGTAAATTTGTAGTGCATGTCACGAGGCATTTCCAAGAAATTGATTCCACATTCAAGAAATTTTAAGCAATGATCCGCAACATGGAACAACAAATCTGGTTTTTTACGGATAAGGTAATAAAATCTCATGAACTCACACCATTAGCCAGTATGGAAACAACTGCTGTCACATTGCGAAATGGAAAAGAATTACCAGACAGACTAGATGAAGGCTGGCACTGGTTGGAAGAAGGGAACCGGCGCCGGATATCCATAAACGCCGAAATGATATAACACAGAATGGACCCGGCATCGGCTGAAGCACTGGAACCAGCGCCGACTATCCCCTGTCCACCTCCAAAAAAACCTACTTTTCAGCCTAACGTACCATACCCTACTCGTCTATACAAGGCCCGAAAAGATGCTCAGTTCAACAAATTCCTATAGGTATTTAAACAACTGCACATAAACATTCCCCTCAGTGAAGCTTTAATCCACATGCCGAAATATGCCAAGTTCCTCAAAAGCATGCTTGTCAACAAAAAGTAACTGGAAGAATTGTCTACAGAAGTCCTCAACGAAGAATGCTTAGCCATCCTGCAGGACAACTCGAGTTTGCCCAAAAAATTAAAAGATCTAGGAAGTTTCTCTATCCCATATCTAATTGGCACTCTTCATGTCTGTAATGCATTAACTGACCTAGGTGCTAGCATTAATTTACTACCATATAAAACATTTAAAAGGCTAGGTCTAGGAGAACCATAGCCCACTAGGATGAGTATTCAACTCGCGGATCGATCTATCAAATACCCTAGCGGCATCATTTAAAATGTGTTGGTAAAACTTGATAAATTCATATTTCCTGTAGATTTTGTTATTCTTGACATGGATGAAGATTCTAAAGTCCCCTTAATCTTAGATAGACCCTTCCTAGCTACAGCAAAAGCATTAATTGATGTCTATGGGGGGGAGGTTGACATTGAGGGTTGGGGATGAGGATGTTATAATTCAAATCCACAAGAGCATGCAACAACCTATAACTTTTGATGATTTATGTCTAAGAGTTAATATTCTTGACAAACCCATTTTTGAGATGATATAGGAATCTATTGAGGAATAATTGATGGAAACATCAATGGCATATTCGGAGGAATTTCATATCGATGATGGGAGGTAGAATTTAGACATAGAAAAATGCAGTTTAGGGAGAATAAAATCATCTATAGAGGATCCTCCCGAGGTAGACTTAAAAGACCTACTTGAGCATTTAGAATATGTGTTCTTGGCTAAGGATCGTAAGTTGCCTGTCATCATTGCCAAAAATCTCAAGGCAGAACAAAAGACTAAGCTGGTAAGTCTGTTGGAAAAATATAACAGGGTGATAGCTTGAAAGATCATTGTTATTAAAGGAATTAGTCCATCCCTTTGCACACACAAGATCTTGATGGAAGAAAGTGCAAAACCCGTAGTGCAACCTCAACGCAGGTTGAACCCACATATGAGTGAAGTGGTAAAAGGTGAGGTGGTTAAGTTCTTAGATTCCAGCATCATTTACCCTATTTAGATAGCAGTTGGGTAAGTCCTACTCAAGTGGTACCAAAAAAAAAAAAAAAAGGAATGACGGTGAGCCCCAACGATAAAAATGAGTTAGTCCCTATAAGATTGGTCACGGGTTGGAGATTTTGCATAGATTATAGGTTGTTAAACAAAGCCACTTGAAAAGATCACTTCCCTCTTCCTTTCATTAACCAAATGTTGGAAAGGTTAGCCGGACACGAGTATTATTGTTTCTTAGATGGATTCTCAAGCTACCGGCAAATTCCTATAGCTCCGGGGACTAAGAAAAGACCACTTACACGTGTCCATATGGTACTTTTGCATATCGTAGGATGCCATTTAGCCTTTGCAATAGCCCCGGAACATTCCAAAGGTGCTTGATAGCTATATTTGAAGGACTCGTGGGGGACATCATGGAGTTATTTATGAATGATTTCTCAGTTTTTGGTGATTCATTTGACTTGTGCTTATCTAACCTTGAGAAGGTGCTCGCAAGATGTGAAGAGACTAGCCTCATGCTTAATTGGAAAAAGTGCCACTTTATGGTACGAGAAGGTATTGTGCTAGGGTATAAAATTTCAAAGAAGGGTATTGAGGTCGATAGAGCAAAAATTGAAGCAATCGAGAAGCTACCTCCTCCTACTTCGGTAAAAGCTATAAGGAGCTTTCTTGGTCATGCAGGTTTCTACAGGCAGTTTATCTTAGACTTCTCAAAAATTTCGAAACCTCTTACTTCTTTACTTGAAAAGGATGTTGTGTTTAATTTTGATGATAAATGTCTCAATACTTTTACCATACTTAAAGAGAAATTGATTAATTCACCTATTCTAATTGCCCCAGATTGGTCTCTTCCCTTTGAACTAATGTGTGATGCAAGTGACTTTGCAGTTGGTGCAGTATTGGGACAAAGACAGAACAAGCACTTCCAACCGATATACTATGCCAGCAAGACTCTAACGGATGCACAGGAAAATTACACAACAACAGAGAAAGAGTTGCTTGTCATAGTGTTTGCCTTTGATAAATTCTGCTCTTATCTTATTTTGTCCAAAGTCATTGTACATACGGACCATTCAGCCCTGAAGTACCTACTAACCAAACATGATTCCAAACCAAGATTGCTAAGATGGGTTCTATTATTGCAGGAATTTGATTTGGAGATTAGAGATAAAAAGGGGGTAGAAAACTTGGCTGCAGATCATCTGTCAAGATTGGATAATCCAAACCTGGAATCCTTGCTAGACGAAGACATTGATGACGCTTTTCCGGATAAGCAACTCTTGCTCATAGAAGGTGAGATCCAAACCCTACCATCGTTTACTGACTTTGCTAACTACTTGGCTGCACGAATTACCCTAAAAGACCTCACGACACATCAAAAGAAGATATTCCTCTCCGACGTATGACATTACTTCTGGGATGATCCATATTTGTTCAAGTGTTGTACGGACCAAATCATTCGGAGATGTGTGGATTCTAGGGAAGGGGAAGATATTCTTCGACATTGTCATGAAGGACTTGCTGGAGGCCATTACTAAGCTAACAACACTGCACGAAAGGTGCTAGACGCCAAATTCTATTAGCCCTCATTGTTTAAGGATGCCCACAGGTTTATCCAAAGTTGTGATAGGTGTCAACGCACAGGTAACCTTTCAAAATCTAATGAGATGCCATTACAAATTTTTCAAGCATGTGAAGTATTTAACTGTTGGGGCATAGACTTTATGGGACCTTTTCCTAGTTCTTTAGGGAATAAATATATCTTAGTATCAGTAGATTATGTCTCTAAATAGGTAGAAGTCCAAGCCTTACCCACTAATAATGCAAGGGTGGTGGTTAAATTTCTGAAAAAAACTTTTCACTCGTTTTGGTGTGCCTAAGGTCCTCATTAGTGATAGGGGGACTCATTTTTGTAATGCACAAATGAAAAAAGTTCTCACACACCTAGGTGTGCACCATAGATTAGCTACCCCATATCACCCTCAAACAAGTGGACAAGTTAAGATGGTTAATAGAGAACTTAAACAAATTTTGGAAAAAACTGTCAATCACACTCGGAAAGATTGGAGCTTAAAATTAGATGATACCCTTTGGGCATATCAAATAGCCTTTAAGACACCGATTGGTACAACTCCATTTCGGTTAGTTTATTGTAAATCCTGTCACTTACCCGTTGAAATTGAACACAAGGCTTATTGGGCGATAAAACTAGGTAACCTCGATCTAGAGTCAGCTGAAAAGTGTAGGTTACTTCAACTCACAGCCTTGGAGGAAATGTGAAACGATGCTTATGATCATTCCATATGGTAAAAAGAGAAAGTCAAATGGTGGCACGACAAGCATATCACTTACCAACCTGAATTTAAACCAGGTGAGCAAGTACTGTTATTCAATTCTCGTTTAAAACTCTTTCCCAACAAGTTGAAATCTCGGTGGTTGGGACCATTCACGGTAAGTAAGATCGGCCCTTTTGGCACCCTCGAACTTACTCACCCCATTCAGGGCACTTTCAAAGTTAATAGCCATAGGGTGAAATGTTATGCGGGTGGCAGTCTTCCACATCTCGAATAGGTGGACATGCTCTTTGACGAATCCACATAGAAAAGGTACGTTGATGCTGCCTCCCTCTTCAAGCATTCAGCTCTTGTACGCCACAATGAATAGAAGTTTGTTTTTCCTATCTCTTCTCCTTTATTATTATTTTTTTTTTTGGTCCCATGGTATTGGTTGTTTTGGTTATATTTATTTGGCCATTGAGGACAATGTCCAGTTTAAGTGTAGGGGAGTGGTTTGATTGACAATTCTTCTATACGTATTCTTGGGATACATATTCTTGGGAGTGGGATTTTTTCAAAATTTTTCACCAGTTTCTGATTTTCTGGATATGTCAAGCTATATATATATATTTTTTTTTTAGTGCATGTCTTTATGATGGATTATAGAGCATATGGTCTACATCATTTATGGCTTATGCATGACTTTTTCTACTCACTTGGACAAAGTAGTTCTTGATCAAATGCTTTGCATTATTCTTAAACCTATTTTTCTCTAAAATTTATGGAATATTCTAGAACTTACTTAAATACCTCTTGAGGCGAAATAAGAAAGACATTCATGATTTAACTTAGGGATGACGGTAATAAGCCTTCTTTGGATAGTTTGAGCTTTTCAAGCCTACCTATTGTTATATTATCCCTAGTGCCTATTTTAAGCCTAAATTAGTGATTTCTTTCTTTAAAACCCGTCATGATATTTTGTCCATTACTTGTGCTGAGAGTTTGTATAATTTCCAAATCTTTATGCTCTCGAAGGATGAAGGTATATGTATGTTGGGAAAAAATGCGGGGATGGAGATCATGACTTGTTACTTTCAGTTATGGATCAATTACAAGTGGAGCTAGGAAAAGAAAGGAAGTGGAATGGAAGGAAGAAGTTGAAAAAAATTGAGAAAGAAAGGAATGTTGAGCTGAAAAATATGAGAAAGAAGAAAAGAAACGAGAAGAAGTGAAAAGAGAAGACAACAAGCTACTAGAAAGAAAAGTGAGTGAAAAAGAAAAGAACAATAGCAGTGAAAACAAAAGAGGAGTAAAAGAAGAGAGAACTGAAAAAGAATTGGAAAAAAGAAGAGCGAAAAGATCACAAAAGGGATGGTGAGTGAACTGTAAAAGTAAGTTCATATAAAACACTTGACACCATTACTAGAAAATTGAGTGATCTTGTGAGGAAAAAAGTTGATGATAAGAAGAGGTGAAAAAGAAAAAAAAGAATAATGCAAGATTTGCTTGAAATGCATGAGGGTTGTTATATAAGGTTATGGTTTGATTGATTCTTGGAATAGGAGAGCAAGAAGAGTTGGGAATTATAGGTTTATTTGGGTTACCCTTTTCTTGCTTACTCTCAGTTTTATTTGACTTTTGCTGTTCCTATATCCTTCATTTTGCTAAGCCACATTGCAAACCTTTAGCCTTACATTACAAGCTTAAAAGTCCTACTTAATCTAAGTAGAATCATGATATGTCTCAGATTAGTGGAGAGAGTGTATGAAAAGTAAGCACATGGAATGCATACACTTTTTAAACTGACTTCTTTCCAATTGTTTGAGAATATTATAAAGTATTGAGATGGTTCTACTAAGTCATTTATCACTATACAAGTCTTACATTGGCTGTGAAAGATTTAGTATCATATGTTTTATATTCATAAATAAAGAAAGCATTGAAGATATGGTTTTGGAATTGATTGAGTGTTTTTCCTACTTGTTCTTGATACTTTGCTTGAGGACAAGCAAAGAGTTAAGTGTGGGGGAATGTGATAGGGGCTAAATTGGTTATACTTTACTTAGTTATTTGAGACTTTTTTTGTAATGCATTTTGTGAAATAACTAGTCATATTCTTACATATTTGAGATTTTACCCTTGGAAAGGTATTTTGGTCATTATCTTAGGATTTTGGGTAAAACAAAGCAAAATCGTCGCGAAACATAACAGAGGCGGCACTGGCTGTAAGGCTGGAACCGGCGCCGACTGCATTCTGGAACATATGCGCACAATTTGGAAAAAAATCGACGGACGAGTGGAGAAACAGAACACAGGCGGCACCGACTCTGAAGGACCAAGGTGGCACCAGCTGTGATCTGTCCCTGAGGCGGTGTTGCGATCTTTCTACTCGTTTTTTGAAATCTGAAGAGTTTTAGCAGTTCCCAACTTCTACTCGGCCAAGAACTTAGATGGAAAACACAAGGGAAAAGGGAGAGGGGGGGGGGGGGAATTCATTGATCATCATAGAAAATCACTCAGTCCAAGGAGGAATTCTTCAAGTTCAAGGAGGGTTGTACAAGATGGTTTTCAAAGGAAGAAGAAGGAGGCTTGTTTATGAGTTCTTTCTTTTACTTTGTTTTCTTTTTCTTGATAATGATATGTTAATTATTTTATTGTAATTCAACATTCTTTTAAATATTCATGATTTCTAGAGTTATTTGATCTTTTGATTAATTGGTTATTATTCTTGGTATCCAATTACTTATGCTTATTACGAGATTAGTTAGTTAATTCTAGCAATTGACTTGTTGGACCAAAGGGGGTTAATTTTTTAAGAACTGGTAATTAAAGGTTAATTGTTGTCTTCCAAGACCAAGGGTTCATTGATTGATTTCATACTCTAAATTTGCCGAGACCGAGGGAATTTAATTAAGGATTGTGTTTAATGTGTCTTTTGGATGAATTAGTTGAAACGGACCAAGTGATTCTAATTTATCTAGAAGATAGTGATTTCATGGATTGACCATCTAAGTGAGTCTACCTTTATCCTTCATGGTTCCAAGAGAATGATTGGTTATGATAATGGTTAAGTTCTTTAAGATCATGTTTGTCTAAACAATGGCTTGAGTTACATAAATCTACATCCTTGACATATACATATTTTTATTTTCTTTTTAATTTTTCTTTTTATTGTTTTTCACTTTATCAAGTCGATTAAACAATAAAAGAAGCGTAATTAATGTCTACTTGTTCCTTGAGGATCGACACTCGTTTTAACTCTATGCTCAGTTAATGATGAGTACGCTTGCTCATATGTGTGATTTGGGTTTAACGTTTTAATTTGAACTTGATTGGGAATGTGCTTAGTTTTGTATATTTTTTATACCTAAGTCTGGACACATCAATACCTCTCTTTCCAAATTAGATAATTGTTCCTCATATCTTCTCTCTTTTCCTTAGGGATTCTCTTGTTCAAGCGTATGGACCTTTATGGCATCCTTAACCAACTTGGCTAGTTGTGTTCTTTGATGGCTCATACGTTGGGATACTTCTTCATACCACTTAATAGAGGAATTTGTATTGGTGACAAAAGAATGCATTGAGACTTCTAGTGAGAACTCATAGAAAGCGTCAATTCGACCTTGCAAATTTGCCAAATTCTCGTTATTATAGCTCATTTGATCTTGTGCCTAAAAGTAGTTGGCCATGATGATGTCAATCTTGCGCTCAAAGAAAAATAAAAATGATCAAAAATAAAGAAAAGAAAAAAACAAAAGCAAAAAATAAATAATAGAAAATTAAAGAAAAGAAAAACACACGTATTCACAAACTATCTAAATACAAAAGTTAGTGCTATTTATAGTACAACAAGAAGTAAACTAGTTAATTAAGTCACACAATATTACAAACAATATGATAGAATATCTATTTACACGAAGAATATGTATACATTTTTACATGTAGACATAAGGGCATATAAACATGGTTCAATCAACAAAATCCAAGCTTTTATGATATTGCTCCCCGGCAGCGGCACCAAAAATTTGGTGCGTAAATTTTGAGTGCATAAAAATCATAAGATTTAAATCCATCCATTAGTTAAGTTTTAATTAAAACATTAATCCCAAAATATATACACAAGTAAGTATACTCATCGCAAACATAGTATAGGGAATTAACGAGTATTGATACTCAAAGGAACAAGTACACACTAATCAATTTTCATTCATTGTTTTACCAACACAATAAAGTGAGAAAATAAGAAAAAGAAAAATAAAGAAATATATACAACTCAAGGTAGAAGGAATATGCAATTTCGACAATTATCCTAGAAAACATGATAACGAACCAACTAGCAATTCTCTCAACTAATTATCATCTTGGCATCATGAAGGAATATATAGTAAAATTTAATCATTTCACAAGTAAAGAATCTATTTAGATAAATTCCTCTTCGTTTGCCATTCCATTGAATCCTATATTTTGGTTCATATTAACAGATTTGTTAATCAAGTTAACATTACCAAAACATGCATTAGGCTCAATTCCTTATAATCATGAGATTAGCTAATAACCCTTTGGTCAAGGTGAAATCATCTAATCTTTAATTACTTAGTCCTATAATCCTTACTTCATTGCTCAAGTCTATTAAGATTAGATAAATACGAAATTAGTGCAACGAAACTACTAACTTCATTGTACCAAGTCAATTAAAAGAACTCGTAGCAATAACTAATATTAACAACCAATCAAACACCAAAGATGATAAAGAATTGATCAAATAACCAAATTAACACAAAATCATGAATCCAAAATAATGTTAAATTACAATAAAAACATTGAATACATCATTGTTTAAGGAAAAGAAAATAAAGATAAAAGAAAGCACTCATAGACAAGCATTTTTCTTCACCATTGAAGACACTCTTGAACAATCCCCCCTGATTGGGTGAATTCCTCCTTCAATGAGTGATTTGAATTTATGCTCTTGGATCCTCCTCCACACCTCTTTTCTTGTGTTTTCTCTTGCTTTTATTAGCCTATTTGATGCTAAATTCAGTGCTAGAGGAATCTTGGCCGAGTAGGAATTAGAAAGCACCAAAATCTTTCGAAAATTCTCAAATTCGTGCACAGGTTTTTCGCTTTCTACAACAGGTCTGGCGCGGGTCACTTTAACACACATGGTGTAATACCCCGCCCAAAACCACCTTTGACTATGGGGAAAAGTCATGCATTGCATAGCATTTTGCATCTTATGTGGTAGCTAGAATAATTTTATTTGCATGGATGCATGTGAATTTTTCAGTTGCTCTTGCATTTGAATTAATTGATGTGAAATAGTTGTGTTGTTAAAGATTTGGACAAGGGAGGTTTGGTCGAAGATTTAGAAGGATGAGTATTAGGGTGGTGAGAACTGATTGAGGGAAAAAATAGTATTGGAGTTGTTTTGAAATAGCGGAGAGGTTGGTGATTTCCTTTGGTGACCTGAGTTCGAATCCTATCTCTTGAAAATTTTAAGCTTTCTTTTGAATTCCTTTTCTAGCATTCTTCATGCCTTGGCCAAAAACCCCTAGTGAGGTGCCACCTTGAAGAATTTCAAGTGGCATAAAACTCTTCTTGATGAATATAAGAGTTAGGGAATATATTAGGGAAAAATCTTACTTTACCTTTTCAAGAATTTTAGCCATAATCATTTTATTTATTTAATTGTTTTAGAGAAATATTTTAACTAAAGTCTTAGATATCTTCTTTGGGTTTAAACGTCACTTTTATAGGAATAAGACTCCATATTTAACTCCTAAGTTCAAGGATTTTAGATAAGGATAAAGTTTGCTTTATTTTCAGCTTTTGTTCTCTTGGATTTTCGAAAACCTTAAGCTGGAAAATTCTGGAAATTTTTCCAGATTTTGTCTGCCACCTTGGAGCACTTTTAGCTCAATCCAAACTCTTCTAGGACTAGAGGAAATCTTATCCAAATCCTTGATAAAACCAGATTTTATTCAATCCAAATTCAACTAGGATTTTCTTCCCTATCCTAGCAGAATTTCGGCAGCTTTGTGTCACCACAAGCTATCCGAAAATTCCATCATCTTTAGCCACAATCCAACTCTTCAAACCTTAGCTCAAAACAGCTAAATACTCCTCATCAATTCAGGTTACCTTAGCTGCACAAAACCATAATTTTATTCACACAAAATCACTGAATTTACGCCCAGCTTATGCACAGAATTTTTGTCCAGCTTTGCACTCCAAAACACACGAAATTTTGCACTCCAAAATCTACCAAAACTCTTTGTTGATTAAGCCAAATTCCAGCACCTAAAAACCACACTTTTCTCCTCCAGAAATTCATCAAAAACAGCAACCAAAACAGTCCAGAAATTGTTACTCCTGCACAGAATTTTCGCACAGATTGCACAGGATTTTTCAGTCATCAACACCCACACAAACTCTTCCTTATTTTGGCCAAAAACCTAAACACACTCAACCCATCTCTTGAGCATTATTTCGGCCAGCCTAGGGAGCAATTTCAGAACACTTTTCTCCTCTTAATCCCTCTTGAATTCGACCAGCATCAAAGGTACAACAAGCTGAAATTTCGCTCTTGCTGTCCAAGAAACCTAAAGCCATTAGGAGTCTTTCTAAACATCACCATATAACCCTAAACCAATCTTCTCCAACTCTAAATCATAGCAACCATCTACCCTCTCCATTCTACACAAAAATTTCAGTAACTTCTCTCTGCAAATTTTCGAAAACTCAAGAACTACTCTAAGCAAAAATTGAACACACATTAGGATAAGCAAAAATCCTTTCAACCTCTTGATGTCGTTTTCTCTAATGAATCTTTTCTCTTTCTTCTACCCTTAAATCACGCCCCATAGAGGCTGATTTCATCTTCTTCTTTAATTTTCGGTCAAGAGGAGCAAATGAGGTAGCTTTCCTCTTCTTCTCAAGAGAACTCGGGACGATCACCCTAGGAGCATCGTGTCCTCATTACCCGATTGTTGCAAGGTAAGGGAATACCCACCCTTGATGCCGAAAGTAAAGTTTAATGGTGTTTATTAGCGAGATGAACATGTGGTCGTGGAATATGATCTTTGGGGATTGAATAGTTTACTTGGACTTAAATGGGGGATTGCGAATTGTTGTGAAAATAAATGGGATTAGAGCATGTTTGAATTAATTGAGACCCTGATCATGATATTATGTGGTTTAGATCAGGAGGATAATTGAGGAAAGCCAGCTGTGAATTTATCACGTTTATCTGAGGCATATCAAGTAAGTCATTGCATAAACTCTTTTATTAAATGTTGTGATGGTAAGTCCTTATATAAACTGTTTTGTTAAATGCTGTGATGGCAAGTCTATGTTGTGAAGCTTTGTAAAGCTATTATTGAACTATGATTACTTGGGTTGTAAACGTGGATATTTATTCTTTAAACGGTTTTGTCAAACTAACGATTTTATCAAGAAAACTATTCTTTTCCTTAAACTTTTAGAAATCTCTTTTAAAGAAAACCACGTTTTACAAAGCCAAGGTTTGGAAATATTGTGAATCAAGAATTGACAGATATGTTCGTTGAGTACTCAATAAGGGTAGGATAACAATAGTAGTCTTGGAGGGCTAGCGTAAGTCTTCTGGCAGGAGGCCACCTCCAGAAGATGAACTCTGCTTGAAAAGGCGATAGTGTTGGTTGGTCAGGCCAGTCCGAGCTAGCATGTGTACCTGGTATGGTATTATTTATATTCCTAGCATGGACACCCGGATGGTTTTGTTGGGTGTTGAGATGGAGGAGTATCTCACCCGGTGAGCTGTATACTTACCTTGATCAGAACGCCCAACGTGTGATAATCTGGTCCGGACAAGGTGCACAAAGTATGGTGCCTTGGCCATTTTGTTCTCATGGAGCCCAACGTGTGGTGACATGACTGTTTATTCTAGTAGATGATTTATTTTGTACAAAGTGTGACAATGAGAAAAACCCACTCCTTGCGAAAAGAGATTGTTTATGACTTGCCAAATTATTTCTACAAATGTTTTGCACTTTGCATACACGTACTATTCAAAACACCATGTGCACACACAGGACTTACTGAGATTTATTCTCACACTATTTTACATCATGTTTTCAGGAGATGGATTGTGCTGAGACAATGGGGTTTTGAAAGTAGAGGCTTTGGCTATTTTTCCTATGCTGTTCTAGGAGACTTTCGTCGTTTATACTTCTGGACAATGTTTGTTTTATTCCATTTTGCTCCAAGTTGAGCCTAATGTAATAAGAGTATTACTTTATTTATCTAAGTTGATTCCTTTGGAGATTGCCTTTATAATTTATACCTCGTTCTAAAGACCCCTTGTCCTACGAGACGGGGTGACATCCCTACCCATTTAGGGTACGTAGTCGTGGGGTGTTACACATGGCACCAGGTACAATCTATTCTTCCTTTGAGTTTTTTGCCCTATTTTCACTAGCCGAATAGAATGGACCCAGCGCCCAGTCCAATTAGCAGACTTGGCACCATGTCTATTATGATTCTTCTTGAAAGTTGCTCAGTTTTCCTCTACTTGACCAGAATGGACCTGGCACCTGGTCCCTTAGCTAGGCCTGGTGCCTAGTGCATTTTGGAATTGTTCACTTTTTGCTCAAATTTAACTCAAATTTGCACAAATTTGCCAAAAACACTTTTTACAAGTAAAATGTCAAATAGAATGGAATAGGCCTAGTTATTACAACAAATGTATCTCAAAACAACCTCAAATAACCAGGAAAATAATGGTGTTTTTAGCCCCTATCAATATGCAATTGCCAATTCTCATAATCATAATGAGTGGCGATGGCTAAGAGTATTCTAATGGATTTTAGCAGAGCAACTGGTGAGAAGTTTCATCATAGTCAATACCATGTTGTTAACGATATCCCTTAACCACCAATCGTGCTTTATAGGTAACTAAGTTACCATCCATTTTGGTTTTCTTCTTGAAAACCAATTTGCACCCAATATATTAAATTCCTTTGGATGAATCAACCAGAGTCCATACTTGGTTATCATACATGGAATCCATCTATGATTTCATGGTTTCAAGCCATTTGTTAGATTGTAAAGTATTCAAAACATCCCTTGACAGAGACGTGAGTTCTGCAGGGAACACGTCGGGAAAATCCTTTACCACCTCAGTATCCCCCAGAGTGCATTGGTCCTTCGGCTTGTTTATCACATAAGCCAAATATCCTTGACATCCTTGCCTCAACAATTTCCGGGCTTTAGCCCCAACTAGCAAAAACTTCAATTCTTTTACTTTCTTGCCATTGAACTCCAACACATCACATCCTGGTCTAATGAACTGAACTGACTTATTCTTATAGTCTACTTTAGCCCCATGCTTCGCTAGCTAATCCATTCCCAATATTAAATCATAATCATCAATAGCTAAGACTATTAAATCTCCCTCCATACTTTCTCTCCCCACTTCAACTTTACAATTCTGCACATACCGATCTGCTTGCACCATTTTCCCCAAAGGCGTACTTAGTAATAAGGTAAAAGGTAGTTCTACTCCATCCCAACCCAAATGATATGCACAATTCTTGTTTAAATAGGAATTGGTAGATCCATGGTCTATCAATGCATTAGCTGAACGACCTTGGATAGTAAACGTACCTTCCACCACTGCTGCATCAGCTCTAACCTCCTCCCGGTTGAGAGCGAAAACTTTTGCTTTCACCCGCAACTTCTGCGTTCCACTCCCGGAAGCTCCCGTGGTATTGGCTCGATTGGGCCCCGGGATCTGAGCTGGGTTCCCTTGTCCGACTCGGAGAAGTTTGGGGCAGGCATTCCGTAGATGGTTCGGGTCTCCACAATGGTAGCATTTCCACTCATCTCCTCTGGACCAACAATTTTTCTCAGTGTGGCCTCTTTTTCCACAATGCTGGCATAATGGAAGATTCTGTGCAGGACCAACCGGTGTTGTTCGGGCTTGTTTTCCCCGATTCTACCACAGCTGGTTGGCAGGGGGCTTGTTGGGCTGCTGCCTCTGAAAAGGTCTCGGCGGCTATCTTGACGGTACGAAAGGTCTTGGTGCCATTCGGTTGCGATCCTCATTCTCAGTACGGGTGGCTGCGTCCACAGCCCCCGAATAAGTCATTGGTGGAGAGGGTGCCAACGCCCTTCTTAACTCCTGCCTTAAACCCTTAACAAATTGCCTTGTTTTGTTCAGTGTCCACCAGCCTCTTGCAGTACTTTGACAGTTGCATGAACCATGCTACGTATTGAGCCACCGTCATACCTCCCTGCTTTAGATTCTGGAACTCATCTTCCCACTTCTCAACTATCCACTGAGGGATATATTCTACTCAGAATATTTCCATAAAATTAGCCCATGTCCAATCTTAGTCAATCATCTCCCAGTCGTCCTGAACCCGTTGCCACCATGCCCGAGCTGGACCCCTCAGTCGGAATGCAGCAAACTTCACCATTCGTTTCTCAGTGTACTGGAGCATAGTAAAGATGTCCTCCATTTGTTCCACCTATTGCTCCGCTTTCTGATCTTGTTCGGCCTCTCCCAAGAAGATAGGTGGTTGAAATTTTAGAAACCGCTCTAATGCCTCATCTTCCCCTTTCGGATTCCTTCGCTTAGTCAGGGTTTGCAGAATCTCGGCCACTTTGTGGAATGCTTGCGTCATAGTTACACTAACCGGTTTTTTCGATCCCATTTCTGGCTCCAGTTCATTCTCATCCCCCTGGTTGGTGATGGCATTTGAGTTGTATTAAACTCCGGTGTCACGGGCTCTGCCACAGGAACCCTTCTGCCAGATGTGGCTGCACGATGCTTGGGTACCATTCTAAACCATACCCAAGATAATGAATTTATGCATCAAAGTTTAAAATATCCAAATTGAGCATGCATTCACATCTAACTTTAAGCGGAAGAAAATTAGATGCAAATTTTGTATAAAGAATTGCATATAGATTTTTCTCAAGATTTAGAGTACTCCAGGTACTTTTATTTGCATAAATTCGAAATTAAAGCAGTAAACATGAATAAAATCCTTAGCATAGGAATTTATGGAAAGCAGTAAATAAAACATCCCAATGGTAGCAACACTTATCCTTGCTAGTCCTCATTAGAATCTTCACAGTCGGCCTCATATAACCATCCCCCAGAACTCCTAGTGAGGTCTATCCCAGCCCTATTTGCAAACTCATCTATTGGCTCCTTCCCAGGTCTCTTAGAACTCTCCCCGGTTTCAACCTGATTGGGTGGGGTTACAAAGGAAGGTCTAGGTGGAGATTCATAATCTATCTCCCTTGGGTCATCACTATTAGCTGTCAAGTCAACTATGGGACTAGGAGGGAGGGGAACATATTCCATATTGATCTCCTCATCTTCACTGTCAGTAACCAAGTCTATCATGGGTATTAGGGGTGGCTCAATGATCTGGACCTCATCGTCACTGCTATCATCCAGGGGAATAATTGGCTGCGGTGCAGACTGAGGTGTAGGCTGAGGCACTAGTAGGTCTTCCGGGTAGATAGGAATGGGAGGATGCCATTGCCGTCGTTTCCTTGCGATTCTAATCATTCTAACCATCCTACAGCATAAACAAGATAGGTCAGATAAAAGTTTTGAACTTAATAAATCAACACATATACTATCAATACTTGCCTAAACCTACTCTTTGATACCACTTGTAACACCCCACTACCTAGGCCCAATAGGGCCAGGGATGTCGCCCCGTCCAATGGACAAGGGGTCTTTATAACTAGGTCACATATAATAAAATAAAATAAATACTTTAAAATTAAACTTATTACAACCCAAAAGATAAATACAGGAACAAATCCAAAATAAATTGTTTGCTACACTCTCTCAAAACATCCATAAAGAAAACAACATAAAGTCTTCAAAACATAGGTAACAAGTCTAGCTATTGACCTCCACAGCCGGATCAACCTGAAAACATGGTATAAAAGGTGATGAGATAAAAATCTCAGTAAGCCCGTGTGTGCTTTGAGTGTTTCAGGTAAAATAATTCATGTATGTAAGTTGTAAAAGTTTCATAAGAGAACGTGCTGGCAGGCGCTAAATAAGTGTTGAAAATAAAGAGTGGTGTCTCGCTTTTCAAGCCATACATGTGCACAATAAATACAACCACTCAAATGGGTAGCCATGGGTTACCACACGTTGGGCCCCATGACTAAGCAACGGTGAGAATGCCACACTTTGTGCAAACTGACAAAATGGTAGTTGTATGGCCTACCGGGTGAGATACTCCTCCATCTCTACACCCTAACTTACCAGTTGTCCACTCCGAAAACATACAGTCCACATGACTGAAACTTGCTAGCTCGGACCGGCATGACCTACCGGACTCACCTCTCAGAGGTGGCCACCTACTGAGAGACTTACCCTAACCCTTCAAAGACTAGTCTTGGTAGTCTACCCTTATTGAGTACTCAACGTTGATTGTCCCACTTGGGAGAAAATGGATCATACATTGCTTTATTTGGAAATAGCAATTAAGGGTTCTAAAATTCTTGTCAAATTTGGGTTTTAGAAAAAGTTTAGCATTTGTGTAAAACTGCTTGTTTGATTTTCAAATGATTTGCTTAACTGAAATAAATAGGAAAAATAATCCTTAATTGCCTTTATAACATGAATTTCCGCACACATCGCGTTTAGCTTGCCACAGTAATTTTTGGTCTTCACAAAATTCCATGCAGGAGCTTACCTGATTCTTTGCTTGCTCAAGTTCAAAAGTCTTCCAAGGCTGACCTAACCCCGCCTGGGGTAAACACAAAACATAAGGTTACACTCAAGCTAAATTCACTTACACAAACAAATAATCATAGTTCAACTTATTACAATCACGACCCTAATGTCTTAAGCTTTAAGGCTAGCTGATAAAGAATTTTATAAAACAAGTCTAGTTTGATAAGTTAAAATAACTAGAGGTTCTAAAATAATTGCTAATAAATTATAGACTCAAATAATAATTCTTGAGTTTTATTATTAATAAATAAACTAAGGTTTGAATATTGAATAATACCAAGCCCTAAATATTAATAAATGGTAATTTAAAAATAGCTTTATTATAAATAAATAATAAATTACAAATAATTTTTAATTAATTTTTAATAGATAATAAATAATTAGTAATAAATAAAATTAACAATAAATGAATTATATTAAATTTTTGTTTAATAATAACAAACAAATTTTAATAAAAATAATATTTATGAATATAGGCAAAAGTTTGAACTATGGTCTACAAGGTCATTATTATTATTATTAATTATATAAAAGATCTTATTTAATATTATACCTATGCATATATTATTTTTAAGGAAAAATATCATTTATTTGACTAGTAAAATATCAATATTTCATGTAACATCCCATTTCCAAAACTTCCTAGCAATTTCGAAATCCTTAGAGAAAAATATAGTAATAAATTTAATTAAGGTAATAAAATTTACTAATTAAAATAGCCTAGGATCAACAAGAACATAATCATAATTTTCCTACTGCTAACAAGAATCATAAACATACTCTCCAACATCAAACAAAAAACTAATCCATTCACGAACATAGGCTTAAATCTACACATGCTATCACATGGCAAATCTCTACTAAGCATAATCATAACCATGGCTTCAATGAAGATAAGAACATGAAAATCCTATTCACCAAAGGTGTCATTTCATCTAATATGCTTTAACGATCCATAATTTTCTTAAGACATGATGATCATACATTGATTCTCAAGAAAATCTATATAGCTTAAACATGATCAATCACTCTCATGTCCTAATCTCAACCCCTTCATACATATGCATATACTCAATCCCCCATTCATATTCTATTCTCCCTATCAACATTTAAGAGACATGAATTCATAATTAGAAGATAGGTTAAGGGAAAATACTTGGTTGATGATTACTTCGATGAAGATTCAAGAAGGTCCACGCTTGAGAGTCTTGAATTGTCCAAGAGAGGAGGAGAGAAAATAGCCATGGTTGTCATAACCATTTCGGCCGAGAGAGAGAGAGAGAGAGAGAGCATTAGCATGATATGTTAAAGATTGAAGAGAAGAAGATGAACAAAAGAATTGTTCTTGGTTACCTTGATGATGTTCTTGAGACTTCAAGAGAAAAAAACTAGTTTTGATCCGAATGCTAATTTTTGTTTTCGAGATTTGATGTTATAAATTCCAGAAATGAACTTTAGGGAGTATGTAGGAGTGTTTTGGAGTTTTTGAGAGGGATTGGAGGTGTTTAGAGTAGTCTTTAGCTTGCATAAAGGTAGTGTGTGTTCTTGGTGTTCTTGGTGAAAATGGAGAAATTTGAGGGAAAATGCTAGACGATTTGCTGGTGAGTGCTGGCCAAATGGTCTATGGAATTTAGGGGTTTCGGTTTTCAGCTTAGGGAGGGAGAGAAAAATCTGATTGTTTGAAATTCAAATGCAGTGATTTGAGGAGTGGTTTGAGGTATTAGATATGTTAATGGTATTTGGTTGAGAGAGGTTTCCTTGTTCTTCAATGGTGCCGGCTGGACTGCTTGGTTTTGCTAAAATGAATGAAGGTTAATATAGCTCTAAGGCTGGCCGAAATTCAGTTTACAATGGCAGAGAAAATTCTGGTTTGCTAGCTTGATACAAGAGTGATTTAATGAAGCAAGAATTCTGGATTTTTTTTGAAGTTCAAATAAGTTTTGGATAGAGTGATCTTAGGAGGTTTTTGAGATATGATCATGGAGTCCAAGTACTCAAGGTAAATGTGGAGGTTAATGGTGTTCAGTCCATGGCTGAACAAGGTCCAATTTGCAGAGGTTTGAAGGTGTTTTTCAGTCTAGGCCTAGGGAGACAAAACTGAAAATTTTTTGGTTTCAACTCGTTCAAGGTTTCGAATGGACAAGCTTTTTGATGCAGAATTTTCTGCATTTCTTCAGCCCGATTTGCAGCTGGTTTTTTTGGGGTGTTTGAGGGTCTTTCAAGAGTGGTTTTCCAGCTTTCTTTCTAGAGAAAAATAGAGGGTGCCTCGGCTGAATCAATGACAAAAGACAGCTTCAATTTCAGCTTAGAATGCAGTGAATTGTGCAGGAAATTTTTCTAGTTTTGTGCAGTTTGTGCAGTCCGAATTTTGCACAGAATTTTCAGTCTTCAAGCCACATGAAATGACCATTTTCTGGTAGAAAATGGTTAGGATTACTGGCTGAATTTTTTGAGAGCTGGACTGACAAGAATGCTGGAATTTTTCCAGATTTTCCTTCATTAAAACCATGATAAACATGAAGGTTGGATTGAAGGTTCTACTATGGTGATTTATTTCTCTTGGGAACCTATCCTAACTTCTCTCCTATTTTCAGCCAATCCTCTATCCTTCAAGATTGATTTTCGAAATTCAAGACTGAAGAATTATCACAGAATTGTTGGAATTAAAAGAAGAGATTTAATGGATTTTGGTTCATTTAAATTATGAAAATGTTAGGACAAAGCTAGAGGTAATAAAAGGACAAGAATTTCTCTAGAATTCTTTTTAGGACATAATGATAAGATTAGGACATTCTCTTCATGTCTCCCCTAAGACAACATTCCTATTTTTATGGAATGCAAGAAAACAAAAATTCAAACTTAATTAAGATAATCATGATAAAAACTTAGATGATAGGATTTGAACTCATGACCTTAGAAATTAATTCACAAAGCTCTAACCACTTAATCACACTAATTCTTGTTCTTATTTTCTCACCCACATATTCCTCTTATTTAATCCTCAAGCTATCTTCCTATTTTGACCTTAAGCAAAATTACCATTTTACCCTTCCTACTCAATAAGCATAACTAAGCCTTTTAACCCATAAACCACAATTCTAAATCATCATTCAAAAATATATATATATATATATATATATATATATATATATATATATTCATGCAAGATAATACGATATGCATCCCGACCCCCTTACACTAGGGTTGACTTTAGACGGCGTTTCACAATGAACCATGCGTGTACAAGAAACTTTAAGGCATTAATGTAGTTTTTCTTATGTTGTATGTGGATGACATTATACTCGTTGGAAATGATGTAGGGTCATTGTCATCTACAAAGGTTTGGCTATCTAATCAATTCAGTATGAAGGACTTGGGAGAAGCCCGCTACATTCTCCGGATTAGACTTCTTAGGAATAGGAAGTAGAGAAGGTTAGGATTATCCCAAGCAGCATACGTTGACAAGATGCTGGCCAAGTACAGCATGGACTTATGCAAGGGAACTCTAATTCCTTGTAGACATATGTTGTTATTTTCTTCAAGGGACTGTCTTAAGTCTCAAGAAGAAAAGGACAGAATGAGTAGGATTCCCTACGTTTCGACTGTGAGAAGTCTTATGTACACCATATTATGTACTAGGCCAGATATCTGCTATGTCGTAGGCTTGGTTAGCAGATATCAGTCAAACCCTGAGGGGGTTCATTGGCAATCTATAAAGTATATTCTCAAGTACTTCAAAGGAACGAGAGATTATACGCTGGTTTACAGGACTGATGACTTGGTTTCCTACAGGATACACAGATTCAGACTTCCAAGCAGATAAGGATGAGAGAAAATCCACTGGTGGATATATCTTCACCTTATTTGGAGGAGCCATTTCATGGAGGAGTGTTAAGCAATCTTGTATTGCTGACTAGACCATGGAAGCTGAATATGTGGCAGCTTCGGAGGCATCCAAGGAAGCAGTCTGGCTCCGGAAGTTCCTTTCAGAACTTGGAGTCGTGCAACATATGGACAGGCCGATTGTGATGCATTCCAACAACACTGGAGCAGTATCACAATCTAAAGAACCCAGGAACCACAATAGGGGGAAGAACATTGAGAGGAAGTTCCACCTGATCAGGGAAGTCATCTAGAGATGGGAAGTCATGGTAGAACAGATTGCCTCGAAGAACAATCTAGCAGATCCATTCACCAAGCCTTTGGTTGAGAGAGTCTTCAAGAGTCACTTAGATGCTATAGGGGTGGGCACCTACGGACTAACTTAGTCTTAACATGCAAGTGAGAGATTGTTGGGAAACATGCCCTCTTAGACTAGGTTTCTAATGTAAATATCGAATGTTTTTATAAAAGAATTTATTTTCAGAAATTATTTGTGAATTTACATTTTATTTGTGCACAATTACATTTGAAAAAGACGCATTGTGTTTAAGTAAGTGGTACATGTGAATGCTGGTCTTTCACAGTAAGGTATGGATCATGGATTACTTAACACATAAACGTTTGTTCTTAACCAATTGATGAGAATGAGAATCTTATCATGTCTAGGTTATTATGTTCTAAATTCGAAATGGGGAATGGCTTACCTTTAGCCAGTGAGTAGTCCACTCACTTCATGACATAAGCGTATTTTGAATACGTAGAACAGGACCTGTAGTAGTGATTTCTAAAGGTACTATATGGTAGAAAGCTAGACTACTACTGCTACAGCATATACTAGTACTTTACGACTTGAGTATGAGTTGGTGGTCTAACGAAGCTAGAAGCATGTATTTTGATATGCTATAGTTGAGGTTCTATCGTAGGACCAATATACTTGCATGTTGGATATGTGTGACTAGTTAGTTAAGACAGATTTGTACAAGATAGTTTCTATACTATATCACCCTTTGTGGCTGTCTAAATGATCTAAATATCCAGGGCTTTGGGAAATATGGCTTGGATGTTTGGTTTCGGGTAGCTCCCTTGGAAAGTAGAAACAATCCAGGAAGTCGTGGATCATTAGATTAGAAGCCTAAGGATGGTAGATGTCATTTAGAAAGGTGTTAGTACATTTCTTCCTCTCTAAATGTATGGCGATGTATAGAAGGGTATTTTAGTCATAACACCTGTAGGTCGGAGACTTTGCTAACGCAGCATTATCCTTGGGGTCAATATTTCCTTATGGTGATATTAGAAAATATTTAAAATTCAAAATACAACTATTTACATGACAAGGGTATTTTGGTCATTTTAGTAGCCAAGGCGGTGTGTCTTTTGGTCGCCAGTATAGACTGTGAGTCGTAATTAAATACATGGTAAGGAGTTGGTCTTAAATTAAATTAAATAGAATTTATTTTATTTAAGTAGTCTGATTTAATCATTGGGCTAGAATAAAATAAAGGTCCATGGAGAGAGAAAATTAATTAAATTAGTTTAGTGGGTTCATTAATTGTTTAGGGCTTTAGGCCAGTTTGAATAATTAAAGAATGACCTGGGAGTAACTAATATGGCTTGTTAATTGGACTAGTTTATTTTGGATGGAAAATTAATTATTTATTTAGTTCTAATTAGAATAATTAATTTAGTCTAAAAAGGCTAAACTAAGAGTCCAATGGGCCAGTCCAATTTAACCTAGGGTTTTATTTAGGTTAAAAAGGAGGGAAAAGAGGACGTGGTTTATTAGTCTTCTTAAGGTTAAGAAAACAAGTTTTTTTTTTTTTTTTTCATGCTTTTGGCGTGAGAAAGAGAAAAAAAAAAAAAAACCAGACGCCTTCTCTATCTCTCCAAGAAAATTCCTTAGTCTATGAGTTGTTCACCAAATGGGATTAGGCAGGCCATATACTGGAAGATCGAGAGGTTGGTATTCATATACATGCACAAATAGAGTAGGAGGTTTGCAGGAATCGCACCAGAGGTTTCCACTTGTGCACCTACCCCAGTTTCACACATTCCTGTCCAACCAATTCTAAGAACGAGAAAAATAGGTAAAAAAAATTTTCTCTCGGAGTCCTGCTAGGACGTGACCGGCACCGGCTGCAGCCTGTGTGTTTCTTGTTCTTTAGTTTTTCTAGTTTTTACTTCTGCTGTGTGCTTTGATTTTTCCGTTTTAGACCTTCACTCTCATCATTAATCTCCATAATATTATCAAATAATATATATTAAGCGCTCAATACTTTAGTATGTGTGACCAATTAGGTTTTCTGATCTATTAGTAGCAAAATATGAATTAACTTATTAATTCTAATAATGATTGATTTATTAATTCTCTAATTATTAAATCCATATTCAGCAAATCATGAGTAGTATATAGTAACACATAATGCCACCTAAACGTCTAGAAAATCAAGTGACTTGACATGAACCTTTTTATAGAAAACAACAGTGCAATAAAATCCTTTTATCATACAATATCTCATTCGTTTTAAAGTATGGAATTAGTTTCAACTCTTTTCAGAATAATAAATTAATTTTGTCTCCAGAATCCACTACTCATGATATGTATAAATTAGAAGTATTTCAAATATACAATCGGCTTGGCTAAGGACTTCTCGGGTAGTGATTCCTACATATGGCAGTGAGATATTCACTCCTACTATTAGGAGTGGTGAATCCTTTATTAATCCTCTCAACTACTTTCATTTGCTTCATGTTGTACCCAATATCGATCCCATAGGCGGTCATGTTAAGACTTCAGAGATTGGAATCAAAGTCGAACACTTAGTAAAGCAGTCATGTCAAGACTCCAGAGATTGGAATCAAAGTCAAACACTTAGTAAATAAAGTACCTTGAAGATATCAAGTCTAAGAATACTTGCACATTTGCTTTGATGAGATTCTATCACTGGTACTAAATAGTTATCCATGTGATGATCTCAGAGTCAGGTCATCCAATGTACCTATTCAGGCAACAAGCATCCACATGTTAACTTTGACTATCACAATAGTCATGGATATGAGAACCACCGCATGATCAAATTAAGAAGAATAACGTGTGAAGTCTTGACGTATTAATGATGTCATATATAATTGAAACTATAACTACGGATAGTTTAAGTATGAACACTATCCAGTGTAGTAGGAACCTCACATCTTGATCTCTATCATGATTTCATTAACACAATGTTTCACTTGAGACTTTATCTTACAGTTATTTTACACGAAAGCATAAATAAACAAATGGAAAGATAAAGAATGCCTTGTTTCATTTAATAATGCACAATATAAAGAATACATGTGATTGCCTATAGGGCATAACACTAACAGTTACTAAGGGTTATCGTCAATAGCTTGGTATTGACTACGCCGAAACCTGCTCACTAGTTGTTATGCTAAAATCTATAAGTATACTTTTAGTACTTACTGCCTATTATGACTATGAGGTCTAGAAAATGGAAGTGAAAATAGCTTTCCTAAATAGAATCCTAGCTGAAGATGTTTATATGACACAACCTGAGGGTTTCACATCCAAAGATAGTAAAAAAGTGTGCAAGCTACCAAGGTTCATTTATAGTGTTAAGTAAGCTTCTTGAAGTTGGAATATTCACATTGATAAAATAACCAAAGTGCTTAGTTTCATTCAAAATATGGATAAACCTTGTATATATAAGAAGGTTAGTTGGAGTTTAGTCATTTTCTTGTTACTTTGTGTAGGTGACATATTGCTAATAGGAAACGATATACCTGTCCTTCAATCAGTGAAAGTTTTGTTATCCAAGAAATTCTCCATGAAAGACCTTGGAAAAGAAAACTATATTCTTAAAATATTGATCTATAGGGATGAATAAAAAAGGTTGCTAGGTTTTTCACAGTATATATACATAGACAAAGTACTAAAGAGGTTTAGCATAAATCAATTCAAAAAGGGTAAGCTTTTCAAAGTCGATATCTCCAAAGACAAAAATTGAAAGGGATCACATGAGAAAGATTTTATATACCTCGGCAATTGGATCCATCATGTATGCTATGATATATAGTAGGCTCGATATATCCTATGCTCTCAATTTAACTAACAGATACCAATCTTAACATGGTGCGGGTTATTGGTGTGAAACCCCAGTCAAAACCAACCTTAGAGTAAGGGGGTTGGGATGCATAACATACTTTCCTGCATGATTAAATATATTCTTATTTGATTTTATGTGCCTTGGATTTTAGTTTTAATGTCTTGGAGGCTTGTTGGAGAATATTGAGTGAGAAGGGCAAAATGGTAATTTTTGCCCGAGGTGAAAATAGGGAGATAGCTTGAAGATTGAATAGCAAATAAGTTGCTAGTGAAAATAACAACAAGAGTTGTTGTGGTTTAGTGGTTAGAGCTTTGGAATTAATTCGTGAGGTCTTGGGTTCAAATTCCATCATAGGAGCTTTGGCTTGGTTAAATTTTATTTTTGCTTGGGGAAGTAATAATCTCGGCCTTAGTGGTGTTTATAGTAGGGTAGAGATGTTGTCCTATGGCAGGCATGATAGGAGTCTTCAAATCCTACTCATTTGTTCTACTCGAATTTCCTAAGAGGAATTCATTTTTCCTTGATCTTTGATTTTTCCTTAGTTCTCAACTCATGAGGTTGAGCAAGTTGTTCTAGCCATTTTCTCTCCAGAAATTTTAGTAAAGTGCTGTTGCTTTGTAAGATAAAAAATGTCTTAGTGAAGGACTTCTTATGGTCCAAAAATGTGAAAGGGTTGTGGGAGATTTCAAGAGGAAAAATTCCTTTAGTGAGCTTACTGAAAATTCACTCTAGCCAGTTCATCTTTCTTCTTGGAATGGACTGAAAGCTTATTGTACCCTTAAGGTGTCGAGTTTCTTAGCTAACATTCCCTCCCAAATGCTGCCAGAAAAATGGTCTTTTGGATCAGCTTGCAACCTGAATTCTTTTGCCATTTTCGGACTGCTCAAAGCTGGAGCAAAACCAGGAAAAATTCCTGTACAAATCGCAGCTTTGAGAGTCCAAAACCAAGCTGTTTTCTTTCAGAGTTTGTTCAGCACCTTAGCTATGTTTTTCCTTCATGAAGAAGGTTGGAAACCAGCCTTGAAAACCCCTAGAATTCCCCTTCAAACTCTTTGCAAATGGGCTGGAAAATGGCAGCCGAAAACTGCCCAGGGAAAACTCCAGCTTGCGAAAAATGCTGTGCAAGATTTTGTCCAGCTTTGTTTCCTAATCTTCCTCCAGCCGAAACACCATCATTGTTTTGCATAAACCTTCCTTAAATCTCCAGTAACTGAGCTCCATTGTTCCCTTTAAGCTTCTGCACGAAATTCAGACATGGTTGCCTGAAAATCTCTCCAATAAATCGCTGCAATCATGCTTGATTAATTACCAAATTTCCAGCCACCATAGTTTAGCAACTTTCCATAATGTATCCCTCAAATAACCAGACTTCTTCTTCACCATTATGCTCCCTATTTTCAGCCACCATAAGCTTCCTTAAGCCAGCATTAATCCCACCGAAATTCTGCTCAAAACAGTCAGCCATGGCAGACTTCCAAAGCCCTCCAACAATCAAGATATTCTAGGATATTTAGTTTCCAAATTTACTTTCTAAAAATATTCTTCAAGGATTTTAACAACTAACCTTTCCTTTTCCCTTCCAAATCAGAGAATCATCTTCCTAAACCCTATAGAAATTCGGCCAGCCCTAGTTCTCATAGAATTTCAGTAGCTGCAAACTACAATCTCACAAATTCCTTCAACCTTCAAGAACACACACACTACATCAAGAACACCTACTTCTTCCTTTCACCTAATACCCCTCCAAACCACTTCAAACCTTCTCTAAAATCTCCAAATTTGACCTACTCACTGCCATGAGTCCATCAACACCATTTTTAACATCAAACTCCACAAATCAACTCACTACTTCGGATCAAAACCAGAAAATTCTGTGAAGGTTCAAGAACACCTTCAAGGTAGGTTTGTTCTAACAACTTCATCTTCTCCAATCTTGATCTCTAGTGAGAATATATGTGAATAGACATGCTAATGGTCTCTCTCTCTCTCTCTCTCCCTCTCTCTCTCTTCCTCTCTCTCTCTTCCTCTCATGGCCGAAACTCCCTCTCTTGGCCGGATGGCTTCTTCTTGTATGGCCATGCTCCCTCTACCTTCATTGGATGATTTTAGGCATCTAGGAGTTGAGATCCATTATAAACTCCTTCAAGGCATCCCTCAACCAAGTAAGCCCCTTTAATCTTTCTTTTAAATTCTACATCCATGTCTCTAGGATGATGTTGATAGTATGTAGATTGTGATAGGATTTGAGTATGCATTGTAGAGATTGAAGCATGAATATATGTATGATTGTGAAGGATATGGGATTTATGCATGGAAGGATTATATTGTTTGATTGAATGATGATTTGGGGTTTGATGCATGTTTCCATGTCATAGGTAGTATTTGTATTGAAGTATGCTAGAGATTATGTCACCATTGATGATTAGGACTTATATTCATGTTGGATTATCGAAGCCATGGCTATATCTATGCTAGTAGAGGTTAGATCATGTCTTGATAAATTGAGATCTATGCTTGTATGCATGATTTGGATGAATTGATGAGTTGAATGGTTGTATATGTTCATGATTGTGAGTAACCTTGGAATTATGATCATGATCTAGTTGTCCCTAAGCAAATTTTTATTTCATGAATAAAATATTTAGTAATATAATTTTGCTAGTGATTTCGAAAAACCCAAGGAAATGTGGATTTGGAATATTATATTTATATAAAGGAAAATTTAGTCAAATAAATAATAGTTTTAATAGAAAAATAAAATATATAGATACTTTATAAAATAATGAAATCCACTAAACCCTTTTATGGAAATAATCATGATTAGTAAAATACATATTTCTATAAATTTAATTATCATCTTTTAATCAAAACCTATTAAAACTCATTTATTATTTTTCAAGCAAGATTCATTAAAATTCATTTTCAACTAACTTTAGTTATCAATTATTTTCTACCAACTAAATTATTAATAAATCATTAACAAATAAACTCTAAATTTTTCTTAGCAAGTTTTAAACCTTTAACTTATTAGTACCTATTTCCCAAAACATTAATTATTTTAAATATCAAATTACCCTTAGACTATAAACCTATTTATTTATTGAGTGGCTTTAAAGCTTGGGACACTAGGATCACGATAGTAGTAAGTTGAGTTGTTTTGAAATTGAGGAAGTGGATTGTGGCTTGAAATTGATTGTGTTTTGTATTTGTCCATGTGGGATTAGGTCAGCTATTGGAGACCTTTTATTTGTAAGCAAGAGTCAGGTAAGCTCCTGCATAAAACCTTATTGATGTGAAATGTTTTCCTTATGGCAAGCCAAATGTAGAGTGTATGGACACTCATTTATGTAAAGGCAATTGAGGGTTGAACTCTCTCTTATTTCAAACATTTGAATTATTTAAAAAAAAAAAAAACAAAGAGCAGATTTGCCAAACTCAAACTCTTTCTAAAGCTAATTTTTACAAGGACTTTGGAAACCCTCAAAATGCCATTTTCATGTGGAACAATGTTTTGTTCATTTTATCCCAAGTGGAAAACGTCGTTGAGTACTCAATAAGGGTGAACTACTAGGACTAGTCCTTGAGAGGTTAGGGTAAGTCTCTCAGTAGGTGGCCATCTCTGAGGGGTGAGTCCTTCCCGGATAGGACGTCAGTCCAGTGGGTCGTGCCGGTCCGAGCTAGCAGTATTCTTTTCAGTCAAGTGACTGTGTTTTGCCGGAATGGACACCCGGTTGTTGTTTGGGTATAGAGAAGGAGGAGTATCTTGCCCAGTAGGCCAATTACCTACTTTTGTCAATCTGCACACAGTGTGGCATACTGACCATCCGGTTGTGGGGCCCAATGTGTGGTAACCCATAATCCTTCCTTATGAGTGGTTGATTTTGTTGATCATGTATGGCTGGAAAAGCTAAAACGCCACTCTTGCTTTTGACTAATGCTTATTGCTTGCCAATATTTCTCTCATAAAGATTTCACACTTTGCATCCATGAACTGCTTTCACAAAACACCCAAAGCACACACGGACTTACTGAGATTTATGTCTCATCACCTTTTTACCATGATTTCAGGTCGATCCTGCAGTGGGGATGAGTAGCTAGTGTAATATGCCTGGGAAGAGATTGTTATCGTTTATTTCTATGTATTGCTTTGGGGAGTCGAGAGTGGATAATTTTATTTATGGTTTTGTTTTGGGAATTCATGGATTTATTCTTGGAGTATTTTGGGATGTAATATATTTTTAAGTTAAAGTATTATTTTATTTCGCTATTTTTATTTGTGTGACCTAGTAATAATGACCCCTTGTCCTTTGGACGGGGCGACATCCCCGGCCCTGGCGGGCCTAGGTAGCGAGGTGTTACAATTGGGCAGCTATGAAGAATATCCTTAAATACTTGCGAATGACTAAGGATGTATTCTTAGTACATGGAGAAGGTGATTTGAAATAATCTGGTATAATGATGCCAGTTCCCAATCTGATAAAGATAATTCCAAATCATAGTATGGCTACGTATTTACGTTGTGTGGGGTGGGGGGAAATAAGTTGAAAAAGTCCTAAACAAGATACTATTGTTGACACAATGACTGAAGCTGAGTATATAGCTGTTTCTGAAGTAGCTAAGGAAGTAGTGTGGATTAAAAAGTTTGAGATGGAGCTTGGAGTGATTCCTAGCATTGCTGAACCAATATCTCTGTATTGTGACAATAATGGAGCTATTGCACAACCAAAGGATCTACAGTCTCACAAGCGATCGAAGCATGTACTCAGGCATTTTCATTTGGTTAGGGAGAGAGTTCACACTAATGAGAACATAGTGGACCAACATACTAAAGCACTATCCTAAAAGAAACATAATAGATATGTTGAGTCATTTGGTATTATATACATGAATGATTGGCTCTAGTGCAATTGGGAGTTTGTTAGTATATGCCCTAGAGGAAATCACATATATTTGGTATATTGCATATTTATTTCATAATACAAGACATTCTTTATTTTTTAGTTTATTTTATATATAACTGTTAGATAAAGTCTCTAGTGTAACACTATGTTAAGTAAATCATGATACAGATTATGATATGCGGTTCCTACTACATTAGATAGTGTTCATACTTAAATTATCCCTAGTCATAGTACTAATGAGATAGGATATTGTTAATACGTTAAGACCTGTAGGTGTTATACTTCCTGATTACATCAAGCGGTAGTTCTCACATCTGTGAGTATTGTGATGCTCAAAGTCAATGCGTGGACACTTGTTACTAGAACAATTTCCTTAGATGACCTAATAATGAAATAACCACATGAATAACTATTTAGTGCTAGTGATAAAATCTCATAATAGCAAATGTGCAAGTATCTTAGACTTGAGATTGTTGGGATTTCATCATACTTATCAAATAAGAAAGAAATGGAAAAAACTATGAAATCTATGCCCAATGATCGCGTGTTTGCAATTAAAACGGGGATAGAGGAAGAAAACTGAGATTACCTTCTGTGGCAGAAAATAAAAACTGTTATTGCGCCAACTCCTCTGCTTTGATCGTCCACCTTACGTCACTACAATCCAAGAGTAGGATTGTCTCTAGGAGTAAACCACACAAGGTTGAATTGTACATGAAGCCCTGTCAAAACTATACTTGTAGAAGAGATAGCGCTAGGGTTAATTGGAGAAGAATAGGGATGAAGAAGGAGAAGAACGTCCGTCTCTTTCCTCTATTATTCCAACATTTTTTCACCCATGCAACCGGAAATGGTTCCTATACTTATAGATTTAGGATTTATCTTAATTGTAATTAAGTCCTCCAAGATCCAATGTCTAAAATTTGGCCCTTGAAATTTATATAATTGGAACCAAATCCCATGAATTATAACAAACTTATAATTCACTTATAAATATATTTTCTTCTCTTAATTAATCCCACAATATTATAAAATAATATATATTGAGTATTCAATCCTTTATTGTGTGTGACCCAATAGGTTTCCTGTCTTATTGGTAGAATAATAAGAATTAATTCTAACAATTTTAGAATTAATAATCCTAAATAAAATATAGGATTGATTTATTAATTTTTTAATTAATAAATTCATATTTAGCAGATCAAGAGTGACATCTAGCAATGACTCTTGATTACCCAAAAGTCTAGAAAGTCAAGTGACTTAACGTAAACATTTTAATAGTAAATAACCAGTGCAATAAACTCCTTTCACCATACTATATCTCACTAGGTTTAAAGAATGAAATTAGTGCCAACTCCATCCAGAATATTATTTATTCTGGCCTGAATATTTTAATACTTGTTTAAGAAATCTAATACTCAATATGTGTATCAAATTTGAAACTATTTCCAACATATAGTCACCTTGGCCAATCACTTCATGAGTAATGATTTCTACAAGTGGCCCTGAGATATACTCTCCTAATATTTGGAGTGATGAATCATTTATTAACCCTCTCAACCACTTTCGGTTATCTCACATTGTACCCAATATCTATCTCATAGGCGGACCTCAATCTGGTTCCAGAGATTGGAATCAATGTACAATGCTCACCAAACAAAGTACCTTGGAAATCTCAAGTCTAGGGATACTTGCACACTTGCTATAATGAGATTCTATCACTGAAACTCAATAGGTTATCCAAGTGATTATGTCATAGCTAGGTCATCCAATGAACTTGTTCATGTAACAAGCATCCACATATTAATCCTGAGTATCACAATACTCGTGGTTATGAGAACCACTGCTTGATCCAATCAAGGGATATAACATGTGCTAGTCTTAGCGTATTAATAATGTCCCGTCTCATTAATACTATGACTAGGAATTATTCAATTACAAACACTACATAGTGTAGTAGGAATCTCACATCATGATCTCCTTAACAATGTGTTGTACTAGGGACTTTATCAAACAGTTTATACGCATATTTAGATATTACACTAAAATTGAAAGATAAAGAATACCTTTTTTATTAATTATTATGCTATATATATTGTACCAGTGATTGTCTCTAGAGCACAACACTAACAATCTCCTACTTGCACTAGAGCCAATCATTGATAGATCAAATACCAAATGACTGAACATGTTTATTATGTTTCTTTTGGGAAAGTGCCTTAGTGATTGGATCAGCTATGTTTTGATCTGTGGGAATTCTCCCTATCTTTACATCTCATTTATCAATGATATCTCTAATCAAATGAAAACTTCTAAATACATGCTCCAGTCGATTGTTGGTAACAGTATCCTGTTTGGAACCTTTCCAACTCACAACCCTTCCACACAACATAAAATATGGAGCCAGATTGTAATTTGTAGTTGTCCTTATCGAACTGAAAGCTGGAATTAGTATACCCTTTTACTTACAAGTCACCATCTCCATATACCAAGAATGCATCCTTTGTTCTTCGTAAGTACTTGAGGATATTATTTACAGCCGCTCATGGACTCTCTAGTGTTAGATTTATATCTGGTCATCAAACTAAAAGGACATGATACATCGATCCTGGCACATATCATAGCATACATGATAGACCCAATTACCGAAGGATATGAATTCTACTTATATGAACCCTTTCAACTTATTTCTTTGAAGATATCAACTTTGAAAGGCTTACTCTATGTGTTATAGGTAAGAATCCTGTAACACCCCACAACCTAGGCCCAATGGGGCCGAGGATGTTGCTGTTAGTATTGTGCCCCAGAGGCAATCACTTGTACATTGTATATGACACATTTTATTTTAATAAAATGCATTATTTATCTTACAGTTTCTTTTGTTTACTTTAAGTAATATAATTGTTCGATAAAGTCCCTAGTACAACACTGTGTTAAGAAAATCATGATATGAGACTCCTACTACACTGGGTGGTGTTAGTACTTAAATAGTCCCTAGTCATAGTATTAATGAGATAGGACATCATTAATGCATTAAGACTACCATGTCTTAGATTTCTTGATTTGATCAGGTGGTGGTTCTCATAACCGTGAGTATTGAGATACTCAAAGTTAACACATGGATGCTTGTTAATGGAACAAGTTCATTGGATGACCTAGCTTTGAGATAATCACATGGATAACTATTTAGTGCAAGTGATATAATCTCAATATAGCAAACGTGCAAGTATCCTTAGAATTGAGATCTCCAAGGTACCTTGTTTGCTGAGCCTTGTATTTTTATTCCAATCTCCAGAGTTCAATCGAGGGCCGCCTATGGGATGGATATTGGGTACATGGTGAGGTAAACGAAAGTAGTTAAGATGGTCAATAAAAGATTCACCACTCCTAATAGTAGGGCGAATATCTCACTGCCACTTGTAGGAATTACTACTCAAAAGTCCTTGGCCAAGGCAATTCTGTATTGGAAATAGTTCCAATTTATACACATCTAGAGTAGTGGGTTACTGGTACAAGTACTATTGTATTCGGGCCAGAATTAATTCTGGAGGAAGTTGGCACTAATTCCGTACTTCAAACCGAATGAGATATTATATGGTGAAAGGAGTTGATTGCACTGAAGTTTGTTATTGAAAAGTTCATGTCAAGCCACTTGACTTCTTGGAATCTTGGGTGGTCATGATGTGTTGCCAGATACCGATCGTGATTTGGGAATATGAGTTTATTAATTGATAAATTAATAAACCAATCCCGATTATAATTAATAGGATTAATTCTAATTAATTATATATTATTAATCTCAAAGACGTTTGGATTAATTCATGTTCTCTACCAATTGACTGGGAAACCTAATAGGTCACACACAATAGAGGATTATATACTCAAGATGTTATTTGATAACATTGTGGGGTTAATTGAGAGAAAGAAAAATTATTGTAGATAAATTATAATTAGTCATAATTTGTGGTACAAGTTGTAATTGTGAGAACTTGATGTTTCCAATTACAATTAGGGAATTCTAATAGGATTAGAATTCTCAGTTTTGGGAAGGGAATTTCGTATGATATATAGTAGCTAATAACACACGAAAAACCCTAGCCAATAGCTGAACAACACAGAAAAACAACAGCCACAAAAATCTTCTTCTTCTCTCTCTCGATTTTGATCTTGAACCCTAGCCGCCATCCTTTTTCTGCTAGCACAGAAATTTAGTGCTTGAGTATTCCTCTGTGTGGATTACTGTTAGAGATAATCACACACTGTGATTATAGTGGTTAGACGTTCAACTCACGTGCAGGTTGATCACGAGGATTGCTGGATCGTGCCTCAACTTAAAGAAGAAATTTTTGTTCTTCGGACGATCACGCAAAAGTAAAAGTTGTTACCTTTACCATCATTATGTCTTGTTTTCCACACATAGATTTGTCCTAGGAGGGTATCTCGTTTTATTTTCCGCTGCGCCGTATAGGATACGAGCCTGTGATACCCAACAGTGGTATCAGAGCCATGCTATATGTGGTCTACGGAAATTGTTTTGGCATGAAAAACTGTTTTTGTGTTTGTCTTTGTTTGCTGTGAAAATCATTTTCACTTGAGTCGAAATCATTTCAATTTTTATGAGTTGGGTCCGTAGCACAATATGATTGTGTTATAGTCACAGAGTATTTCGAAAAGATGCTTTCTTTGGAGCTGAAAAATTTCTACGGAAAACGTTTTCTTGCAACATGGATGTTGCCCTCCGTTTCATCTTAATTTTCTCTTTTGATTTTGCTTAAACTAACAAATTGGTTGTTGTTTATAGCTTCAAAACAAAAAATACTACTGAGAATTGTTCTCACTGAAAATATGCAGAAGAAGAAAGCACCAGAAATTATTTCTGGAAGTTTTTGAAAATCACCGCCATTGTTGCAGAACACAGGCGGCGCCGGCTCCGGCATCCAAGCCGGCGCCGGTTCCATTCTGTTCACGATGTTCGAAAATCATTTTTGGAAGAAATTTTTTTTTGGAAACCAGAACAGAGCCGACGCCGGCGCCGGATTCCGAACCGGTGCCGGTTCTGCTCTGTTTGCGACTTCCAGCTATTTAAAAAAAAATTCCGGAACAGAATTTTGAATGGAAAAAACCTCATTTGATGAGAGACGGGACCCGAAAGCATTTTCTCAAAATTAGTTTTGAGACAATCAATTTTGTTCTTCAAAATAATGATTTTGAAAATCTAAAATTGATGTATTCTCTAAAATGGTGATTTTATAATTTTTTTTATTTTTCTAAAATAGTGATTTTTGAATAATAAAAGTATATGTTTATTTTGTTTAAGCATAGTCAATGGCATGGTGGATGGTTATGGACTAACACCAATTATATCTGTTCATGCATTTTACAGTTTTAGTTTTTATGAAATAGGGCTGCATGTCCTGCTTTCTCTAGAATTCTTGTGTAATTCTCTTCTCATCTAACTCCTCTCAAATGTAACTTGAGGTTTTCTCTCTTTAGGATATTATGTAATTAGTTTACATAGGTTAGATATGAGTAGAATTATTTTATTCTGGAGATGGCAACCAAAACAAAGCGAGGAGGTAAGACCTTCTACTTAAATCATGCATGAACACATAGGGTTAACTCTATAAATTTCTTTTATGGCTCAAAGAAACTAATTTTAGGTAAAGTCCAATCGCTTTATTACCATGATTATCAATTATGTGATTATTGATTATTATGCATGTCATTCAATGAAATCACTAAAAGGAACAAATCTCTCAATTAATAGTAAACCTAATTCCTTCCGTTAATATAGTAAGAACGAGAGTCCTTTTCTTAGACCAGGTTGTTGGGCAAACCCAAGCCTACTTGATATTGGGCATGTTCAAGCTATGGAAATAAATTCTTTTGGAATTAAATTCCTGATTAATGGGTCAGGTTTAACTAAATTCTTTATCCCGGTTGGGCAAACTTAAGCATAAAGAAATTTAGAGGAAAAGTTGGGGCAGCCCAAAAGGCTTTAAGATTAAAAGCTGTTAATCACCCAATGATCCAATAGTTACATACGATGTAATTGGTAATGGATACCTACCAATGAACTCAAGGGTGGCCTGTTGGGCAAACCCATGGTTATTCTTAAGGAATTTAGATACCGATCCACTAGGAAAGCTTCCAACGGGCTTTTTCGAATCAGTAGTGGGGGCTATTGGTTTGAGTAAAATAGTGGAGTAAAAATGCGTTTAATTAAAGTTCTAATTATTTGCATATCATGTGCATATACAAGTAGCTAATGCTCTCTATCTTTACATCTAGGTCACTTGCATCATGTCAACGAACTTGAACTTACGTAGCATTTTGTAAACCAACAAGTTAACCGAATCAAACTATCTCGACTGGTATAGAAATTTGAGAATCGTTCTCAAATCGAAAAAGTTGTTCTACGTGCTAGATGCTTCTATTCTACCACCACCAGCCCAAGATGCTCATGCTAATGAGCATGCTATCCACAAGAGGCAGAAGAAGGATAGCGATACAGCATCATGTATTATGCTGGCATCCATGACTCCTGAGTTGCAAAAACAGCACGAGCATATGGATGCTCAATCGATCATTTTACATCTTCGAGAGCTGTTTGATGCCCGGCCAGAATTGAGAGATATGAGATCTCGAAGCAACTATTTCATTGTAAAATGATAGAGTGTTCTTCTGTGGCTACTCATGGGCTGAAGATGTTGGGCTTGATAGAGAAGCTTGGATCTCTCGGGTTTACAATGGACTATGACTTAAGTGTTAACTTAATTCTTCAGTCTTTACCTAATAGTTTCTCACAATTTGTGATTAACTATTAGATGAATAAGATTGAGTCCAGTATCCCTGAGTTAATCAATCTTCTCAAAACTGTGGAGTCCTCCATGAAGAGGGATTCCAATGTGATTTTAATGGTAGAATCTTCCTCTTCTAAGGAGAAAGTTCAAGAAAAGAAGAAGAAGGCTCCCATGAAGCCCAAAGGTGGTGTGAACAAGAAGGACGCAGCTACCAAGGGCCCATGCCATTATTGTGGGAAGATGGGCCACTGGAGGTGCAATTGCAAAGCCTACTTAGAGACCATCAAGGACAAGAAGTAGAAGGAGAAGCTTACAAGCACTTCTACTTCTTCTTCAGGTATGTTTATGATTGAGATAAATACTGCCTTTAGAAATAAGATATAGGTATTAGATACCGGATGTGGATTTCATTTGTGCAATAACTTGCAGGGACTAAAGAGCAGTAGAAGGCTAGAGAAAGGCGACGTGGACCTATGTACTACAAATGGGGCAAAGGTTGTTGCACTTGCTGTGGGGACATACGAGCTGAACCTGCCTTTGGGATTGATTCTAGAACTGGAAAACTGTTATTATGTACCAGTTTTAATGTAAAATATTATCTCAGTTGCGTGTTTAGACTTATGTGGATTTCGTTTAATATTTAAGAATAAATGTTGTTCTTTTTCGTTGAATGATATTCATTATAGTTCAGCAACTTTGGTTAATGGTTTATATGTTCTAGACTTGGACAACCCAATTCTCAATATAAACAATAAGAAACCTAAAGTAGATAACACTAACACCTCTTACTTATGGCATTGTTGTTTGGGCCATATAAATGAAAATCGTGTTTCTAAGTTACATAAGCTTGGTGACTTAGGGTCATTTGATTATGAATCATATGGCACATGCGAGTCTTGTTTACTAGGCAAAATGACTAAAACTCCTTTTCCAGGAAAAGGAGAATGGGCCAAGGAGTTATTAGAACTAATACATTCTGATGTATGTAGCCCAATATCAGTACAAGCAAGAGGAGGTTATAACTATTTCATAACATTTATCGATGATTTCTCACGATACGGGTATTTGTATTTAATGAAATACAAATCTAAGGCCTTTAAAAGGTTCAAAGACTTCAAGAATGAAATAAAGAAATAACTTGGCAAAAGTATTAAGACTCTAAGATCTGATCAAGGAGGAGAATATTTGAGTCAAGAGTTTCTGATTTATCTTAGAGATAATAGGATATTATCTCAATGGATTCCGCCACATACACCTCAACATAACGGTGTATCTGAGAGAAGGAATCAAAACCTACTAGACATGGTACGGACCATGATAGCTTCTGCAAACCTACCAAAATCGTTTTGGGGGCATGCACTAAAAACTTCTGTTTATATACTAAATAGAGTTCCGATAAAATCAGTTGATGGTACCCCATTTGAGATGTTCTTTGGTAAAAGATCAAAGTTATCTCACTTGTGAGTATGGGGTTGTCCTGCCTTTGTTAAAAGGCCATAGTCAGACAAACTTGATAGTAAGTCTGACAAGTATTTGTTTGTGGGATATCCAAAAGAATCTTTTGGATATTACTTCTATAAACCCTCTGAAAATAAATTGTTTGTTTTGAAGCATGCCGTTTTCTTAGAGAAGGAGCACATGCTCAAGGGGGACAGTAGGAGTAAGATTGAACTTAGTGAAGTTGATGAAGATCAAATAAACGAGGATCAACCATCTAACCCCACATCTATTGAGAGAATAGATGAACCTTCTAATACACAAGAACTTTGTAGATCTAGTAGGATACGTATGGCAACTGAGAGATATGGATTTCTCATTAGTGACCATAATAACGTATTGCTTATAGATGAAGATGAGCCTACTACCTACAAGGATATTTTAAATAGTTCAGAATCTGACAAATGGCTTGAGGCCATGATATCAGAGATGGATTCCATGTACGACAACCAAGTATGGACTTTGGTTGATCCACCTAAAGGAATTAAACCTATTGGGTGCAAGTGGATTTTCAAGAAGAAAATGGACATGGATGGTAACTTAGTTACCTATAAAGCACGACTAGTGGTGAATGGTTATCGTCAACAACATGGTATTGACTATGATGAAACCTTCTCGCCAGTAGCCATGTTGAAATCCATCAGGATACTCCTAGCCATTGTTGCTCATTATGATTATGATATTTAGCAAATGGATGTGAAAACAGCTTTCCTAAATGGAAGTCTGACTAAGGAAGTGTATATGACACAACCTGAGGGTTTCACATCCATTGATGGCACAAAGGTGTGTAAGTCGCAAAGGTCTATTCATGGACTTATGCAAGCTTCTAGGAGTTGGAATATCCGTTTTGATGAAACAATCAAAGAGTTTGGTTTCATTCAAAATATGAATAAGCCTTATGTATAGAAGAAGGTTATTGGGAGTGCAATCGTTTTCTTACTACTTTATGTAGATGACATGTTTCTCATAGGAAATGATATACCTATCTTGCAAACGGTTAAAATTTGGTTGTCCAAACAATTCTCCATGAAAGACCTTGGTGAAGCAACCTATATTCTTAGAATTAGGATCAATAGAGATAAATCTAAAAGGTTGCTTGGTCTTTTACAGTCTACATACATAGATAAAGTGCTAAAGAGGTTTAACATGGATCAATATAAAAAAGGATTCTTGCCCATGTCTCATGGTGTAAGCCTTTCAAAGTCGATGTCTCCCAAAACACAAGTTGAAAGAGATCACATGAGTAAGATTTTATATACCTCGACAGTTGGATCTATCATGTATGCTATGATATGTACTAGGCTCGATGTATCTTGTGCTCTCAGTTTGACGAGCAGATACCAATCCGACCCTAGTGAGGGTCATTGGGCGGCTGTAAAGAACATCGTTAAGTACTTACGAAGGACTAAGGACATGTTCTTAGTATATGGAGAAGGTGATTTGAAAATAAACGGGTATACTGATGCCAGGTTTCAATCTAATAAAGATGATTTTAAATCACAATCTGACTACGTGTTTACGTTGTGTAGAGGGGCAATAAGTTGGAAAAGTTCCAAACAAGAGACTATTGTTGACTCTATGACAGAAGCTGAGTACATAGTTGCTTCTGAAACAGCTAAGGAGGCTGTTTGGATCAAGAAGTTCATGATGGAACTGGGTGTGGTTCCTAGTATTGTTGGTCCAATAACTTTGTATTGTGACAACAACGGAGCCATGGCACAAGCAATGGAGCCGCGGTCTCACCAACGATCCAAATACGTACTACGACACTATCATCTGATTCGGGAGATCATAGATAGGAATGATGTAAAGAAAGAGAGAGTTCCCATGGATGAGAACATAGCTGACCCGCTTACGAAAGTACTATCCCAAAAGAAAAATGATTGTCATGTTGAGTCATTCGATATTAGATACATGAAAGATTAGCTCTAGTGCAAGTGGGAGTTTGTTAGTGTTGTGCCCTAGAGGCAACCACTTGTACATTGTATATGACACATTTTATATTAATAAAAAGGCATTATTTATCTTACAGTTTCTTTTGTTTACTTTAAGTAATATAACTGTTCGATAAAGTCCCTAGTACAACACTGTGTTAAGGAAATCATGATAGAGATCATGATATGAGATTCCTACTACACTGGATGGTGTTAGTACTTAAATAGTCCCTAGTCATAGTATTAATGAGATAGGACATCATTAATGCGTTAAGACTAGTATGTGTTAGACTTCCTGATTTGATCAGGCGGTGGTACTCATAACCATGAGCATTGAGATACTTAAAGTTAATACATGGATGCTTGTTAATGGAACAAGTTCATTGGATGACCTAGCTTTGAGATAATCACATGGATAACTATTTAGTGGCAATGATATAATATCAATATAGTAAACGTGTAATTATCCTTAGACATGAGATCTCCAAGGTACTTTGTTTGCTAAGCCTTGTATTTTGATTTCAATCTCCGGAGCTCGAACGAAGGCCATCTATGGGATGGATATTGGGTACATGGTGAGATAAATGAAAGTAGTTGAGAGGGTCAATAAAGGATTCACCACTCCTAATAGTAGGGGCGAATATCTCACGGCCTCTTGTAGGAATTACTACTCGAAAGTCCTTGGCCAAGGCAATTATGTATTGGAAACAGTTCCAATTGATACACATCTAGAGTAGTGGGTTCCTGGTACAAGTACTATTGTATTCGGGCCAGAATTAATTCTGGAGGAAATTGGCACTAATTCCGTACTACAAACTAAATGAGATATTGTATGGTGAAAGGAGTTGATTGCACTGAAGTTTGTTATTGAAGGGTTCATGTCAAGCCACTTGACTTCCTGGACTCTTGGGTGGTCATGATGTGTTGCTAGATACCGCTCGTGATCTGGGAATATGGGTTTATTAATTGATAAATTAATAAACCAATCCCGATTATAATTAATAGGATTAATTCTAATTAATTATATATTATTAATCTCAAAGACGTTTGGATTAATTCATGTTCTCTACCAATTGACTAGGAAACCTAATAGGTCACACACAATAGAGGATTATATACTCAAGATGTTATTTGATAACATTATAGGGTTAGTTGAGAGAAAGAAAAATTATTGTAGATAAATTATAATTAGTCATAATTTGTGGTACAAGTTGTAATTGTGAGAACTTGATGTTTCCAATTACAATTAGGGAATTCTAATAGGATTAGAATTCTCAGTTTTGGGAAGGGAGTTTCGTGTGATATATAGTAGCTAATAACAAACGAAAAACCCTAGCCAATAGCTGAACAACACACAAAAACAATAGCCACTAAAATCTTCTTCTTCTCTCTCTCGATTTTGATCTTGAACCCTAGCCGCCATCCTTTTTCTGCTAGCACAGAAATTTGGGTCTTGAGTATTCCTCTGTCTGGATTACTATTAGATATAATCACACACTGTGATTATAGTGGTTAGACATTCAACTCACGTGCAGGTTGATCACGAGGATTGCTGGATCGTGCCTCAACTTTAAGAAGAAATTTTTGTTCTTTGGACGATCACACAAAGGTAAAAGCTCTTACCTTTACCCTCATCATGTCTTTTTTTCCACATATAGATGGGTCCCGGGTGGGTATCACGTTTTATTTTTCACTGCGTCGTATAGGATATGAGCCTGAGAAACCCGACAGTTGCCCCATCCCAAGGACAAGGAGTCTTTATAATTAGGTCACACAACAAAAATAAAACAATACATGAAAATTTAAAACTTATTACAACCTAAAAAATCAAGAACAAATCCAAAATAAATTGTTCACTATCATCTCTCAAAGCAACATATGAAATAAATAACATAAAGTCTTCAAGAAGGCAACTTTCTAGCTACTTATCTCCATAGCAAGATCGACCTGAAATCATGGCATAAAAGGTGATGAGATAAATATCTCAGTAAGTCCGTGTGTGCTTTGAGTGTTCAGGTAAAACAGTTCATGCATGCAAGTTGTAAATTTTCATAAGAAAAAATTCTTGCAAGCAATAAATAAGCTTAAACTAAAGAGTGGCATTTTCCTCTTTTCAAACCACACAAGCGCACAATAAACTCAACCACTCAAATGGGCGGCCATGGGTTACCACACATTGGGCCCCATGTCCGTATAACGATCAGAATGCCACACTTTATGCAAATTGACAAAAGGTAGGTGTACGGCCTACCGGGTAAGATACTCCTCCTTCTCTATACCCAAACAAACCGGTTGTCCACTCCGGCAACATACAGTCCATATGACTGAAACTTGCTAGCTCGGACCGGCATGACTAAGTAGTATTGTCACTTCTCCAAGTTGAGTTCATCTTCTGGAGGTGGCCTTCTGCCAGAAGACTCACTCTAACTCTTCAAGACCAGTACTACTAGCCTACCCTTATTGAGTACTCAACGTTCGATTGTTCCACTAGGGAGAAAACTGATAAAACATTACTTTTATTTGGAAATGGAAATTAAGGATTTCTAAAGTCCATGACAAAGTTGATTTTAGAAAGAGTTTGGTGTTTGCATAAAACTGCTTGTTGATTTTCAAATAATTACTTGACTGAAACAAGAAAGGAAACAATCCTTAATTGCCTTTATAAAAATGAGTGTTCATACACTTCGCGTTTGGTTTGCCATAGTATCTTTTTTTACATCCAATAAGTTTTATGCAGGAGCTTACCTGAATCTTTGCTTGAGCTAATTCAAAGATCCGCAAATGCTGACCTAACCCCACCTGGGGTAAACACAAGCCATAATTAGAGTCAAGCCAAATTTACAACCATAAATAATCCTAGTTCAACTTACTACAATCATGCTAAACTTTAAGGCTAGATGATAAAAATGATTTTATAAAATAAATCTAGCTTGATAATAAAATAACTAGGGATTGCAAAATAATTACTAATAAGTTATAGGTTCAAATATAATCTTTGTTATTAATAAATAAACTAGGGTTTATTTGATGAAGGGTTCTAAGTCTTAGATGATATTATTAAAATAATAAATTACTACTGTTCTCTTAATTAATAATTAATAGTTAGAAAATAATTGATAAATAAAATTAATAAAAGTAAATTTTAATATAGTTTGATTAAAAGATAATAAATAAATTTTAATAGTATTTATGAATATATAACTTATAAGATTAATATTTTACCTATTATGATAATTTATATAAAAGGCTTTATCTATTATTATTATTATTATTATATATAATATTTAAATATTTTATTTTTAATAAAAGATATCATTTATTTGGCTAAAATATCATTATTTCATATAGCAATCTAATTCCAAATCCTCCTTGGGTTTTTAGAAATGATTAGAAGAAAATATAGCATTAATTTTTATTGATGTAATAAAATTGGCTAATTAAATAGTTTAGGATCAACAAGGTCAGGATCATAATTCTCCTATTGCTAACAATAATCATAGATATAAACTCTAACACCAATCAACAAACCATTCAATTCATGAATGAAGACTTAAATCTATAACTACCATCACAAGATCCAAACTTAACTAAACATAATCATATTCATGGCTTCAACAAGAATTCAAGAACATAAAACCCTATTCACCAAATGTGACATAATATCTATCATGCTTAATCATTCATACTAACTCACAACATGAAGCATGCAACAAACCACAAAATATCAAAAAACTCCATCATGACAAAACATCCTTATACTTCAATCCCAACTTCTTCATACAAACACATACTCAATCTCCAATCATAATCCATCATTTTCTAACAACATCCAAGAGACATGATCTTTGAATTAAGGGGAGGGTTAAAGAGACATACTCGATTGATGACTACCTTGATGAAGTTTTACAAGAATCCACATGCTTGGAAGGCTTGATCCGTCCAAGAAGGAAAAAGAGAAAATGGCTATGGTTGAAACAACCATTTCGGCCAAGAGAGAGAGAGAGAGGGTTAGTATATTATTTTAAAGATTGAAGAGAAAAGAAGATGAACATAATCGTTCATGGCTACCTTGAGAGAGTTCTTGAACCTTCAAGAAATTTTTTTGTTTTTTTGATCTGGTAGCAGAATTTTGTTTTTAGCGTTTGGTGTTATAAAATATAGAAATGGATTCTAGAGGGTGAGTAGACGTGATCTGGAGTTTTTGGGAGAGATTGGAGGTGTTTAGAGTGGTCTTAGACTTGGGGAATGGTGGTGTGTGTTCTTGGTATTCTTGGTGTTCTTTGGAGTAATAAAGAGAATGGAGAGAAGCTGGACGAAATTTTGCTGGATGGAGTTGGCCGAATGGATTGGGGAATCCTTGTAATTGAATTTTCAGATTAGGGAAAAGAAGGAAAGCTGGTTGTTTGAAATTCAAAAGAAGTAATTTAGGGAGTGAATTAAGGTAGAAAATATGGTAAGAATAGCTTGGTTGATGGAGGTCTTTGGACCTGCTATGGCTGGCTTGAATTCGCTGTTGTTTTGCAGAGATGAATAAGGTTGAAGAAACTATAGGGTGGCCAAAATTTTGTGTGTTATGGTGGAGGAAATTTCTGGTTGGTTGAGGCTTAAACCATGGAACTTTCATGGAGTAATTTGCTAAAATTTTGAATTCCAATTGAAGGCTTTATTGTAGTGATTGAATGAGTGATTTAAGGAGTGGCTATGGAGCTCTTTACGTGTAGATCAATAGAGGAGGTGATGAAGTTCAGTTCATGGCTGACTAACGTTGTTTTCACAGAAAGTTGAAGTGAATTTCAGACAAGGTTTGAAGAGGGAGCAAGGCTGGAATTTCTGGTTTGATTTTCGCATGACTTGCTGGAATTTTTGTACAGTTTTTTCTGCAATGTTCTAGCCGACTTACAGTGATTTTGAAGAGGTATTGGAGGGTCCTTTAAGGCTATTTGCCAGCCTTCTTTATGGACGAAAGGCAGAGATGAATTGCTGGTGTGAAAGGTGGAAGAAATAGCTTGTTTTCAGACTGCTAAGTATACGAAGCTGCCCAGATTTTTTCTGCTTTGCACAGCTTTGTGCAGTCCGAATTTTGGCAAAGTTTTTTAGTCTTCTAGCTGAAGTAGTTGGCCATTTTTTAGACAGCATTTGAGTAAGAAAAATGGTTGAAGTTTTCAAAAACTAGACTGACCAAGAAGCTGAAAAAAAATTCAGATTCGTACCATGGAGAAGATGAACACTATGGAGTGTAGTTTTGAAGGTTCAATCATGGAGATTAATTCTCTTAGGAACCTTTCATAACCCATCCCTATTTTCAACAAAAACTCTATTCTCTAGGAGCCATTTTCAAAATTCCAAGGTCAATAAACCTTGCTGAAATTTCTGGAAATAAAATATGGTTTTGGATTGAATGAACTTAATTGGTAGGGATTAAGGTAAGCTAGGGAATAAAGGACATGAATCCCTTAAGAATTCTTGTAGGGTACAAGAGTATGATTAAGACATACCCTTAAGACAATCACTCCTACTCCTTCCTATGGCATGTAAAGACCGAAAATAATCCATCCTACACAAAATAAAATTAATCATGCTATAACTTAAATGATGGGATTTGAACTCATGACCTTTTAGACATTAAATCCAAAGCTCTAACCACTAAACCACAATATCTCTTGTTCTTATTTTCTCTCCTAAATATTCTTCCTATTTTATCCTCAAACTTTCTCCCTATTTTCACTTCATGTAAAATTACCATTTTGCCCTTCCTACTCAACAAGCACAATTAAGCCTTCTAGATTACAAATCACAAATCCAAAGCACATGGAGTCATTAAAAAAATATATTTATACATGCAAGAAAATATATTATGCATCCTGACCCCTTACTCTAGGGTTCGTTTTAGTTGAGGTTTACATCCTCCCCTCCTTAGGAGATTTTCGTCCCAAAATTCAGGCATACCTCTATCTCAAATAAGGATACTTCCGCTTTACCCACTCTTTTGTTTCCCATGTTGCATCTCGTGTGCCATGATGCTCCCACTGCACTTTTACCATCGGTATCTGCTTGTTCCGAAGAGTCTTGATACTTCTGTCCAATATTCGCACGGGCTTTTCCACATTGCTCAAATCGGGTTGCAATACCAACGACTCATCGTTCAAAATATGACCTAGGTCGGCATTGTACTTTTTCAGCTGGGATACATAAAACACGTCGTAAATCCTTGCCAGTCCATCCGGCAAATCCAATCGGTTTGCCACTGGCCCAATTCTCTCCTTTATTTGGAACGACCCCAAATACCTCGAATTCAGTTTTCCACCTTTCGGATGCTTCAGAATCCCTCTATTCGGTGTCAATCTCAGGAATACACTATCTCCCACTTGAAATTCTAACTCTCTCTGCCTATTGTCTGCATAGTTCTTTTGTCGGCTTTGGGCTACTTTCAACCTTTCCCTGATTAACTTGACCTTGTCTAACATTTCTTGAACATAGACTTCTTCGGACTTGCTTATATGACCATCTTCTGACCAACTCCAATGTAGCATTACTTGACACTTGCGTCCATATAATGCCTTATATGGAGCCATCCTAATCAAAGCTTAATAACTATTATTATACGATAACTCCACATACGGCACACACTCGATCCATTGATCTCTGAAATCCAGAACACACACTCTCAGCATATCCTCTACTATGTGTATAACTCTTTCTGACTGCCCATCAGTTTGCGAATGCTCCGTCATACGGAACATCAAACTCAACCCTATTGATTCTTGAAACTTGCCCCAAAATCGGGATGTAAACCCCAGGTCTCGGTCAAACACAATACTTGAAGGCACTCCATGCAGTCGGACTATTTCTCACATATAGGTCTGAGCCAACTTCTTCATGGAGTCTCTTACATTCATAGGTATGAAATGTGCTTATTTGGTCAGTCGATCCACTACTACCCATATGGCGTCCTTCTGGGTCCTTAACATAGGATGTTCGATGACAAAGTCTACGGTCACTTCCTCCCATTTCCATTTAGGTACTAGTGATGGTTGTAATAGTCCTACTGACTTTTGTGCTCCACTTTGACCTTCTGACAGGTAAGACATGTCGAGACATACTTAACTACATCCCGCTTCATTCCGGGCCACCATTAGGCCTTTTTTAGGTCCTGGTATATTTTGACTTCCCCCGGATGAATGCTGTACTTGCTCTTATGCGCCTCTTCCAAAATTTTGTCCCTCAATTGATGCTCTTCAGGTACACACAGCCGATCTCAGAAATACAAAACTCCCACTTCATCTTGTCAAAATTCACTGCCTTGCCGTTTGAGCTCCTTGTCCTTGAAAAGCTGAAATTTTGTATTACATTGCTAAGTTTCAATAATTTCTTGCCTTAGATCGGGTATCAACTTCAAGTTGCTAACAATAATCTTCCCCCCTTGTACTTCTGCTCTTCTATCCAACACATCCTGAACCACTCAAATCTCCTGCACTCTTTGTTTGGCCATACTAACATTTCTACTCAGGGCATCAGCAACAACGTTGGCCTTCCCAGGATGATAGTTGATTGGACAATGGTACTCTTCTAAAAATTCTATCCACCTTTACTGTCTCAGATTCAAATCCTTCTGGGTGAAAATATACTTCAGGCTCTTGTGGTCAGTGAACACTTCATATTCAGCCCTGTACAGGTAGTGTCGCCATTTTTTTAAAGCGAACACAATAGCAGCCAACTCTAGGTCATGCGTAGGATAGTTGACTTCATAAGGCCTTAACTTCTGAGAAGCATAGGCAATCACCTTTCTGTCTTGCATCAAAACTGCTCCCAATCCTTCCTTCGAAGCATTGGTATACAGATCGTAAGGCTTATCTCCCTCTGACAGACTCAACACTGGTGCTATCATTAATCTCCACTTCAGTTCTTAGAAACTTTTCTCACATTTTTCACTCCAAATAAATGGTACGTCATTTCTTAGTAGTCGGGTCATAGGCGATGCGAGCATCAAGAATCCTTTGATGAACCTCCTATACTAACCAGCCAATCCTAAGAAATTTCGAATCTCAGTGATATTCTCCGGTTGCTTGTAGTTTGACAATACTTCAACATAAGCTAAGTATTCTTAACATCCTTGCTTTAGCAATTTCCGGGCCTTGGCCCTAGCTATCAAATACTTCAGTTCTTTTACTTTCTTACTATTGAATTCTAACATATCACACCTCGATCTAATGAACTGGACCGATTTAATCTTACATTCTACCCTAGACCTATGCTTCACTAGCCAATCCATTCCCAATATCAAATCATAATCATCAACATCCAGCACTATCAAATCTCCTTCCAAGCTTTCTCTCCCCACACCAATTTTACAATTTTGCACATACCGATCTGCTTGCACCATCTTCCCCAAATGTGTACTTATAAACAAGGTAAAAGGCAGCTCTACTCCATCCTAACCCAAATGACATGCACAGTTCTTATTTAAATAGGAATGAGTAGTTCCAGGGTCTATCAATACATTAACGGAACGACCTTGGATAGTAAACATACCTTCGACTACTGCTGCATCAGTTCCAACCTCCTCTTTATTGAAAGCGAATACATTTGCTTTCATTTGAGGTTTCGGTCCTCCACTCCCAAATAATCCCATGGAATTGGCTCTATTGGGCCCCGGGTTCTGAGTCGGATTTCCTTGCCCGACTCAGAGAAGTTTAGGGCAGGCGTTTCACAAATGGTTCGGGTCCCCGCAGTGGTAACATTTCCGCTCACCTCCTTTGGACCAACAGTTCTTCTCTGTGTGGCCTCTTTTTCCACACTGCCGGCATAATGGAAGGTTCAGCACATGACCAACCGGTGCTGTCCGAGCTTGCTTTCCCCGATTCTGCCACTGCTGGTTAGTGGGGTGCTTGTTGGATTGCTGTCTCTAGAAGTGTCCTTGCGGTTGCCTTGGTGGCTGGGAAGGCCTCGACACCATTCTGCTGCGGTCCTCATTTTCTGTCCGGGTAGCTACGTCTACAGCCCCCGAATAGGTCGTTGGTGGAGAAGGTGTCAATGCCCTCCTCAATTCTTGCCTTAGTCCCATGACGAACTGCCTCGTTCTGTTCTATTCGGTGTCCACTAGCCTCTTGCAGTACTTCGATAGTTGGGTGAACCGTGCTGCGTACTGGGCCAATATCATACCTCCCTACTTTAAATTCTGAAACTTGTCTTCCCGCTTTTCCACTATCCACCGAGGGATATACTCAGCTCTAAATGCTTCAACAAAATTGGCCCACGTCCATTCCTGATCAACTATCTCCTAATCGTCCTGAACCCACTGCCACCATGCCCGAGCTGGGCCCCTTAAATGGAATGCAACAAACTTTTCCATTCACTCCTTAGTGTATTGGAGCATAACAAATACATCTTCCATCTGCTCTATCCATTGCTCAGCCTTTTGTTCCTGTTCCACTTCTCCTAAGAAGATGGGCGATTGAAATTTCAGAAACCGCTCCAATACTTCGTCTTCTCCCTTGGGATTCCTTCATTCAGTCAAAGTCTGTAGAATCTCTGCCATCTTGCTAAATGCTTGCCCCATCGTCACTTTAATCGGTGCTTCAGACCCCACTCCACATCTAGTTCACTCTTAATTCCTCGGTTGGGTGACTGCATCTAGGTCGTTTCAACCTCTGGTGCCACATGTTCTGCCTCTGGAACTCTCCTGCCTGATGGAGCTACACGGCGTTTGAGTGCCATTCTAAACCATACCCAAATGATGAGTTTACGCATTCAATGTTTAAATTATTTCAGTTGAGCATGCATTTATAGTCAGATTGAAGTAAAAGAAAATCATATGCAAGTTTTGTCTAAAGAATTTCTTATAAATTTCTCTCAAATCATAGAGTACTCAGGTACTCTTATTTGCATAAGTTTGAAATGAAAGCGGTAAACAGAAATGAAATCCTTAACATGGAAGTTCATGAAAAGCATAAAATAAACAATCTTGATCCTAACAACTCTTAGCCCCTCTAATCCTCATCAGAATCTTCAAAGTTGGCCTCATATAACCATCCCCCAGAGTTCTTAGTGAAGTCTATCCTACCCCCACTTGAAAACACCTCCATTGGCTCCTTCCTGGGTTGCCTAGAACTCTCCTCGGTCTTAACATTGATGGGTGGAGGTATGAAGAAAGGTCTAGGTGGAGATTCATAATCTATTTCCCCCAGATCATCACTATCAGCTGAGAAATCAACTATGGGACAAGGAGGGTGGGAATATATGCCATATCAACCTCCTCATCTTCGCTGTTGGAACACAAGTCTATCACTCGTATTGGGGATGACTCATTGATCGAAACCTCATCATCACTGCTATCATCCAAAGGAATAACTAGCTGCGGTGCAGATTGAGGTGTAGGATGAGGTACTTGTAGGTCTTCTGGGTAGATAGTGTAGGATTTCTATCATGCATAATCAGATTAAGCGCAGCGGAAAACAACAAGAAATCCAAGCCATGGATCACGGGTTTGCAATATAAATGGGAAAAAGAAGAAGATTGCGTTTATTACCTCGTGAAGCCGAAATTCAAAAACTTCAGAAATAAGAACGCAGGCGCGATCCAGATTATCCAAAATCGTTCACTGCAGCTCAACTGAAGTCCAAGAAAGAACTCCCTCTAATGATAATCCACACAAGGTTGAATGCTCACAATCTCACAATTCTATGCTAGTAGAATTTGATCAAGAAGAGAGACGGCTAGGGTTTGATCAAGAGAGAGGCAGAGCAACGGTTCCTCTGTTATTGCGTGAATGGTCTGTCTCTAACCCTAAGGAAACCGTTTCCTTATATTTATAGATTTATAATTATCATAAATTGCAACTTAGTCCTTCAACGTCCAATTGTCAACAAATTGGTCCTTGAAGTTTACTTAATTATAATTAGGTCCTATGAATTATAACACACTTATAATTCACCTATAAATATATTTCCTTCTCTTAATTAACCCCACAATATTATCAAATAATATATTTGAGCATTCAAACCTTTATTGTGTGTGACCCATTAGGTTTCCTGGTCTTATTGGTAGCATAATATGAATTAATTCTAACAATATTAGAATTAATAATCCTTAATAAATAAAGGATTAAATTTATTAATTCTCTAATTAATAAATTCATATTTAGCATATCAAGAGCGACATCTAGCAATGACTCTTGACCACCCAAAAGTCCAGAAAGTAAAGTGGCTTGACATGAACCTTTCAATAGCAAATTATCAGTGCAATAAACTCATTTCAACATACAATATCTCATTCGGTCTAGAGCATGGAATTAGTGCCAACTCTGGCCCGAATATTTTAGTACTTGTTCAAGAAATCCATTACTCGATATGTGTATCAATTGGAACCATTTCCATCACATAGTCGCCTTGGCCAAGGACTTCATGAGTAATGATTTCTACAAGTGGCCTTGAGATATACTCTCCTACTATTAGGAGAGGTGAATCCTTTATTGACCCTCTCAACTACTTTCGTTTACTTTACGTTGTACCCAATATCCATCCCATAGGCGGTCCTAGATAAGACTCAAAAGATTAGAATCAAAGTACAACACTCGATAAACAAAGTACCTTGGAGATCTCAAGTCTAAGGATACTTGCACACTTGCTATAATGAGATTCTATCACTGGCACTAAATAGTTGTCCAAGTGATTATCTCGTAGCTAGGTCATCTAATGAACTTATTTCAAAACAAGCATCCACACATTAATCCTGAGTATCCCAATACCCACGAATATGAGAACCACCGCTTGATCCAATCAAGAGATATAACATGTGCCAGTCTTGGCGTATTAATAATGTCCCATCTTATTAATACTATGACTAGGGATTATTTAAGTACAAACACTGCATAGTGTAGTAGGAATCTCACATCATGATCTCTATCATGATTTCCTTAACACTGTGTTGTACTAAGGACTTTATCTAACGGTTTGTACACATATTTAGATATAACAATCAAACTGAAAGATAAAGAATGCCTCTTATTAATTTAATATGCAATATACATGGTACAAGTGATTGCCTCTAGGGCACAACACTAATAGATAGGGATAGGAGGATGCCATTGTTGTCCTTTCCTTATGGTTCTAAGCATTCTAACCGTCCTACAGCATAAACAAGACAGGTTAGATAAAGATTTGAACTTAAATAAATAGAACATATACTATCAATATTTGCCTAAACCTAGTCTCTGGTACCACATGTAATACCCCAAAACCTAGGCCCAACAGGGCCGGGGATGTCATCCCGTCCAAAGGACAAAGGGTCTTTATAACTAGGTCACAGAACAAAATAAAACAATACATGAAAATTTAAAACTTATTACAACCCAAAAATTTAAGAACAAATCCAAAATAAACTGTTCACTATCATCTCTCAAAGCAACATATGAAATAAATAACATAAAGTCTTCAAGAAGGTAACTTTCTAGCTACTCATCTCCACAGCAGGATCGACATGAAATCATGGCATAAAAAGTGATGAGATAAAAATCTCAATAAGTTCGTGTGTGCTTTGAGTGTTCAGGTAAAACAGTTCATAAAAACAAGTTGTAAATTTTCATAAGAGAAAATGCTGGCAAGCAATAAATAAGGTTAAAATAAAGAGTGGCATTTTCCTCTTTTCAAACCATACAAGTGCACAATAAACTCAACCACTTAAATGAACGGCCATGGGTTATCACACATTGGGCCCCATGTCCATATAACGATCAGAATGCCACACTTTGTGTAGAATAACAAAAGGTAGGTGTACGGCCTACCAGGTCAGATACTCCTCCTTCTCTACACCTAAACAAACCGATTGTCCACTCCTACAACACACAATCTACATGACTCAAACTTGCTAGACCGGACAAGCATGACTAAGTAGTACTGTCTCTTCTCCAAATTGAGTTCATCTTCTAGAGATGGCCTCCTGCCAGAAGATTCGCTTTTGCTCTTCAAAACTAGTACTACTAGCCTACCCTTATTGAGTACTCAACGTTTGATTGTCCCACTTAGGAGAAAACTGATAAAACATTGCTTTATTTGGAAATGGCAATTAAGGGTTTCTAAAGTCCGTGATAAAGTTGATTTTAGAAAGAGTTTGGTGTTTGCGTAAAGCTACTTGTTGATTTTCAAATAATTTACTTGACTGAAACAAGAAAGGAAATAGTCCTTAATTGCCTTTATAAAAATGAGTGTCCATACACTTCACCTTTGGCTTGCCATAGCATCTTTTTTTACATCGAATAAGTTTTATGCAGGAGCTTACCTGATCCATTACTTGAGCTAATTCAAAGATCCTAAAAAGCTGACCTAACCCCACCTGGGGTAAAGACAAGCCATAATTAGACTCAAGCCAAATTTGCTTTCATAAATAATCCTAATTCAACTTATTACAATCATGACCCTAATTTCCCAAACTTTAAGGCTAGATGATAAAAAGGATTTTATAAAATAAATCTAGCTTGATAATTAAATAACTAGGGACTGCGAAATAATTACTAATAAGTTATCAGTTTAAATATAATCTTTGTTATTAATAAATAAACTAGGGTTTATTTGATGAAGGGTCCTAAGTCCTAGATGATATTATTAAAATAATAAATTACTACTATTCTCTTAATTAATAATTAATAATTAGAAAATAATTGATAAATAAAATTAATAAAAAGTAAATTTTAATATATTTTGATTAAAAGATAATAAATTTTAATAATATTTATGAATATATGACTTATAAAATCAATATTTTACCTATTATGATTATTTATATATAGGGCTTTATCTAATAATATTATTATATGTAATATTTATACATTTTATTTTTAATTAAAGATATCATTTATTTGGCTAAAATATCATTATTTCATATAGCAATCTAATTCCAAATCCTCATAAGGTTTTTCAAAATCATTAGAAGAAAATATAGCATTAATTTTGATTAATGTAATAAAATTTGCTAACTTAAATAGTTTAGGATCAACAAGGTCATGATCATAATTCTCCTATTGCTAACAATAATCATGGATATAAACTCTTACACCAATCAACAAATCATTCAATTCATGAATGAAGACTTAAATCTATAACTACCATCGCAAGATCCAAACTTCACTAAACATAATCATATTCATGGCTTCAACAGGAATACAAGAACATAAAATCCTATTCACCAAAGGTGATGTAATATCCATCATGCTTAATCATTCATACTAACTCACGACATGAAGCATGCAACAAACCACAAAATATCAAAAAACTCCATCACGTCAAAACATCCTCATACTTCAATCCCAACTCCTTCATACAAACACATACTCAATCTCCAATCATAATCCATCCTATTCTAACAACAATCAAGAGACATGATCTTTGAATTAAGGAGAGGGTTAAAGAGATATATTCGATTGATGACTACCTTGATGAAGTTTTAAAAGAATCTACACACTTGGAAGGCCTGATTCGTCCAAGTAGGAAGAAGAGAAAACGGCTACGGTTGAAGCAACCATTTCGGCTGAGAGAGAGAGAGAGAGAGAGAGAGAGAGAGAGAGAGAGAGGGTTAGTATATTATTTTAAAGATTGAAGAGAAAAGAAGATGAACATAATCGTTCATTGTTACCTTGAGAGAGTTCTTGAACTTTCAAGAAAATTTCTGGTTTTTTTTATCCGGTAGCAGAATTTTGTTTTCAGTGTTTGATGTTATAAAATATAGAAATAGATTCTAGAGGGTGAGTAGACGTGATCTAGAGTTTCTGGGAGAGATTGGAGGTCTTTAGAGTGGTCTTAGGCTTGGTGAATGCTGGTGTGTGTTCTTGGGAGAAATGGAGAGAAGCTGGACGAAATTTTGCTGGATGGAGTTGGCCGAATGGATTGGGGAATCCTTGTGATTGAATTTTCAGATTAGGGAAAAGAAAGAAAGCTGGTTGTTTGAAATTCAAATGAAGTAATTTAGGGAGTGAATTAAGGTAGAAAATATGGTAAGAATAGCTTGGTTGATGGAAGTCATTGGAGCTGCTAGGGCCGGCTGGAATTAGATAAGGTTTTGCTGAGATGAATAAGGTTGAAGAAGCTATAGGGTGGATGAAATTCTGTGTGTTATGGTGGAGGAAATTTCTAGTTGGTTGAGGCTTAAACCATGGAAGTTTCGTGGAGTAATTTACTGGAATTTTAAATTCTAATTGAAGGCTTGATTGTATTGATTGAAGGAGTGATTTAAGGAGTGGCTAAGGAGCTCTTTACGTGTAGATCAATGGAGGAGGTGATGAAGTTCAGTTCATGACTAACTAAGGTTGTTTTCACAGAAAGTTGAAGTGAATTTCGAAAAGGTTTGAAGAGGGAGCAAAGCTGGAATTTCTAGTTTGATTTTCGCATAACTTGCTAGAATTTTTGTGCAGTTTTTTCTGCAATGTTCTAGCTGACATACAGTGATTTTGTAGAAGTATTGGAAGGTCCTTTAAGGCTAGTTGCCAGCCTTCTTTATGGAGGAAAGACAGAGATGAATTGCTGGTTTGATAGGTGGAAGAAACAACTTGTTTCTGGACTGCTAAGCATTCGATGCTGCCCAGAATTTTTTTGTTTTGCACAGCTTTGTGCAGTCCGAATTTTGGCAAAGTTTTTTAGTCTTCTAGCTGAACAAGTTGGCCATTTTTCAAGCAGCATTTGAGTAAGAAAAATGGTTGAAGTTTTCAAATACTAGACTGACCAAGAAGCTGGAAAAAAATTCAGATTCCTACCATGGAGAAAATTATCACTATGGAATAGAGTTTTGAAGGTTCAACCATGGAGATTAATTCTCTTGGGAACCTTTCATAACCCTTCCCTATTTTCTGCCAAAACTCTATCCTCTAATAGCCATTTTTGAAATTCCAAGGTCAATAAACCTTGCTGAAATTTATGGAAATAAAATATGGTTTTGGATTGAATGAACTTAATTGGTAGAGATTAAGGTAAGCGAGGGAATAAAGGATATGAATCCCTTAAGAATTCTTGTAGGGTACAAAAGTACGATTAAGACATTTCCTTCAAGTCTCCCTTAATACAATCACTCCTACTCCTTCCTATGGCATGCAAGGACCGAAAATAATCCATCCTACACAAAATAAAATTAATCATGCTAAACTTAAAAGCTGGGATTTGAACTCAAGACCTTAGAGATTAATTCTAAAGCTCTAACCAGTAAACCACAATATCTCTTGTTCTTTTTTTCTCTCCTAAATATTCTTCCTATTTAATCGTGAAGCTATCTTCCTATTTTCACTTCAAGCAAAATTACCATTTTGCCCTTCCTACTCAACAAGCACAATTAAGCCATCTAGACTATAAATCACAAATCCAAAGCACATGAAATCATTCAAAAATATATTTTTGCATGCAAGAAAATATGTTATGCATCCTGACCCCCTTAATCTAGGGTTGGTTTTAGTTGGGGTTTCACAAATTCTCTTTTGGATTGATCCATGCTGAACCTCTTCAACATATTATCTATGTATGTAGATAGTGAAAGACCTAGCAACCTCCTTGATCTATCTCTATAGATCCTAATTCCCAGAATATAGGTATCTTCTCTAATGTCTTTCATGGAGAACATCATGGATAACCAAATCATTACAGATTGAAGAACAAAAACATCATTTCCTAATACTAATATGACATCTACATAGAGCAATAAGAAAACAACTGAACTTTCACTAACCTTCTTATACACACAAGCTTCATCCATGTTTTGATAAAACTAAATTCTTTAATTATATCATCAAAATGGATATTCCGACTCCTAGAATAATTGGGCCTAAATTAGTCTTATATTCCAAGTTATTTGAGGCAATTTTGTGACACATTTTGTGCAATAACGGGTCATATTCCTTCATCTTTGAGATTTTATTCTTAGAAAGGTATTTTTTTCATTATTTCAAATTTTAAGGGTAAAATAAGGTGAAATCGTCGCTATATAGACATTAGGCGGTGCCGGCCAGGACAGGAGGCGTCAGTCGCGTGCTACTAGCATGCACTTCTAGGTGATAAAAAATTGATGAAACAAGAGTTGAACAGAACACAGTCGACACCGGTTGGAAGCCCAAAGGTGATGCCAGTTGTAATATGGAAGACTTGGCATGAAAATCAAGAAAAGTCGGCGAACGGGCAGAGAGGCAAAACACAATCGACGCCGGCCCTAGGCAAGATAGGTGGCACTGGTTGTGCACTGGTACAAAGGCGGTGCCTCAATTATCTTGTGCATTTTTGGTAATTTTCAGAGTTTTAGTATTTTCCTACTTCTATTCGGCAAGAAACCCTAGATGAACGAATTTAGGCACTCCAAAAGCCTACAAATAGAGGAAAACCACAAGTCAAAAGGAGGGAATTCACAAATCAAAATACAAAATCACTCAAAATCAAGGAGGAATTCATCAAATCAATGAGGATTGTACAAGAGAGTTTCGAAGAAAGAAGAAGGAGGCTTGTCTATAAGTGCTTTCTTTTAACTTTTTTTTCTTTTCTTGAACAATGATGCATTAATTGTTTTATTATAATTTGACATTATTTTTTACATTCATAATTTTTAGAGTTACTTTGATCTGTTGATTAATTGATAGCTATTCTTGGTATTTAATTACTTATGCTGATTACGAGATTAATTTGTTGTTTCTTCTATTAACTTACTTGGAAAAGGGGTTGATAGTAGTCTCAATTCATTAATTTCATATTTGTTTTCTATTAACTTTCTTGGAAAAGGGGTTAATTCCTAAGAACTGGGTAATTAAAGGTTAATTGACGTCTGCCAGGATATGGATTCGTTGGTTAATTTCATGTTTTAAATTTGTCAGGATATGGGGATTTAATCAAGGATTGTGTTTAATGAATCTTTTCGGTGAATTAGTTGAGACAGGATATTTGATGCTAATTTGTCTAGAAGATAGTGATTTCATGGATTGGAAAAGAAGTGAATCTATCTTAATCCTTAATGATGTCAAGAGAATAATTAGTTATGATAATGATTGGATACTTTAAGGTCATGTTTGTCAAAAATAATGGTTTGATTTACATAATTCTCTATCCTTGACATGTGTATATATTCATTTATTGTATTTTATTTTCCTTTTTATTCTTTTTCGCTTTATTGAGTTGGTTAAACAATGAAAGAAAAGTGATTACTGCATACTTGTTCCTTGAGGATCGATACTTCTTTTAAACCCCATGCTATGCTTAATGATGAGTACGCTTGCTCATATGTGTAATTTGGGGTTAACGTTTTAATTTAAACTTGATTAGGAATGTACTTATTTTTATATGATTTTTTATACCTAAATTCATACACATCAAGTTTTTGGCTCCGTTGCCGGGGATTCGAATATTTTTCTGTTTCATCAAGGAGGTATGTTTGAAAAGCTTGATTTGACATCAAGTTTTTGGCACCGTTGCCAGGGAACAATATCAAGAAATCTTAGATTTTGTTGATTTAGCCTTGTTTATCTGTCTATATGTCTATCTGTAAATATGAATATATGTTCTTTGTGTAAATCAATGTTATATTTTATTGTTTGTAACATTATGTTACCTAATTGACTAACATACTTCATGATGTACTGTGAATACCACTAACTTTTGTATGTAAATAGTTTTGGAATGCGGGTATTTTTCTTTTCTTTATTTTTATCTGATTTGTTTTTACCTTTTGTTTTTCTTAATTATTTATTTTTATTTTTATTTTTATTTTCAATTTGATTTTTCTTTTTTGAGTGCGAGATTGACATCATCATGGACAACTACTTTTTGGCACAAGATTAAAGGAGCTACAATGATGAGAATTTGGCAAAGTTGCAATCTCAGATCGATGCTTTTTGTGAGACGTCACTTGAAGCCTCAATGTATTCTTTTGTCGCCAATTCAAATTCCTCCATTAAGTGGCATAAAGAAGTATCCCAACGACTGAGCTATCAAAGAACACAACTAGCTAAGTTGGTTGCGGATGCCATAAAAGCCCATATGCTTGAACAAGAGCCTCTCCAAGGAAATAAGAGAGGATATGAGGACCAATTGTCCAATGAGGAAAATGGAGGTATTCAATTCTACTTTACGTGCTAAAAATTCTAATTTCTCTTTATCACAAGATTTTTTAGGTTCCTCTCAATTCCTGGAGAACATGGGTCCAAATGATGATGTGTTAAATTTATCATGCCTCAAGGAGTTGGATCTTTCAATGCTACATCATAAGAAGTCCTTGGAGGATAGTGGTAATTTCTATCCTTCGCCCCATTCAAAGGGAGGTAACTTGGTATTTGTAGATATATTAAAAAAAATAAGGATTTCTCGATCCCATCTTTAAGAACTCAAATACTATGTTTAAAGGGGAGTTTTAATTATGAACATTCTTTTGAAAGGTTAAAAGGTGATTTCTAGTTTGATACATTCTGTAGAGATCATGTGCACTTATATGTTGACAAAAATATTTGTCTGTCTAAAAAATGTTAGACAAAGAGGTTTATGCATTTTTTCTTTAGTGAGAAAACTTATTTTCATAAACCTTCTATTTTTCAAAAACCTTTTTTCATTCAACATTCATCATGCCCATCTTCTATTTTAAGCGTTAAATTCTTTTCAAAGTCAATGGCAATCAAGAGAAACACTATGTTGGTGAAATTCTTCGCAACACAGATAAAGTGGATATGCTCTTTGACACTGCCGAATAAAACCTCTAGGGTTATCTTGACTTCTTTCTTTCATACTATATACTTTTCTTTTTCGTACTATTTTCTTTACTATTTTCTTATTTCTCTTTTCTAGTTTTTATGCTTCGGTGTGTTTCTTTTGTGTATTTTTTCTTTTTAGGTACTTCAACAATACTCCTTTCTACTGGTATTTGACTCTTTTTTAGGAGAATGCACAATACAATAGAATTATTTTCTTTCTTCTCTTTTCTCCTTTATTTTTGGTCCTGTGGTGATATTTCCTTGCTCTATTTTTTTGGCCATTAAGGACAATGTCCAGTTTAAGTATGGGGGAGTGGTTAGAATGTGAATTTTTCTATGCTTCATTCTTCTTGATGTAAATTTTTATTTTTTATTTTGATTTTTTGAGCTTTCCAGATGTATTTTGAATGCATGTCTTTGTGCTAGATCATAAAGCATATGTTCTATATCATTTATGGCTTTTACATGACTTTTTGCAGGTATTTGGACTAAGTAGTTCTTGATCAAATACTTTACTTTATTCTTAAACCTATTTTTATGCTAAAATTCATTGAGTATTCTAGAACTTACTTGAATACCTCTCGAGGCAAAATAAGAAAAACATTCATGATTTAACTTAGAGATGATGGTAACAGGCCTTCTTTAGATAGCTTGAGCTTTTCAAGCCTACCTATTTGATATTATCCCTAGTGCCTATTTTGAGCCTAAATTGTTAATTTCTTTCTTAAACCCGTTATCATAGTTTGTCCATTACTTCTTTCTGAGAGTTTGATTTACCTTCCACATCTTTGATTGCTCCCGATGGATAAAAGTACAAGTAGAAGAATTGTGAGCGAAAATGCTTGTGTAAATGTCATGACTTGTTACTTTTAGTCATGCGTCATGTATTGAGTTGGAGTTGTGAGAGGAGAAAAGTAAAAGAAAAAGAAAGGTTGAGAAAAACAAAAAGTTGCTAGAAAATATTGAAATAAAAAACTGAGAAAAAAAAAAACAGCATTAGAAAAGAAGAGAAAAAGAAAAGAAAAGCTGAAAGAAAAAGAAAAGAAGAGCATAGGAAGAATGTGGTTGAGTTGGAATAAAGAAAGCATTGTAAATATTTTTTTTTGAAATTGAGTGAGTGATTTTGTGAAAATTTGTGTTTTTCTACTTGTCTTTGATACTTTGCTTGAGGACAAGCAAATAGCTATGTGTGGGAGAATGTGATAGGGCCTAAATTAGTCATATATTTTTTGGTTATTTGTGCCCATTTTGTGATACATTTTGTGCAATAACGGGTCATACTCCATCATATTTGAGATTTTATCCTTGGAAAGATATTTTGTTCATTATTTCAAATTTTAGGGGTAAATAAGGCAAAATCGTCGCTAAACAGACAATAGGCGGCATCAGCCAAGACAGGACAGGATAGGGGCACTGGCCACGTGCTGTTGGCATGCACTTCAAGACGATAAAAAAATCAGCGAAACAAGAGCTGAATAGAACACAGCCGGCGCCGGTTGGAAGCCCAGAGGCGACGCCAGCTTGTGAAACCCCAGTTAAGACCAACCTTAGAGTATGCTTTATTTCATGTTTAAATATGCTTTCATATGATTTTTATATGCTTTGGATGTGAGTTTATTGTTTTGAAGTTGTGTAGGTGAATGTTGTGTGAGAAGGGCAAAATGGTAATTTTTGCCCGAGGTGAAAATAGGGAGATAGCTTGTGGATTGAATAGAAAATAATTTTTCTAGTAAAAGTATCAAGAAGAGTTGTTGTGGTTTAGAGGTTAGAGCTTTGGAATAAATTATTGAGGTCTAAGGTTCAAAGTCCATCATAGAAGCTTTAGCTTGAGTAAATTTTATTTTGCTTGGGAAATGATGGTTTCGGCCTTAAGGGCCTAGATTAATGTGGTGATGATGTTCTAGGAGAGACATGATAGAAGTAATCTCATTCCACTCCTTTTACTCTTCTCGAAATTCTTATAGGGAAAATCATTCTTCCTTGATCTTTAGTTTTCCTTAGTTTCAACTCATTGGTTTGATCAAGATGTCCTGGCCTTTTTCTTTCCAGAAAATCCAGTGGAGTGCTGAGGTCTTTTAGGATCAAAATGTCTTGGCAAAAGACTTCTTTTGGTTTGGAAAATATGGTAGATTTGTGGGAAAATTCAAGAGGAAAATCCCTCTTGAAAGCTTGCTGAAATTTTTCCTCTATCGTAGTTAATCTATCTTCATGGAATGAGCTGAAATTTTCCAGCTTGTTGTACCTTCAAAAGGGCAAAAATTCTAGCTCACATTCCCTCCCAAATGTTACCAGAAAAATGGTCTTTAGGATCAGTTTGAAACCTGAAAATTTTGGCCCAATTTCGGACTGCACAAGCTGGAGCAAAATAGGAAAAATTCCTGTACGAAAATTAGCTTTGAGAGCTCCAAACCAAGCTGTTTTCTCCCAGATTTTTTGCAGCACCTTAGCCATGTTTTTCCTCCATAAAGAAGGCTGGAAACCAGCCTTGAATACCCCTGAAATCCCCTTTAAAACTCGTTGTAAAATGGCTCTAAACAGCAGACGAAAATCTGCCAGAAAAATCACTGTGCAGCAAAAATTCTGTGCAGATTTTCGTCCAGCTTGTTTCCTATCTCTCTTCTAGCCAAAACACCAACCTTAATTTGTCAAAACCTTCCTTAAACCTCCATAAACAGAGCTCCATTGATCCCCTTGAACTTCTGCATGAAATTCCAGTAATGGCTGTCCGAAAATCCCTCAACCAAATCCTTGCAATTTAGCTTGAATACTTTCCAAAATTTCAGCCATCTTGTTTAACAACTTTCCATAAAATTTTGCTCAATTGATCAGACATCTTCTCCACCATTGTGCACCTTGGTTTCGGCCATCACAAGCCTCCTTTAACCAGACTTAATTCCCCAGAAGAGCTGCACAATCCAGTCGGCCATAGGAGACTTCAAGCTGTCCAAACAAATCAAGATATTCTTAGGATATCTACTTTCCAAATTCACTTCCCAAAAATATTCTTTAAGGATTGTAGCAACTAACCTTTCCTTTTCCCTACCAAATTAGAGAATCAACTCCCTAAACCCTACTAGAATTCGGCCAGGCCTATTCCCACAGAAAAATCGGCAGCTGCAAACCATCTCTCCCTCTCTCGATTTTTTTTCCTTCAAGCATCAAGAACACACACACACTACACCAAGAACACCCACTTCTTCTCTACACCAAATACCCCTCCAAACCACCTCAAACCCTCACGAAAATCTCTAGATTTAGTCAACTCATTGCTGTGAATCCATCAACACCATTATTAACATAAAACTCCTCAAACATCTTGCTACTTCGGATCAAAGCAGAAAATTCTGAACAAGAACATCTTCAAGGTAAATTCACTCTATCAACATCATCCTCTTTAAACTTGATCTCTAGTGACAATCTATATAAATAATCATACTAATGACTTCTTCTTCTTCTCTCTCTCTCTCTCTCTCTCTCTCTCTCTCTCTCTCTCATGGACCGAAATTCCCTCTCTTGGCCGAATGGTCTCTTCCTCCATGACCATGCTTTTGCCACCTTTCTTGAACAAGATTAGCCATCTAGGAGTTGAGATCTTCTCTAAACTCCTTCAAGTCATTCATCAACCAAGTAAATACTTTCAATCCTTTCTTTAAACTTTAGAATCATGTCTCTAGGTTGATGTTGTGAGAAGATGAATGGCGATGGGTTTGTGTATGTGTTGTTGTCGAGATTGAAGCATGAGTATATAGAAGGTTGTGAAGGAGATGGGATTTATGCATGGAAAGATTATATTGGTGGATTGAATGATGAGTTGAGGTTTGATGCATGTCATAGGTAGTATTTGTGATGAAGCATGCTAGAGATTATATCACCATTGGTGAATAGGATTTGTATGCATGATTAGATTTTGAAGCCATGATCATGTTTATGCTAGTAGAGATTAAAGCATGTCTTAATAAATTTAGATCTATGCCTATGTCCAAGATTTGGATGACTTGATGAATTGAAGGATTGAATATGTTATTGATTGTGGTTGACCATGGAATCTTTATCATGATCTAGTTGTCCCTAAGCAAAATTTATTTCATGAATAAAATATTTACTAATAATTTTTGCTAGAGAATTTCGAAAACCCTAGGAAGGGTAGATTTGGAATTATAATATATGTAAAGGATATTTTAGTCAAATAAATAATAACTTTTCTAGAAAATAAAATAAATAAATATTATTTAAAATAAAGAAATTAATTAAAGCCTTTATGGAAAATATTTATACTTAATAAAATAATTACTAAATCAAAACCCTTAAGGATTTACTTATTATTTTTCAAGAAAGACTTATTAAATTTAATCTTAACTAGTTTTACCTATCACTTATTTTCTAACAACCAAGCTATCATTAAATCACTATTTTACCTAGTACCACCTATGACTCCTGATCAAATAAACTCTAGATTTTCCTTAACAAGATTTAAACTTTCAACTTATTAGAATTTATTTCCTAATCCGTTAATTATTTTAAATAACAAATTAAACTGAGCTTATAAACCTATTCAATTATTGTTTTGCCTTAAAGCTTGGGACACTAGGATCATGGTAGTAGTGAATTGAGTTGATTTAAAATTAAGGAAGTGGATTGTGGCTTGAATCTGATTAAGATTTGTATTTGCCCATGTGGGGTTAGGTCAGCTATTCAAGACCTTATTGTTGTGAGCAAGAATAAGGTAAGCTCCTGCATAAAACCTGATTGATGTGAAATGATTTTCTTATGGCAAGCCAAATGTGGAGTGCAAGGACATTCGGTTATTTGAAAGCAATTGAAGGTTGAATTCATCATTAATTCCAACGCTTAAATTATTTAAAAGTCTTTGAGCAGATTTTTCCGAACCTGAAACTCTTTCTAAAACTAATTTCTCCCAAAGCTTTGGAAACCCTCAAATTGTTATTTTCATGAAGAACAATGCTTTGTTCATTTTTTCCCAAGTGGGGAATGTCGTTGAGTACTCAATAGGTGGACTACTAGGACTAATCTTTGAAGGGTTAGGATAAGTCACTCAATAGGTGGCCACCTCTAAGGGGTGAGTCCTTCCCAGATAAGATGCCAGTTCCAGTGAGTCGTGCAGTCCGACCTAGCAGTTTATTTTGTTTCAGTCAAGTGACTGTGTTTTTTCCGGAATGGACACCCGGCGGTTGTTTGGGTATAGAGAATGAGGAGTATCTTACCCAGTAGGCCGATCACCTACTTTTGTCAGTCTGCACAAAGTGATAGGCATTCTGACCGGTTATGGGGCCCAACGTGTGGTAACCCATATCCCTTTCTTTCGAGTGGTTGATTTCATTACTTATGTATGGCTAGAAGAGCCAAAACGCCACTCTTGCTTTTGACTAATGTTTATTGCTTGCCAATGTTCCTCTTATAAAGATTTCACACTTTGCATCCATGAACTATTTCCACTAAACACCCAAAGCACACACGAACTTACTGAGATTTCTGTCTCAGCACCTTTTATCATGATTTTAGGTTGATCCTGTTGTGGGTGAGTAGCTACCTTGGAAGAGAATGTGTTTTTTTTTTATTTTATGTCCTGCTTTGGGGAGACGAGAGTGGATGATTTTGATTATGGTTTTTGTTTTGGGATTTCATGGATGTACTTTTGAAGCATTTTAGGTTGTAATAAATTCTTTTTAGTTTGAATATTATTTATTTTAGCAATTTTATTTGTGACCTAGTTATAAAGACCCCTTGTCCTTTGGACGGGGTGACATCCCCGGCCCTGGTGGGCCTAGGTTTTCCAGGGTGTTACACAGCTGCAATCTGGAAGACTTGCCATGAAAATCAAGAAAAGCCGGTGAATGGGCAAAGAGGCAGAACATAACTAGTGCCGAGCCTAGGCAGGACAGGCGGTGCCGACTGTGCCTTGGTACAGAGGCGGTCCCTCGATTTTCTTTCACGTTTTTGGCAATTTTCAGAGTTTTAGTACTTTTCTACTTCTATTTGGCCAGAAACCCTGGAGGGACAAATTTAGGCACTCCTAAAGCCTATAAATAGAGGAAAAACACAAGTTAAAAGGAGGGAATTCACAGATCAAAACACAAAATCACTCAAAATCAAGGAAGAATTCATCAAATCAAGAAGGATTGTACAAGAGAGTTTCTAAATGAAGAAGAATGAGGCTTATCTATGGGTGCTTTCTTTCAACTTTGTCTTCTTTTCTTGAACAATGATGTGTTGATTGTTTTATTGGAAATTTGACATTATTTTTCGGTATTCACGATTTTTAGAGTTACTTTGATCTGTTGATTAATTGATTGTTATTCTTGGTATTTAATTATCTATGCTGATTATGAGATTAATTTGTTGTTTCTTCTATTAACTAGCTTGGAAAAAGGGGTTGACGATCGTCTCAATTCATTAATTTCATATTAGTTTTCTATTAACTTGCTTGGAAAAGGGGTTTATTCCTAAGAATTGGGTAATTAAAGGTTAATTGACGTCTCCTAGGATATGGATTCGTTGGTTAATTTCATGTTTTAAATTTGTCAGGATATGGGGATTTAATCAAGGATTGTGTTTAATGAATCTTTTCGGTGAATTAGTTGAGACAGGATATTTGATTCTAATTTGTCTAGAAGATAGTGATTTCATGGATTGGAAAAGAAGTGAATCTATCTTAATCCTTAATGATGTCAAGAGAATAATTAGTTATGATAATGATTGGATACTTTAAGGTCATGTTTGTCAAAAATAATGGTTTGATTTACATAATTCTCTATCCTTGACATGTGTATATATTCATTTATTGTATTTTATTTTCCTTTTTATTCTTTTTCGCTTTATTGAGTCGGTTAAACAATGAAAGAAAAGTGATTACTGCATACTTGTTCCATGAGGATCGGTACTTGTTTTAAACCCCATGCTATGCTTAATGATGAGTACGCTTGCTCATATGTGTAATTTGGGGTTAATGTTTTAATTTAAACTTATTTAGGAATGTACTATTTTTATATGATTTTTTATACCCAAATTCATACACATCAAGTTTTTGGCTCCGTTGCCGGGGATTCGGATATTTTTCTGTTTCATCAAGGAGGTATTTTTGAAAAGCTTGATTTGACATCAAGTTTTTGGCACCGTTGCCAAGGAACAATATCAAGAAATCTTAGATTTTGTTGATTTAGCCTTGTTTATCTGTCTATATGTCTATATGTCTATCTGTAAATATGTATATATGTTCTTTGCGTAAATCAGTGTTATATCTTATTGTTTGTAACATTATGTTACTTAATTGACTAACATACTTCATGTTGTACTGTGAATACCACTAACTTTTGTATGTAAATAGTTTTGGAATGCATGTGTTTTTCTTTTCTTTATTTTTATATGATTTGTTTTTACATTTTGTTTTTCTTAATTATTTATTTTTATTTTATTTTCAATTTGATTTTTCTTTTTTGAGTGCGAGATTAACATCATCATGGACAACTACTTTTGGGCACGAGATTAAAGGAGCTACAATGATGAGAATTTGGCAAAGTTGCAATCTCAGATCGATGCTTTTTGTGAGACGTCACTTGAAGCCTCAATGTATTCTTTTGTCGCCAATTCAAATTCCTCCATTAAGTGGCATAAAGAAGTATCCCAACGATTGAGCTATCAAAGAACACAACTAGCTAAGTTGGTTGCGGATGCCATAAAAGCCCATATGCTTGAACAAGAGCCTCTCCAAGGAACTAAGAGAGGATATGAGGACCAATTGTCCAATGTGGAAAATGGAGGTATTCAATTCTACTTTGCGTGCTAAAAATTCTAATTTCTCTTTATCACAAGATTTTTTAGGTTCCTCTCAATTCCTGGAGAACATGGGTCCAAATGATGATGTGTTAAATTTATCATGCCTCAAGGAGTTGGATTTTTCAATGCCACATCATAAGAAGTCCTTGGAGGATTGTGGTAATTTCTACCCTTCGCCCCATTCAAAGGGAGGTAACTTGGTATTTGTAGATATATTAAAAAAAATAAGGATTTCTCGATCCCATCTTTAAGAACTCAAATACTATGTTTAAAGGGGAGTTTTAATTATGAACATTCTTTTGAAAGGTTAAAAGGTGATTTCTAGTTTGATACAATCTGTAGAGATCATGTGCACTTATATGTTGACAAAAATATTTGTCTGTCTAAAAAATGTTAGAGAAAGAGGTTTATACACTTTTCTTTAGTGAGAAAACTTATTTTCATAAACCTTCTACTTTTCAAAAACCTTTTTTCATTCTACATTCATCATGCCTATCTTCTATTTTAAGCGTTAGATTCTTTTCAAAGTCAATGGCAATCAAGAGAAACACTATGTTGGTGAAATTCTTCGCAACACAGATAAAGTGGATATGCTCTTTGACACTGCCGAATAAAACCTCTAGGGTTATCTTGACTTCTTTCTTTCATACTATATACTTTTCTTTTTCGTACTATTTTCTTTACTTTTTTCTTATTTCTCTTTTCTAGTTTTTATGCTTCGGTGTGTTTCTTTTTTGTATTTTTCTTTTTAGGTACTTCAACAATACTCCTTTCTACTGGAATTTGACTCTTTTGTAGGAGAATGCACAATATCCAGTTTAAGTGTGGGGGAGTGGTTAGAATGGGAATTTTTCTATGCTTCATTCTTCTTGAAATTCTTTGAACCTTTTGATGTAAATTTTTCAATTTTTTTTTTTGATTTTATGAGCTTTCCAGATTTATTTTGAATGCATGTCTTTATGCTAGATCATAAAGCATATGTTCTATATCATTTGTGGCTTATACATGACTTTTTGCACGCATTTGGACTAAGTAGTTCTTGATCAAATACTTTACATTATTCTTAAACCTATTTTTATGCTAAAATTCATTGAGTATTCTAGAACTTACTTGAATACCTCTCGAGGCAAAATAAGAAAAACATTCATGATTTAACTTAGAGAAGATGGTAATAGGCCTTCTTTAGATAGTTTGAGCTTTTCAAGTCTACCTATTTGATATTATCCCTAGTGCCTATTTTGCGACTAAATTGTTAATTTCTTTCTTAAACCCGTTATCATAGTTTGTCCATTACTTCTTTCTGAGAGTTTGATTTACCTTCCACATCTTTGATTGCTCCCAATGAATAAAAGTACAAGTAGAAGAATTGTGAGCGAAAATGCTTTGTGTAAATGTCATTGCTTGTTACTTTCAGTCATGTGTCATGTATTGAGTTGGAGTTGTGAGAGGGGAAAAGAATAAGAAAAAGAAAGGTTGAGAAAAACAAAAGGCTGCTAGAAAATATTGAAAGAAAAAACTGAGAAAAAAAAAAACAGCATTAGAAAAGAAGAGAAAAAGAAAAGAAAAGCTTAGAGAAAAAGAAAAGAAGAGCATAGGAAGAATGTGGTTGAGTTGGAATAAAGAAAGCATTGTAAATATTTTTTTTGAAATTAAGTGAGTGATTTTGTGAAAATTTGTGTTTTTCTACTTGTCTTTGATACTTTGCTTGAGGACAAGCAAAGAGCTAGGTGTGGGGGAATGTGATAGGGCCTAAATTAGTCATATATTTTCTAGTTATTTGAGGCCATTTTGTGATACATTTTGTGCAATAACGGGTCATACTCCATCATATTTGAGATTTTATCATTGGAAAGATATTTTGTTCATTATTTCAAATTTTAGGGTAAATAAGGCAAAATCATCGCTAAACAGACAATAGGCGGCATCAGCCAAGATAGGACAGGACAGGGGCACTGGCCACGTGCTGTTGGCATGCACTTCAAGACGATAAAAAAATCAGCGAAACAAGAGCTGAATAGAACACAGCCGGCACCGGTTGGAAGCTCTGAGGCGACGCCAGCTGCAATCTGGAAGACTTGCCATGAAAATCAAGAAAAGTCGGTGAATGGGCAGAGAGGCAGAACATAACCAACGCCGACCCTAGGCAGGACAGGCGGTGCTGACTGTGCATTGGTACAGAGGCGGTCCCTCGATTTTCTTTCACGTTTTTGGCAATTTTCAGAGTTTTAGTACTTTTCTACTTCTATTTGGCCAGAAACCCTGGAGGGACAAATTTAGGCACTCCTAAAGCCTATAAATAGAGGAAAAACACAAGTTAAAAGGAGGGAATTCACAGATCAAAACACAAAATCACTCAAAATCAAGGAAGAATTCATCAAATCAAGAAGGATTGTACAAGAGAGTTTCTAAAGGAAGAAGAATGAGGCTTATCTATGAGTGCTTTCTTTTAACTTTGTCTTCTTTTCTTGAACAATGATGTGTTGATTGTTTTATTGGAAATTTGACATTATTTTTAGTTATTCACGATTTTTAGAGTTACTTTGATCTGTTGATTAATTGATTGTTATTCTTGGTATTTAATTACCTATGCTGATTATGAGATTAATTTGTTGTTTCTTCTACGAACTTGCTTGGAAAAAGGGGTTGACGATTGTCTCAATTCATTAATTTCATATTAGTTTTCTATTAACTTGCTTGGAAAAGGGTTTACTCCTAAGAACTGGGTAATTAAAGGTTAATTGACGTCTCCTAGGATATGGATTCGTTGGTTAATTTCATGTTTTAAATTTGTCAGGATATGGGGATTTAATCAAGGATTGTGTTTAATGAATCTTTTGGGTGAATTAGTAGAGACAGGAAATGTGATGCTATTTTGTTTAGAAGATAGTGATTTCATGGATTGAAAAAGAAGTGAATCTATCTTAATCCTTAATGATGTCAAGAGAATAATTAGTTATGATAATGATTGGATACTTTAATGTCATGTTTGTCAAAAATAATGGTTTGATTTACATAATTCTCTATCCTTGACATGTGTATATATTCATTTATTTTCTTTTCTTTTTTATTCTTTTTCACGTTATTGTACCGGTTAAACAATGAAAGAAAAGTGATTACTGTATACTTCTTCTTTGAGGATTGATACTCGTTTTAAACCCTATGCTATACTTAATGATGAGTAGACTTACTTATATGTATAATTTGTGGTTAACGTTTTAATTTACACTTGATTGGGAATGTGCTTATTTTTATATGATTTTTTATACCCAAATTCGTACATATCGTAGATGCTTGCTTAAGTCCATAGATGGACCATTACAACTTGCATACTTTTGTTCCATCGTTGGATATGAAACCATCAAGTTTTGTCATATACACTTCCTTCATCAGGTTTCTATTAAGGAAAGCTATTTTCACATCCATTTGCCAAACCCCATAGTTGTAATGAGCGGTAAGTACTAGGAGTATTTTTATGGATTTTAGCATAGCGACTAGTGAAAAAGTTTCGTTATAGTCAATACCTTGCTATTATCGATAACCTTTTGCAACTAAACGTGCCTTATTGGTAACCACATTACCATCCATGTTAGTTTCCTTCTTGAAAATCCATTTTCACCGTATAGGCTTGATTCTTTTGGGTAGATCAACCAATGTCCATACTTGGTTGTTATGCATGGAATCCATTTCTAACTTCATGGCTTCAAGCCATTTATCTAATTCTGAACTATTCAGAATGTCCTTGTAGGTAGTAAGCTCAACTTTTTTATGAGTAATACGTCATTGTGGTCACTTATGAGAAATCTATATCTCTCAAGTGTCACACGTATCCTACTTGACCTACAAAGCTCTTGTGTGTTAGAAGGTTCATTAATAGGTGTGGGTTCAGATGGTTGATCAATATTTGTTTGCTCTTCTAGAACTTCACTAAGTTCAAGCTTGCTGGCACTATCTCCTTAAAACTTGTGCTCTTTTTCTAAGAAGACAGCATTTTTTGAAACAAAAACTTTATTTTTAGTAGGAAGATAGAAGTAATAACCGAAGGACTTTTTCTGGTATCTAACAAATAAACATTTGTCAAACTTAATTTCAAATTTATCTAACATTGTCCTTTTAACAAAAGTAGGGCAACCCCAAATCCTTAAATGAGATAACTTTAGTCTCTTACCAAAGAACAACTCATAAGGAGTTGTATAAACTGCTTTTGACAAAACATTGTTTAATATATAAATAGTAGTCTCCAGTGCATATCTCCAAAATGATTTTGGTAACTCTGCAAAAGCCACCATGGTCCGTACTATGTCTAGAAGGGTTTGATTCCTTCTCTAAGACACACTAGTATGTTTAGGTGTATGTGTTGGAGTCTATTGAGATAATATATCATTATCTCTAAGATAACTTAGAAACTCTTGGCTTAAGTATTCACCTCCTCGATCGGATCTAAGAGTTTTAATACTTTTGCCAAGTTGTTTCTCTACTTCATTCTTGAAGTTTTTTGAACTTGCCAAATGTTTCAAACTTGTATTTCATTAAATACAAATACTCATTTCGTGAATAGTCATCGATAAAGGTTATAAAGTAGTGATAACCTCATCTTGCTTGTATAGACATTGTGTCACATATATTTGTATGTGTTAGTTCTAATAACTTTTTAGCCCATTCTTCTTTTCCAAAATATGATGTTTTAGCCATTTTACTAAGTAAACAAGATTCGCATGTGTCATATGATTCATAATCAAATGTCTCCAAGTCACCCAGCTTATATAACTTAGACACGCTTTTTTCATTTACATGGCCTAAACGACAATGCCATAAGTAAGATGAGATAGAGTTATCTTTACTTTGCTTCTTTACATTTATATTGAGAATTGGTTTATCCATGTTCAGAACATATAAACCATTAACCAAAGTTGCAAAATCATAATGGATATCATTTAATAAAAAAGAACAACATTTATTCTTAAAATTTAAATGAAATCCAAATAAGCCTAAACAAGAAACTAAGATAATGTTTTTCAATAAAACTGGTACAAAATAACATTTTTGAAGTTCTAAAATTAATCCAAAGGGTAGATTAAGATGATAAGTCCCCACAGCTAGTGCAGCAACATTTGCTCCATTTGCAGCTCACAGGTCTACATCGCCCTTTTCCCGCCTTCTACTGCCCTTTAGTCCTTGCAAATTTTTGCATAAATGAGATCCACAACCGGTATCCAATACCCATATCTCATTACTAAAGACAGTATAAATCTCAATCATAAACATACCAAGATTAGAAGTAGAAGTGCTTGCAAGCTTCTCCTTCTCATTCTTTTCCTTCATGGTCTCTAAGTAGGGTTTACAGTTGCACCTCCAATGGCCCATCTTGCCACAATGATGACATGGGCCTTTAGTGGCTACTTCCTTCTTCTTCATGCCTCTTTTAGGCTTAGTAGGATTTTCCTTCTTCTTCGGGGGAACTAGATTCTTAGAAGAAGAAGAATCTACTAGCAAGATCGCCTTATCATCCTTCTTTATAGATGATTTAGCAGTCTTAAGCGGATTGTTAAGTTCATATATGGTGGTTGCAATATTGTTCATGTGGTAGTTAATCACAAATTATGAAAAACTACTTCATAATGATTGTAGAATTATGTTAACACTTAAATCGTGATCTATTATGAAACCAAGAGACCTAAACTTTTTAATATAGCCCAACATCTATAGTCCATGAGTAGCCACTGAATCACCGTCAACCATCTTAGAATGGAACAGTTGCTTAGAGATCTCATATCTCTCAGTTCTAGCTTATTTATCAAATAGCTCTTTAAGATGGAAGATAATAGTTTAAGTATCCATATTCTCAAGCTGTTTTTCTAACTCAGGAGTTATTGATGCCAGTATAATACTTGATGCAGTGTCACTATCTTCCTTGTGATTCTTGTGGATAGCATGCTCATTCGTAGGAGCCTCTTGGGCTAGAGGTGGCAGAATAGGATCATCTAGCACATAGAGTAACTTTTTCAACTTGACAATGATTCTCAAGTTTCTATACCAATCCAAATAATTTGATTCGGTAAGCTTATTTGTTTCCAAGATGTTACGTAGGTTTAGGTTTGTCGATATGATGTAAGTGACCTAGATGCAAAGATAGAGTAATTAGAACATGTATATGCTCGTGATATGCAAGTAATTAGGTCTTTAATTAAACGCATTTTTATTCCACTATTTTACTCAAATTAATAGGCCCTACTATTGACTCAAAAAAGCATGTGGGAAGCTTTCCTTGTGGACTAGTATTCAAATTCCTTAAGAATGGCCTTGGGTTTGCCGAACAAGCCATTCGTAAGTTTAGTGCTAGGTATCCAATACCAATTACATCAAATGTAACTAGTGTATCACTGGGTGATTAACATCTTTTAATCATTAAAGTATTTAATACTATCCCAACATTGCCTCTAATATTCTTTATTTAATACCCAATCCATTAATTATATATTAAATTCCATAGCTTGAACATACTTAATGTCAAGTAGGCTTGGGTATGCCCAATAACCTGGTCTCGAAAAAGAGCTCTCGTTCTTACTATATTAATGGAAGGCATTAGATTTCATATTATTTGAGGGATTTATTCATTTTAGTTGTCTCATCATTTGGAATGTATTCAATTTATCAATAAGCAACATAAATTGATAAACATGGTAATAAACAATTACATTGCATAGTTATGGACTCTATAGATTAATTTTCTCAAGCCATCAAGGAAATTAATATGGTCAACCCTATATGTCCATGCATAATTTATGTAGCGTCTTACCATCTCACTTCGTTTTGATTTCCGTATTCAAAATCTTGTGAAATTAAATTCTACCTCAATCTAACCTATATAAACTAATTATATAATTTCCAAAAGGAAGAAACCTCGAGTTACATTCGAGAGGACTTAGATGAGAAGAGAATTAGACAAGAATTTTGAGGTAAGTTAGGACACGCAGGCTCTATTTAAATAAAATAAAGTGATAAAGAAGCATGAACAAATAAGTTTGGTCTTAGTCCATAGCCATCCACCATGCCAACAAAATGTGCTTAAAATATAGCATATAAAGCATCCAATGCACAAACATCTAAAATCAGTATTTTGAAGAAATCTAGTTCCAAAATCAAAATTTGGAAAGTTCTGAGCCGAAATCAAATTTTTAAAAAATTATGGGTTATACATGTAATTTTGAAAATATTTTTATCCAAAATCATGGGTTTCAAATAAATTTTAATCATTATAAGAACTGATTCTCAAAATTAGAAAAGATAAAAAAAATTATATTTTTTTATAAAACAGTGTTGGAATTGAGTGCACCTAGCGCCAGGTTTGCACTGCAAGCACGCATAGGGGAAAAACAGAATGTACCTGGCACCAAGTGGGTCAAACGTACTCGGCGCCAGGTATGCTCTGGAGGTGGAAAAATTACTATTCATCTTCTTCCTCGAATTTTGCTATAAATTTTCCATGAACAGCAACATGATTTTCATACCGTTCGAAATAATATTAATATCAAGTGTTGTTAATCAATATTAACAACCAACTGTAATCAACATCACAGTTTAAACAATAATCCAAATTGTTAAATCAAAAGCTTGATTGCTGAAAATCTCACGCTAAAATAGAGACCCACATGGAAATAACTTCCCAACTATTTTTCAATGACCTAGTGACTTTTCAAACCTGAAAACCCAAACACGGCATATAAAGTAGTAGACATATAATCACCATGATCATACAGTTACATGCTCAGAAACAATTTCAAAGCAATTAAAGACCCATTAAAATACAAACACGAAAGCTCTGATACTAATGTTGGGATTTCGTCATGCTTATCAAATAAGAACGCAGCAAAAATAACTATGAAATCCATGCCCAAGGATCACATGATTGCAATTAAAATGGGAATAGATGAAGGAAACAGAGATTACCTTCTATGGCAGAAAACAAAAATTTTTCTTGCACCAACTCCTCTACTTTGATCTTCCACCTTGCGCCGCTACAACCCAAGAGTAGGATTGTTTCTAGTAGTAATCCACACAAGGTTGAATTGCACACAAAGCCTACTAAAAACTATGCTAGTAGAGGAGAAGGGGCTAGGGTTAATTGGAGAAGAATAGGGAAAAAGATGGAGAAGAACATCCACCTCTCTCCTCTGTTATTCCAACCTTTTTCACCCCTGCAACAGGGAACGTTTCCCATACTTATATATTAGGATTTATCTTAATTGCAATTAAGTCATCAAAGATCTAATGTCTACAATTCGGCCCTTAAAGTTTATAGTTGCAACCATGTCCTACGAATTATAAAAAGCCTATAATTCGCCTATAAATATATTTTGTTCTCTTAATTAACCCCACAATATTATCAAATAATATATAATAAGCATTTAAAACTTTATTGTGTGTGGCCCATTAGGTTTCCTGGTCTTATTAATAGCATAATATGAAATAATTCTAACAACTTTAGAATTAAAAATCCTAAATAAAATATAGGATTGATTTATTAATTCTCTAATTAATATATTCATATTTAGTATATCAAAAGCAACATCTAGAAATGACATTTGATCACCCAAAAGTCCAGAATGTCAAATGGCTTGGCGTGAACTGTTCAATACCAAATAACCAGTGCAATAAACTCCTTGCACCATATTATATCTCATTCGGTCTAGAGCATGGAATTAGTGCGAACTCCGTGCAGAATATTATTTTTTTCTGGCCCAAAAATTTTAGTACTTGTTCAAGAAATTCATTACTTGATATGTGTATCAAATTTGAAACTATTTCCAAAACATAATTGCCTTGGCCAAGGACTTCATGAGTAATGATTTCTACAAGTGGCCTTAAGATGTACTCTCTTACTAGTAGGAGTGGTGATTCCTTTTCTAACCCTCTTAATCACTTTCGTTTACCTCACATTGTACTCAATATCCATCCCATAGGCGGCTCTCAATTTGGCTTCAGAGATGGAATCAAAATACAATGTTCTGCAAACAAAGTACCTTAGAGATCTCAAGTCTAAAGATACTTACACACTTGCTATAATGATACTCAATCGCTGACACTCCATAGCTTATCCAAGTGATTATCTCATAGCTAGGTCATCCAATGAACTTGTTCATATATAAGCATCCACATATTAATCTTAAGTATAACAATACTCATGGTTATGAGAACCACCACTTGAGCCAATTAAGGGATATAACATGTTCTAGTCTTGGCAAATTAATAGTGTCCTATCTCATTAATACTATGACTAAGGATTATTCAAGCACAAACACTACATAGTATAGTATGAATTTCATATTATGATCTCTATCATGATTTTCTTAACACTGTGTTGTACTAGGGACTTTATCAAATAGTTTATATACATATTTAGATATTACACTAAAACTAAAAGATAAAGAATGCCTCTTTTATTAATTATTATGCAATATACATGGTACCAGTGATTGCCTTTAGGGCACAACACTAATAGAGATCTCCAGGGTACTTTGTTTGCTAACCATTATACTTTTATTCCAATCTCTGGAGTCCTGACAAGACCACCTATGAGATAGATATTAGGTACAACGTAAAGTAAACAAAAATAGTTAGACAATCAATAAAGGATTCAACTTTCCTAATAGTAGGGGCAAATATCTTACGACCACTTGTAGGAATCACTATGTGAGAAGTCCTTGGCTAGGGCGAATGTGTATTAAAAATAGTTCCAATTGATACACATGATGAATAATAGATTTCGGGAACAATTACTAAAATATTTGTGCCAAAATTAGTTATTATTTTGGAAGGAGTTGACACTAATTCCATACTCTAATATGAATAAGATATTGTATGGTGAAAGAAGTTTATTGCACTGTTGTTTGCTATTGAAAGGTTCATGTCAAGCCACTTGACTTTCTGGACTTTTGGGTAGTCATGATGTGTTGCTAGATACCACTCATGATCTGCTGAATATGGATTTATTTATAAGAGAATTAATAAACCAGTCTTAATTAGAATTAATAAGTTAATTCTAATTATCAAGGATTATTAATCCTAAAGATGTTTGGATTAATTCATATTTTGCTACTAATAGACCAGAAAACCTAATTGGTCATACACAATAAAGATTTCAGTACTCAATATATTATTTGATATTATTATGGAGTTGATTATGAGAAGAAAATAATCTTATAGGTGAATTATAAGTTTGTTATAATTTATGGGCCTAATTATAATTGTACAAACATCAATAATTCAATTGTAGTTAATTGATCTTAAAGGACTTAAGTATAGTTGGTTAAAATCCTAAAACCTATAGGAAATAGGAAAATCATTTTCTTTAAATATAGGATGCAGAAACTATTTCTGAGTAGTTGTCTTTTTCCCTCTTCTCTAATCAAGAACCCTAGCCTTAATATTGTTCTGCTACCACAGAACTGAGTGATTCGTGAGTGCTCAAACCTTTGTGTGGATTTCTATCAGAGACAATTGTATTCTTAGATTGTAGTGGCTCGACTGGAATGATCAAGAAAAGGGAGAAACACCATGTTCATTATTGCTGGGTTGTATCGAACAAGCAGTTAGATTTTCTTACTGGATTGCGTCGATCAGCATCAATGAAAAATTTTGAAACCCGATGGAGAAAGGAAAACCCCATGCCCGTTATTTTTATACCCATTTTAATTCACAACCATGTGATCTTAGGGCTTAGGTTTAAGTTTTTTTTTTTTTTTTTTTTTTTTGCTACTTTTACGTTATTACATGACTAAAATCCCTACAAAAGTAGCTCAAGTAACCTTAGTAAATTTTACTTACTATATGGGCTTGTTGGGTTAGATTAAAATTGCAAGCGATTACTTTAGGAGTCCAATAATTTTTTATTTGGGTTTAAATAATTAATTGGGATAATTTAATTAAATTACTTTTTTGATTAATTATCTTGGGTAATTTTATATTGGGACCAAGTGGATGAATTAATTAATAAGAGAGCTATTTAATTTATCCTTGGGCTAATTTAGAAAAACCTTAGCCCACTAAGGTCGTGAGTGATATTTTTTGTTATTTTGGAAACAAAGAATTGTCGTCACAAGTAAAAGAAGAAAAAAGAAATAAAAGAGAAAAGTGGCGGTGGCCTTGGATATAAAAAAGCTGTTTTTTTTTTTCCTTTCCAAAACCGAATTGCAATTTAGGCAATTGTGGTTTTTTGTTTTGCAATATATACAGGAAATTGAAACTTCCATATTTTGATTCCTATTTAAGAGCAATTCGGTTGACTTTCTAATTGTCGTAGAAGTATTCAACCGTGAAAAACAAATCGTTTGATAGCTTTTGGAATCAATTGAAAACTAAAAAAAAAAAAGCTTTGTATTTGTTTCGTGATATTTTGGTGATCATGATTTTGGTCAACCAAAAAAACAAACAATAGAAGGCTTTTCATTTTCTTTCTTCATTTTTTGTAGCCTCTAGCTCTTAGTGTTATTCTTTCTTAGTTTTTTTTCCTATGAAAAAATAAATAATAGCTCTCTCAATATTCTTCTAAGGAAATTATTCTTTCACCTATTATTCTACTTTCACTGGTAGATAGTGTAACACCCCCACTGCCTAGGCCCAACAGGGCCGGGGATGTCACCCCGTGCATAGGACAAGGGGTTTTTATAACTAGGTCACATAAAGAAAATTAAAATAAATACTTTAAAATTGAACTTATTACAACCCAAAAATACATGAACAAATCCAAAATAAATTGTTTGCTACCATCTCTCAAAACAACACATAAGAAAAATAACATAAAGTCTTTAAAGCATAGGCAACAAATCTAGCTATTGACCTCCATAGTAGGATCGACCTGAAAACATGGCATAAAAGGTGATGAGATAAAAATCTCAGTAAGTCTGTGTGTACTTTGAGTGTTTCAGGTAAAACAGTTTATGTATGGTTAGAAAAGCCAAAACACCACTCTTGCTTTTGACTAATGTTTATTGCTTGCCAGTGATCTCTTATAAAGAATTTTATACTTTGTATTCACGAATTGTTTTCTCTCGACACTTAAGCATACATGGACTTACTGATATTTCTGTCTCACCACTATTTTTACCATGATTTCAGGTCGATCCTGCTGTGGGGATGAGTAGCTAGATATTGCCTGCTTTGGAAGATTTTTTGATAATTTATTTTGTGTAATGTTATGGGGAGATGAGAGTGGATAAATTTTATTATGGATTTGTTGTGGTATTATTGGATTTATTGTTGGATTTATTTTTTGGATGTAATAAATTTTAAGTTCAAGTATCTTTTTTATTCCGCTATTTTATTTGTGTGACCTAGTTATAAAGACCCCTTGTCCTTTGGACGGGGCGACATCCCTGACCCTGGCGGGCCTAGGTAGCGGGGTGTTACAAGTGGTATCAGAGACTAGGTTTAGGTAATTAATGATAGTATATGTGTTATTTATTTAAGTTTAAATCTTTATCTAACCTATCTTGTTGATGCTGTAAGATGGTTAGGATGCTTAGGACCGTGAGGAAAGGGCAGCAGTGGCACCCGCCTATCCCTATATTCGGAGGACCTTCCAGTTCTCCAGCCTGCCCCTCAACCAGTTATCCCTATGGAGGATAACAGTGATGATGAGGTTAACCCTATGGAGGATAGCAGTGAGGACGAGGTCCAGATCATTGAGCCATCCCCAATTCTGGTGATAGACATAAATTCTGACAGTGAGGATGAGGTGATGATAGTGGAGCCTGGACCCCACCCTCCTAATCCTAAGGTGGACTTAGTAGCAAATAGTAATGACCCGGGGGAGATAGACTATGAGTCTCCACCCAGGCCTTCTTTCCTTCCTTCTTTCAGCCGAATTGAGCCTGGGGAGAGTTCTAGGCGCCCTGGGAAGGAGCCAATGGAGGGATTTGCTAGCAGGGATGGGTTGGATTTTTCTAAGAACTCTGGGGGATGGTTGTATGAGGCTGATGATGAGTATTCTAATGAGGACTAGAGGACTAGCAGCTACTTTCATTTGGATGTTATTTGTTTATTATTTTCAAGAACTTTTATGTCAAGGATTTTAATTCTACTTTCTATCAAAATTTCGAATCTATGCAAGTCCATCTTTGAAAGAGAATTTGTTCCTTAGCCAAAAGTTACATCTAATTTCTATTTACATCTATTTGACTGTGAATGCATGTGCAACTAAAATGATTTGAACCTTAAATGCATACACTTAACATTTGGGGTGTAGTTTAGAATGGCACCTAAGCGTCGTGCAGCTTCAGCAGGTGGAAGGGTTCCAGAAGTCGATTAAGTGGCATCAGAAGTAGAAACAGCCCAGATGCAAGCACCCAACCGGAGTGAAGGGAATAGTCCGAATATGGGAACGGGGTTTGAAATTCCAGTTGATGTGACCATGGACCAGGCATTCAGCAAGATGGCCGAGATTTTACAGTCGATAACCGAGCGTCGAAACCCAAGGGGTGAAGACGAAGCCTTAGAGAGGTTCTTGAAGTTTCAACCGCCCGCCTTTATGGGCGAAGCAGAACAAGACCAGAAGGCTGAGCAATGGGTTAAGCAAATGGAGGATATATTCACAATGCTCTAATACACTGAGGAGTGGATGGTCAAGTTTGTAGCTTTCCAACTGAGAGAACCAGCTTAGGCGTAGTGGCAGTGGGTCCAAGACGATTGGAGGATGGACGAGCAGTAATGGACGTGGTCCAACTTCGTTGAAGCCTTCAGGGCGAAATATATCCCACAGTGGATTGTGGAGAAGCGAGAAGATGAATTCCAGAATTTGAGGTAGGGAAGCACGTTGGTAGCCCAAAACGCGGCCCGGTTCACTTAGCTATCCAAATACTACAAGTGATTGGTGGACACCGAGCAGAATAGGACGAGGCAGTTCGTAAAGGGACTGAGATCGGAGTTGAGGAGAGCATTGGTACCTGCTCCACCAACAACTTATTCGGGGGCTATAGACGCAGCTACTTGAACGAAAAATGTGGATCACAGCAGGATGGCAGCAAAACCCTTCCAACCATCAAGGCAGCCGCAGGGACACTACCCGAGACCGCAACCCCACAAATGCCCTGCCAATCACCAATGGCAGGACCGGGGGAAGCAAGCTCGGATGGCACCGGGTGGACTTACCCCGAATATCCCATCATGTAGGCAGTGTGGAAGGAAAGGCCACACTGAAAGGAATTGTTGGTCTAAGGGTGGTGAAAAGAAATGCTATCATTGTGGCGACCCGAACCACCTGAGGAACATCTGCCCCAAATTGCACCGAGTCGGGCAAGGAAACCTGGCTCAGAACCCGGGGCCCAACTGAGCCAACCCCACAAGAGCAGCCGGGAGTGGAGCACCGAAGCTGCAAGTGAAGGCCATGGTATTTGCTCTCAACAGAGAGGAAGTTGGGGCTGATGCAGCGGTGGTAGAAGGTACGTTCACTATTTAAAGACGTTCTGTTAATGCTTTGATTGATCCTGGCTCTTCTTATTCCTATTTAAGCAAGTTATGTGCATGTCATTTGGGTTGGGATGGAGTGGAGTTACCTTACGCTTTAGTGGTGAGCACACCTCTGGGGAAAGTGGTGCAAGCGGATCGGTATGTAAAAGAGTGTAAAGTTAATGTGGGAAGAGAAAGTCTAGAGAGAGATTTGATAGTGTTAGACATTGAGGACTATGACTTAATTTTGGGGATGGACTGGTTAGCCAAGCATGGGGCTAGGGTGGATTGTAAAAATAAGACAGTCCAGTTCGTCAGACCGGGTTGTGATGTATTGGAATTTAATGGAAAAAGGGTGAAAGAACTCGACTATTTGATTGTGAGGGCTAAGGCCCGAAAATTGTTGAAGCAAGGGTGTTAAGGGTACCTGGATTACGTGATAAACAAGCTGAAGGACCAGTGCTCTTTGGAGGACACAGAAGTAGTGAAGGATTTTTCCGATGTATTTCTGGCGGAGCTTGATTCTTTACCTCCCAGCCAAGAAGTGGAATTCACCATGACATAGTTCCGGGAGTGGAACCAGTATCGCGAACTCTGTACCGAATGGCACCGGCACAGTTGAAAGAGTTGTAGGAGTAGCTGGAGGAGTTAGTGAGTCAAGGCTACATCAGACCTAGCACGTCGCCTTGGGAGGTGCCTGTGCTATTTGTGAAGAAAAAGGACGGCACTCTGAGGCTATGCATTGACTATCGGGGATTGAACAATTTGACGGTCAAGAACAAGTATCCCCTACTGTTGATTGACGAGCTATTCGACCAGTTGCAAGGATCCAGTTGCTCTTCCAAGTTGGATCTGAGATAAGGATACTACTAAGTGCGGATAAGAGAGGAAGATATCCCCAAGACGGCCTTCAACACTAGATATGGACATTACGAGTTTGTGGTGATGCCGTTCGGGGTGACTAACGCCCCAGCCGTATTCATGGGCCTGATGCACTGAGTGTTCCAACCCTATCTAGACAAGTTTGTGGTGGTCTTCATCGACGACATTTTGATCTACTCCAAGAGTCCGGAGGAGCATGCAGAATATTTGAATCTCGTACTAGAGAAGCTTCGGGAGCACAAGCTGTATGCCAAGTTCAGCAAGTGCGAATTCTGGTTGGACAGTGTGGCGTTCTTTGGCCACGTGGTGACCGAGAAGAGAATCAAGGCGGACCCGGCAAAGGTTGAAGTGGTATCCGACTGGAAGCAGCCAGAGAGTATCACCGAGATCCGAAGTTTCTTGGGACTGGCTGGTTACTACCGAAGGTTTATCAAGGTATTTTCGACACTTGCATCACCAATGACCCGATTATTGTGAAAGGATGTTCCATTTGTTTGGAACGAGAAGTGCGAGAAAATTTTTCAGGAGCTGAAGCGTAAACTGATAACAGCACCAATATTGAGTCTACTAGAAGAAGGGAAACCCTACATGCTATATACCGATGCTTCGAAAGAATGGCTGGGAGTAGTGTTGATGCAAGATCAGAAGGTGATCGCTTACACTTCTTGAAAGCAAAGACCTCATGAAGTCAACTACCCCACTCATGATTTAGAGCTAGCAGCTATAGTGTTCGCCCTAAAGAATTGGCGACACTACTTGGATGGAGCCGAATATGAGGTGTTCACCGACCATAAGAGTCTGAAGTATATCTTCACTCAAAAGGATCTGAATTTGAGGCAGCGAAGGTGGATGGAATTCCTGGAGGAATACTGTTGTCTGATCAACTACCATCCTGGGAAGGCCAACGTTGTGGGGGACGCCCTAAGCAAAAAGGTTGGGATGGCCAGATTAAGGGTGCAGGAAATGCAAGCAGTTTAGGATGTGTTGGACAAAAGGGTGGAAGTGCAAGGCAAAGGAATTGTCATTAACAATTTGAAGTCAGTACCGGATCTGAAGAAGGAAATTGTGGGAGCTCAGCAAAGTAATGCCGAGTTTCAACTTTTCAAGGACAAGGATCTTAGGCGGCCGGGCTGTGAATTCCGTCTAGATGAAGCGAGAGTTCTCCATTTCAGAGATCAGTTGTGTGTACCCTAGGAGTAGCAGTTAAAGGATAGAATTTTGGAGGAGGCGCACAAGTGCAAGTACGCTATTCATCCGGGGGAAGTCAAGAAGTATCAAGATTTGAAGAGTGCCTATTAGTGGCCTGGACTAAAGCGAGATGTGGTCACGTATGTCTCGACCTGTCTTTCCTGCCAAAAGGTCAAAGCATAACACAAGAACACAGCGGGATTATTGCAGCCATTGCCAGTACCGGAATGGAAGTGGGATGAGGTGACTATGGATTTTGTCACCGGGCTTCCTATGTCAAGGACTCAAAAGGACGCCATATGGGTGGTGGTGGATCGACTGACCAAGTCGGCTAATTTCATAACGGTGAATGTTAGAGACTCGATGGAGAAACTAGCTCAGACTTATGTTCGAGATATCGTCCGACTGCATGGTGTGCCTTCAAGTATAGTGTCAGATCGAGACGCGAGGTTTACATCTCGATTATGGGGAAAGCTTCAAGAAGCAATGGGGTCGAATCTAAAATTCAGTACGGCGGCACATCCGTAGATCGATGGGCAATCAGAAAGAGTTATTCAAATATTGGAAGATATGCTGAGAGCCTGTGTTTTGGACTTCGGGGACAAGTGGATAGAGTGTGTACTGTATGCAGAATAATCATATAACAACAGCTACCATGCTTCGATTGGGATAGCACCGTATGAGGCTTTGTATGGGCGCACATGTCAGGTACCGTTGTATTGGAGTTGGTTCGAAGATGGTCATGTGAGCAAAACTGGGGAAGTATGTGTCCAAGAAATGTTGGATAAAGTGAAATCGATCAGGGAAATGTTAAAGGTGGCACAGAGTCGGCAAAAGAGCTATGCGGACAACCGGCGAAAAGAATTGGAATTTCAAGTCAGGGACCGCGTATTTTTGAAATTGACGCCAAATAGGGGAATTTTGAAGCATTTGAAGGGTGGAAAATTGAATCTGAGATATTTGGGACCGTTTTTTATTAAGGAAAGGATCAGACTGGTAGCTTATGGATTGGACCTGCAAGATGGGTTGATGGGAATCCATGATGTGTTTCATGTGTCACAATTGAAGAAGTATAATGCGAATCCTGGTCATGTATTGAATGATGAACCATTAGTATTGTAGCCAGACCTGAGCTATATGGAAAAGCCTGTGCGAATATTGGACCGCAGTGTCAAGACTCTCCGGAACAAACAGATACCGATGGTTAAGATTCAGTGGGAGCACCATGGCATGCAGGATGCCACACAGGAGTCAGGAGAATGGGTTAAGCGGAAGTACCTTGATTTGAAATAGAGATATGCTTGAATTTCGGGACGAAATTCTTCTAAGGAGGGAAGGATGTGAAATCCCAATCAAAACCAACCTTAGAGTAAGGGGGTTGGGGTGCATATCATATTTCATTGCGTGTTTAAATATATTTTTATATGATTTTTATGTGAATTAAATTTGAGTTTTATAGTCTAGAGGGCTTGATTATGACTTGGGCAAAATGGTAATTTTTGCTTGAGGTGGAAAAAGGGAGATAGCTTGAGGATTGAATAGGAAAGTATTTTTAAAGGGAAAATAAGAATAAGAGTTGTTATGGTTTAGTGGTTAGAGCCTTAGAATTAATTCTTGAGGTCTTGGGTTCAAATTCCATCATTGGAGCTTTAACTTGGTTAAATTTTATCCATCATTGGGTTCAAATTTGCTTAGGAAGTAATATTTTCGACCTTATGAGCTTAGAGTAGGGTAGAAATGTTGTCCTAAGAGAGACATGATAGGAGTATCCTCGTCCTACTCTTTTGCCTACACAAAATTCCTAAGGGGAATCAATTTCCTCTTGATCCTTAATTTTTCCTATTTCTCAATTCATTAGCTTGTTCAAATTGTTCAAGCCAATTTTATTCTAGAAAAATTCCAGCAATGTGCTATGGCTTTGTAGGTTCAAAATGTCTTAGTAAGACACATCTTATGGACTGAAACCATGGAAGAGGGGGAAAGGATTTCAAGTGAATTAAATTCCTTAGTGAACTTTCTAAAAACTTTACTCTAGCTAAGTTCATCTTCCTAATGCATGGAACTGAAATTTTTCCCAGCTTTGTGTGCCTTCAAGGTGTCGAAATTCTTAGCCCTTATTCCCTCCCAAATGCTTCCAGAAAATGGACTTTTTGATCAGCTTAGAACTTGGATTTTTCTGGCCATTTTCGGACTGCACAAAAGCTGTGCAAAACTAGGAAAATTCCTCGGCAAATTCACAGCTTAGGAGGTCCGAAACCAAGCTATTTTCTTCCAGTTTTTGTTCAGCATCTTTGCCATGTTTTTCCTTCATGAAGAAGGTTGGAATCCAGCCTTGAAAAGCCCTGAAATTCCCCTTCAAACTCCCTACAAACCGGCTAGAAAAAGGGCAGCCGAAAACTGCCCAGAAAATTCCAGCAAGCAGCAAAATTCTGTGCAGGAATTTTCCAGCCTTGGTTCCTAATTCATCCCTAGCCGAAACTCCATCCTTCTTCAGCACAAATCACCCTTAAACCTTCAGTAACTGAACTCCATTATCGTCCTCAAGCTTCTGCACAAAAATCTAGTCATGGCTGCCTAAAATATTTCCCAAAAAATTCTGCAAACATGATCTAATTTGGATACCAAAATTCCAGCCACCATGATTTAACAACTTTCCATAAAATATATCTCAAACAACCAGACATTCCCTTCACCATTACACTTAGTATTTTCGGCCACCTTTAGCCCCCCTCAACCAGCATTCATCTAGCCAAAACACTGCCAGCAATTCGGCCATGGCAAACTTCCAAAAGCTCTCCCATGATCAAAGGTATTCCTGAATATTTAGTTTCCAAATTTGCTTTCCTAAAATATTCGTCAAGGATTTCACCAACTAGCCTTTCCTTTTCCCTTCCAAACCAGAAAATCAGCTACCAAAACCCTTCAAGTAGTCGGCCAACCCTAATCTTTACAGAATTTCGACAGCTCCAATCCCAAAAGCTTTCTACTCTCTTCAACATCAAGAACACACAACACACCAAGAACACCTACTCCTTCCTTTCACTCAATACTCTCCCAAATCACTTCAAACTCCTTCTAAAATTTCTAGATTAAACCTACTCACTGCCGTGAGTCCATCAATACCATTCTTAACATCAAACTCCAAAATCCAACTTGCTATTTTGGATCAAAACCAGAAATTTTGTGAAGGCTCAAGAACACCTTCAAGGTAGGTTTGTTCTAACAACTTCATCTTCTTCAATCTTGATCTCTAATGAATATAAATGCAAATCAACATGCTAATGGTCTCTCTCGCTCTCTCTCTCATCGTCGAATCTCTCTCCTCTTGGCTGGATGGCTTCTTCTCCAATGGCCATACTTTCTTCACCTTCCTTGGATGGATTTAGGCATCTAGGGGTTGTCAACCATTTGAAACTCCTTCAAGATATTCATCAAGCAAGTAAGCCTAAGTAAGACTTTTTAACCCTTCTTTTAAATTCTAGATTCATGTCTCTAGGACGATGTTGATAGAAGATGGATTGTGGATAGGATTTAAGTATATATTGTTGAGGTTGAAGCATGAATGTATGTACAAATATGAAGGAGATGGGATTTTTGCATGGATGGATTATCTTGGTTGATTGTATGATGATTTGAGGTTTAATGCATGTCTCCATGTCATAGGTAGTATTTGTGATGAAGTATGCTAGAGATTATGTCACCATTGGTGAATAGGATTTATATTCATGTTGGATTATTGAAGCCATGATCATATTTATGCTTGTAGGGATTAGATCATGTCTTGGTAAATTTAGATCTATACTTATATGCATGATTTGGATGATTTAATGAATTGAAGGATTGTGTATGTTCATGATTATGGTTAGCCATAGAAGTATGATGATGATCTAGTTGTCCCTAAGCTAATTTTTATTTCATGAATATAATATTTCATAATATGATTTTGCTAGTAATTTCGAAAAAACCCTAGGAGGGGTAAATTTGGATTATTATATATAATAAGGAAATTTTAGTCAAATAAATAATAGCTTTTTCTAGAAAAATAATATATATATATATATATATATATATATATCTTATATAAAATAATGAAATCAACTAAAGCCTTTTATGGAAGTAATCATAATTAGTAAAATATTTATTACTAAAAATTTAATTATTATCTTTTAATCAAACCCATTAAAAATTTATTTATTATTTTTCAAGCAAGACTCATTAAATTTATTTTCAACTAATTTTGGTTATCAAATATTTTCTAACAACTAAATTATTAATAAATCATTATTTTACCTAATACCACCTAAAACTCTTCATCAAATAAATTCTAAATTTTTCTTAGCAAGATTTAAACCATCAACTTATCAGTAGTTGTTTCTCAAAACATTAATTATTTTAAATATCAAATTAGGCTTAGCTTATAAACCTATTTATTTAACGTTTGGCCTTAAAGCTTGGGACACTAGGATCATGGTGGTAATGAGTTGAGTTGTTTTAAATTGATAAAGTGAATTTTGGCTTGAGTTTGATTATGGTTTGTATTTGCCCATGTGGGGTTAGGTCAGCTGTTGAAGACCTTATATTGTGAGCAAGAATCAGGTAAGCTCTTGCATAAAACCTAATTGATGAAACATGTTTATTATGGCAAGCTAAATGTAGAGTGCATGGGCACTCAATTTTGCAAGAGCAATTGAGGATTAACTTCTTACCTATTTCAGACAAATAATTTATTTGAAAATTAATAAGCAGATTTACTTAATCTCAAAACTCTTTCCAAAACTGATTTTGATAAAGACTTTAGAAACCCTTAATTGCCATTTTCATGTGGAACAATGTTTTGTTCATTTTATCCCAAGTGGGAAATGTCGTTGAGTACTCGTTAAGGGTGGACTACTAGGGCTAGTCTTTGAGGGGTTAGGGTAAGTCCCTCAGTAGGCGGCCACCTCTGATGGGTGAGTCCTTCCCGGATAGGACGTCAGTCCAGTAGGTCGTGCCAGTCCGAGTTAGCAGTATTCTCTTTCAGTCAAGTGACTGTGTTTTGCTGGAATGGACACCCGGTTGTTGTTTAGGAATAGAGAAGGAGGAGTATCTTGCCCAGTAGGCCAATCACCTACTTTTGTCAGTCTGCACAAAGTGTGGCATTCTAACTGGCAGTATGCACAAAGTGTGGCATGCTGACCATGCGGTTATAGGGCCTAACGTGTGGTAATCCATGATCATTTCTTTTGAGTGGTTGATTTAATTGATTATTTATGGTTGGAAAAGCTAAAACACTACTCTTGCTTTTGACTAATGTTTATTACTTGCCAATGATCTCTTATAAAGAATTTTATACTTTGCATTCAGGAACTGTTTTCTCCTGACACTTAAGCATACACGGACTTACTGAGATTTCTGTCTCACCACCATTTTTACCATGATTTCAGGTCGATCCTGCTGTGGGGATGAGTAGCTAGATATTGCCTGCTTTGGAAGATTTTCTGATAATTTATTTTTTGTAATGTTTTGGGAAGATGAGAGTGAATTAATTTTATTATGGATTTGTTGTGGTATTCTTGGATTTATTTTTGGGATGTAATAAATTTTAAGTTCAAGTATCTTTTTTTTCCGCTATTTTATTTGTGTGACCTAGTTATAAAGACCCCTTATCCTTTGGACGGGGCGATATCCCCGGCCTTGGCAGGCCTAGGTAGCGGGGTGTTACAGGATGAGATACTCCTCAATCTCTACACCCAAACTTACCGATTGTCCACTTCGGAAACACACAGTCCAATTTACTGAAACTTGCTAGCTGGGACCAGTATGACTAAGTAGTACTATCACTTTTCCACGTTGAGTTCGTTTTCTAGAGGTGGCCTCCTACTAGAAAACTCACTCTTGCTCTTCAAAACTAGTACTACTAGCCTACCCTTATTGAGTATTCAACGTTAATTGTCCTACTTGGGAGAAAATTGATCATGCATTGATTTACATGGAAATAGCAATTAAGGGTTTCTAAAATTCTTGTCAAAGTTGGGTTTTAGAAAGAGTTTAGTATTTTGTGTAAAACTACTTGTTTAATTTTCAAATGATTTTCTTGACTGAAATAAAAAAGAAAATAGTCCTTAATTACCTTTACAAAATGAATGTCCATATACATCATATTTGGCCTGCCATCGTAATTTTTTGTCTTCAAATAATTCCATGCAGGAGCTTCCCTGATCCTTTACTTGCTCGAACTCAATAAAAATCCTCCAAGGCTGACCTAACCCTGCCTGGGGTAAACACAAGACATAAGGTTATACTCAAGCTATACTAGCCTTACAAAAATAATTCCTAGTTCAACTAATTACAACCATAACCTTAATGTCTTAAGCTTTAAGGATAGATGATTAAGGATTTTATAAAGTATGTCTAGCTTGATAAGTTAAAATAACTAGGGGTTCTAAAATAATTATTAATAAGTTATAGGTTGAAATAATAAATCTTGAGTACTATTGTTAATGAATAAACTAGGGTTTAAATGTTGAACAATCATAATTAATATTAGTAAATGGTAATTTAAAAATAGTTTTATTATAAACAAGTAATAAATTAAAATTAATTTTAATTAATTTTTAATAGATAATAAATAATTAGTAATAAATAAAATTAATAATAAATGAATTATATTAAATTTTCGTTTAATAAATAACAAACAAATTTTAATATAAATAGTATTTATGAATATAGGTAAAAGTTTGAACTATGGTCTACAAGGTCTTTAATATTTTATTTATTATTATTATTTATATAAAAGATCTTATTTACTATTACATATATATATATTTTTTTTGTAATAAAAGATATTATTTATCAATATTTCATTTAATATTCCATTTCCAAAACTTACTAAGAATTTTGAAATCATTAGAGAGAAATATAGTAATAATTTTAATTAAGGTAACAAAATTTTGTTAATTAAAATAATCTAGGATCAACAAGAACATAATCGTGGTTTTCATATTGCTCAACAAGAATCATGAACATACTCTCCAACATCAAACAACAAACTATTATATTCATGAACATAGGCTTAAATCCATACACACCATCACATGACCAAATCTCTACTAGACATAATCATAATCATGGCTTTAATGGAAATAAGAACATAAAAATCCTATTCACCAAAGGTGTCATAACATCTAGTATGCTTAAACATTCATAATTCTCTTAAGATATGATGATCATTCATTGATTCTCAAGGAAATCCATATAGCTTAATCATGAACAATCATTCTTATGTCCTAATCTCAACCCCTTCATTCTTATGCATATACTCAATCCCCTATGTAATACCCCGCCCAAAACCACCTTTAACTATGGGAAAAAGTCATGCATTGCATAGCATCTTGCATTTTATGTGGTAGCTAGAATAATTTTATTTGCATGGATGCATGTGAATTTTTCCGTTACTCTTGCATTTGAATTAATTGAAGTGAAATAGTTGTGTTGTTAAAAATTTGGTTAAGGGAGGTTTGGACGACGATTTGGAAGGATGAGTATTGGGGTGGTAAGAACTTCTTGTAAAAAAATTAGCATTGGAGTTATTTTGGAATAGCGGGGAGGTTGGTGATTTCCTTTGGTGACCCGAGTTCGAATCCTACTTTTTGTGAAGTAAGTTTCTCTTCTTGAAATTCTTTTCTTTAGACCGTTTCTTATCTTGGCCGAAAAAGAATCTAACTATCCTAGAGAAATTTTAGTATTTTTACTCCAATGAAATAAGTCTCTATATTTATTTCCTAAATTCAAGGACTTGGATATGAATAAAGTTCACCTTTAATTTTCAGCTTGTGTTCCTTAGGATTTTCAAAAAAACCTAGCTAGGAGCCACTTTGAAGAATTTCAAGTGGTATAAAACTCTTCTTGATGAATATTAGAGTTAGGGAATATATTAGGGAAAAATCTTATTTTACCTCTTCAAGAATTCTAGCCATAATCCTTGTATTTCTTTAATTGTTTTAGAGAAATATTTTAACTAAAGTCTTAGATATTTTCTTTGGGTTTAAACGCCACTTCCATAGGAGTAAGACTCTATATTTAACTCCTAAGTTCAAGGATTTTAGCTAAGGATGAAATTTGTTTTATTTTCAGCTTTTGTTCCCTTGAATTTTCGGAAACCATAAGCTAGAAATATTCTGGAAATTTTTCCAGATTTTGTTCGCCACCTTGGAGCACCTTTAGCTCAATCCAAACTCTTCTAGGACTAGAGGAAATCTTATCCAAATCCTTGATAAAACCAGATTTTATTTCAATCCAAATTCAACTAGGATTTCTTCCTTTTCCTAGCTGAATTTCGGCAGCTTTGTATCTACATAAGCTGTCCGAAATTCCAGCCATCTTTAGCTACAATCCAACTCTGAAAATCCTAGATCAAACCACCTAGAACACTCCTTAACAATTCAACTACCTTAGCTGCACAAAACCAGAATTTTATTCACACAAAAACACTGAAATTCGTCCAGCATATACCCAGAAAATTCGGACAGCTTTGTGCAGGATTTTCGGCCAGCTTTATGTTCCTACTTCAACCGAAATTCTGCACACATCATTCACCGAAAAACCCCAGCTGAACAAGCTATTTTCAGCGCCTAAAACCCTCAATTTTCCTCTGGAAATTTCGGTAGAATTATAGCAGCCAAACCAGTCCAAAACTTGCTACACTTGCATAGAATTTTCACAGCACTTGCACAGGATTTTTCAGTCATCAAAACTCACTCAAACTTTTTCTTGTTTGGCCCAAAATTCTAAACACATTCAGCCCTTCCTTTGAGCAGTGTTTCGGCCAGCTTAGAATTTCGCCTTTGCTGTCCAAGAAACCTAAAGCCATTAGGAGTCTATCTAAACATCACCATCTAACCCTAAACCAATCTTCTCCAACTTTAAATCATAACCACCGTTTATCCTCTCCATTCTACACGAAAATTTCAGCAACTTCTCTCTACAAATTTTCGAAAATACAAGAGCTGTTCCAAGCAAAAATCGAACACACCTTAAGGTAAGCAAAAATCCTTTCAACCTCTTGATGTCGTTTTCTCTAATGATTCTTTTCTCTTTCTTCTACCCTTAAATCACGCCCTATAGAGGCTGATTTCCTCTTCCTCCTTAATTTTCGGTCAAGCGAAGCAAATGAGGTAGCTTCTCTCTTCTTCTCAAGCGAACTCGGGATGATCACCATAGGAGCATCGAAACCTCATTACCCGGTAGTTACAAGGTAAGGGAATACCCTCCCTTGATGTCGAAAGTAAAGTGTAATGGTGTTTATTAGCGAGATAAACATGTGGTCGTAGTATTTGATCTTTGGGGATTGAATAGTTTACTTGAAATTAAATAGGAGATTGCGAATTGTTATGAAAATAAATGGGATTAGAGCATGTTTGAATTAATTGAGACCCTGATCATGATATTATATGGTTTAGATCAGGAGGATAATTGAGGAAAACCAACTGTGAATTTATCGCATTTATCTGAGGCATATCAAGTAAGTCCTTGCATAAACTCTTTTATTAAATGTTGTGATGGTAAGTCCTTCTATAAACTGTTTTTTTAAAGGTTGTGATGGCAAGTCTATGTTGTGAAGCTATTGTTAAACTGTGTTTGCTTGGGTTGTAAACGTGGATATTTATTCTTTAAACGGTTTTGTCAAACTAACGATTTTAGCAAGAAAACTATTCTTTTCCTTAAATTTTTAGAAATCTCTTTTAAAGAAAACCACGTTTTACAAAGCCAAGGTTTGAAAATATTTTGAATCAGGAATTGATGAATATGTTCGTTGAGTACTCCATAAGGGTAGGCTAACAATACTAGTCTTGGAGGGCTAGAGTACGTCTTCTGGCAGGAGGCCACCTCCAGAAGATAAACTCTGCTCGAAAAGGCAACAGTGTTGGTTGGTCAGGCCAGTCCGAGCTAGCATTATACCTGAAAGGTATTATTTATATTCCCGGCATGGACACCCGGATGGTTTTGTTGGGTGTAGAGATGGAGGAGTATCTCACCCGGTGGGCTGTACACTCACCTTGATCAGAACGCCCAACGTGTGGTAATCTGGTCCGGACAAGGTGCACAAAGTGTGGTGCCTTGGCCAATTTGTTCTCATGGAGCCCAGCGTGTGGTGACATGACTTTTATCCGAGTGGAGGATTTATTTTGTACAAAGTGTGACAATGAGAAAAACCCACTCCTTGCGAAAAGAGATTGTTTATGACTTGCCAAATTATTTCTACAAATGTTTTACACTTTGCATACATGAACTATTTAAACCACCATGTGCACACATAGGACTTACTGAGATTTATTCTCACACTGTTTTACACCATGTTTTCAGGAGATAGATTGTGCTGAGTCAGCGGGGCATGTAATAGTTGGAGCTTTTGCTATTTTCTCTATCCGTTCTAGGAGACATTTATTGCTTATGCTTCTAAACAATATTTTGTTTTATTCCGTTTTGCTCCAAGTTGAGCCTGATGTAATAAGAATATTTCTTTATTTATCTAAGTTGATCCTTTTGGAGATTGCCTTTATATTTTATACCTTGTTCTAAAGACCCCTTGTCCTACGGGACGGGGCGACATCCCCGCCCTTTTAGGGTACGTAGTCGTAGGGTGTTACACCCTATTCATATTCTATTCTCCCTATCAACATCTAAGAGACATAAATTTAGAATTAAAAAGAAGAATTAAGGAGAAATACTTGATTGATATGTACTTCAATGAAGATTTAAGAAGGTCCACGCAATTGAGAGTCTTAAATTGTCCATGAGTGGAGAAAAATAACCATGGTTGTAATCCACCATTTCGGGAGGGAGAGAGAGAGAGAGTATTAGCATGATACGTTATAGGTTGAATGGAAGAAGATGAACAAAAGAGTTGTTCTTGGTTACCTTGATGATATTCTCGAGACTTCAAGAAAAAAAAACTATTTTTTTTCGAATGCCGATTCTTGTTTTAGAGATTTGGTGCTATAAATCCCAGAAATGAACTCTAGGGAGTATGTAGGAGTATTCTGGAGTTTTTGAGAGGGATTGGAGGTGTTTAGAGTGGGTTTTGGCTTGAAGAAAGGTAGTGTGTGTTCTTGGTGTTCTTGGTGAAAATGGAGAGAATTTGAGAAAAAGGTATGCACGAATTTCTGGAGAATGATGGCCGAATGGTTTAGGGAGTACAGGGATTTCAGTTTTCAGCTTAGAGAGGAAGAGAAAAATCTGATGGTTTGAAATTCAAATAGAGAGATTTGAGGAGTGGTTTGAGGTAGAGGATATGTTAATGGTGTTTGATTGATGGAGGTTTCTTGGAGCTGCAATGGAGCCGGTTGGACTGTTATGTTTTGCTGAAATGAAAGAAGATTGATGAAGCTTTAAGGCTGGCTGAAATTCAGAGCTCAATGGCAGAGAAATTTCTGGTTATGAAGTCTAGTACAAGGGTGTTTTCATGGAGCAAATGCTAGAAATTTTGGAAGTTCAAATTGTAGTTTGAATGGAGTGATCTTATGAGATATTTAAGGTGTGGTTATGGAGTCCAAGTGTGCAAGGTAAGTGGAGAAGTTAATGGTGTTTAGATCATAGCTGAACAAGGGCCATTTTACAGAGGTTTGAGGGGGGTTCCTTCGGTTTAGGACTAAGGGAACAAAGCTGGAAATTTCTGGTTTTGTGGTGTCCTAAGCTGGAATGGTTGCTGTGATTTCTATGTAGTTTTTCTAAAATATTCCAGCTCAAGTTGAAGATGTTTTTGAGAGGTGTTTAAGGGTCCTTTAAGGCTAGTTTCTAGCCTTATTTATGAAGGAAAAGTAGAGGAGTTTTGCTGGCTTGAAGGGAGAAGAAACAACTTCGATTCTAGGCTGCTATGCAGCGAAAACTGCCCAGATTTTTTTCTGGTTTGTGCAGTTTTTGTGCAGTCCATTTTTGCACTGGAATTTCAGTCTTCAAGTTGAATAAATTGGCCATATTTCTGGCAGTAGGTAACTAATCCCTGGTATGGTAACTAAGTGCTACACCGTGCACGGTGGGAGTCACCTTTAGAATCCAATGCCACTTGGTTGGTCGTGGGTTTAGCCCCTAAAGTATGAGTCCAGTGAGGACGCTTGGGCTTAAATGAGGGATGAATGTGATACCCCAATCCCACATGGGATTGGGATGAGAAGTGTGAATGTATATAAGAATGGGCCTATGTACCCATTGTCAACTTGGGATATCCATTTTGGCCAAGCGAGGACGGCGGCCAAGTAGTTGATCGTGGATGCTGCCAAGCTTGTAGTCGTGCTCCCGGGTTCACGGGCACGGGGCGTGACATTTAGTATCAGAGTAGGTAACCAGCCCCCGGTATGGGAGCTAAGTGCTACACCATGCACTGTGGGAGCCACCTCTAGAATCCTATGCCGCGTGGCTGGTCCTGGGTTTCGCCCCTAAAGTATGGGCCTAGCGAGAACGCTTGGACCTAAATGAGGGGTGAATGTAATACCCCAATCCCATATGGGATTGGGATGAGAAGTGTGAATGGTAGATAAGAATAGGCCTAAGTACCCATTGTCAACTTGGGATATCCATTTTGGCCTAGCGAGGATGGTGGCCAAGTAGTTGACCATGGTTGTTGTCAGACCCATAGTTGCGCTCCCGGGTCCGCAGGCACGGAGCATGATAGATAGCCTATAGGAGGTTAGAGAATACTTCAGAATATTAAAAGCTAGAAAATTTTAGTCCACGTGTTTGATGCAAAGTAGTCGATGCTTTGCCAGAATTTCTAGAGAATAGGAAATCCTAACAACTCAAAGAATTATGTCAAATCCAATTCCTCTAGTTATTCATTTAAAGTAACCTAGAAGTAAGTATTCTTAGACTTTGGCTTGGTAAAAAAAAAATTGAATTTCTATTTTTCATTGTGTTTTATTTTCCTGCAATCCTTCAACTTGACACCTTAGTTGATACATTTTGTTCATCCTCTAAGTATCTAGCATAAGTACTCAGAAGACCTTTTGCTCTTAGGGATGATAAACGTATCCATCCCTTGTTCCTTTTGGATACCATACGAAGTATTATAGTTCCAATCTTGGGTTTAGCTTAGTTCCCTTAGTCAGTACATAAGATAGAAACCCCATACCTTAAGATGATTCATACTGGGCTTTTGTTCAGTCCACATCTCATAAGGTGATCTAAGTAATGATTTGGAAGGCACAAAGTTCAAAATATATATTGATGTCTCTATAGTATATCCCTATAAAGAAATAGGAAGAGTTTCATGACTTATCATGCTTCTGACCATTTCAATCAACGTTTATTTTTTTCTCTTCGCCATTCCTTTCTACTGGGGAGTCTCAGGTGTAGTTGGCTATGATACTATTCCTTGATGTGATAAATAGTCCATGAATTCACCAATGAGGTATTCTCCACCATAATGCAATCTTAGCGTTTGGATTAGTTTGCCTATTTAACGCTCCACTTCAGTCTTAAACTCCTTAAATTTATCAAAAGTGCTAGATTTGCATCTCATCAAGTAAACATAACCAAAACGCATATGACCATCCGTGAAAGTGATGAAGTGTTCATACCCTCCTCTAGCTGGTGTAGACATACGACCACGAATATCAATGTGAACTAACTCAAGTATTTCATTGGCTTTTTATTCCTTTTGAATAAAGGACTTTTTAGTTATTTTACCCATACGACAAGATTCACATTGAGATGGTTCCTCCAATGTCAATGCGTCAAAAGACCCATTTTAGATTATCCTCTGAATCTGATTAGGATTTAATTGTCCTACTTATATGTGCCATAAATATAGGTTATTTGATGTAGTCTTTCTTTACTTATTATTAGGTTCAGTCTGAGTATTATTTATTTGATAACTTATAAGATTAATATAAAAGAGATTACCATACATGTTTTCAGAACAAAAAAAAAAAAATTCCATCTCTACTAATTGAAATAGTAGAATGGAAAGAAGCAAAATATCCTTGCTTAATCAATCTTAAGACAGAAATCAAATTTTGTTTGAAGCTAGAAACATATAAAATGCCTTTTAAAACTAAAATCCTTTTACAATCAAATAAAAGTTCTAAGTCTCCCACTGTTTCAGCCAATACTTATGCTCTATTTCTTACTTATAGTGCATGCTCTCCTCTATTAAGTCTCCTTATCTTGCTGAACCCTTGTAATGAATTACAGATATCGTTCGCGGCTACAGCATCAACAATCCAAGTCGATGATGATCTAACCATCAAAATAGACTCTAAATAAAGTGCAATACCTGAGGAGGACTTAGCGAAGAAGTCCAGACAGTCTTTCTTGAAGTGACTCTTCTTTCTATATTTGAAACATTTGTTCGTGGGCTTAGCATTCCACTTGGACGAATCCTTTAGGCTGGGCCCCTACATTATTCTAGCCTTCTTCTTAAAATTCTTGGGTTGGGCTCTAGTTTTAGAAGATGAACTAGAACGAGTAATCAAAACATTTGACCCAGGCATTATGATTTTTTCAGCAACCTAAAGTTCTTTTATTAACTTGGTCAAAGACATATACAACTTGTTTATGTTATAGTTTAACTTGAACTAAGATTATGAATCCGGCAAAGTCTCAAGAACCATTTCAATTTGTCTTTCAAGATCTATCATTGCCCCATGGACCGTGGCCTCCTCGAAGTGAGCAATCATCTTGCGCATATGATTGCAAACCGATACCCACTCAGCCATCCTAGTGTTAATGATTGCTTTATGAGCTTCCTGCCTTATGGGCTGGCTCTTCTCAGCAAACATAGTGCAATAAGCATGCTCTCATGCTTAGACTAAAGAACATTAGACATGGAAGCCAACAAATAGCAACATGCTATCTTATCGGCTTTCTTCCATGCCCTTTCAACCTCACGATCCTGGTCCCAATTTTGTAACAGTGGTCAATTAGAACATACGTGTACTCTTCCACAATGAGTACTATATTTAGGTTCCTTGTCCAGTCTATGTAATTAGTTCTAGTTAACTTATTCTTCTATAGAATAATGGATAAAGGACTGAAACTAGACATTTCTATTGATTGGAAAAAAAACTTAATTCAGAAAAATGTTTTTTTTTTGAAAAAGAATATAAAATGAACATTTAAACATCATATTATTTTCATAATATGATTACACTATTAAAATAATTATAAAAATATATGAAAATTTTAGCTCTTAGAAAAATTGACTGAACTTCTTAGGAAGGTTAACAAATTTCTAAGTTAAATGTATAACTTTAACAAATTAAACTTTCTTAATTAGTAATGATTCAGAAATAGTTCTATCGATAGGATAGCCACTACTCTCACTACGTATAGATAATCTAGTATGAATGCTTCCAACGATAGTCTAGTCCACACTAACACATATTCTAGGCATTATTTATAATTTCTCTGTTAGTTCAAGATTCTCGTAGAAATCTATCGTATAGGAGATCTTACTCAGAATGACACGAGAATAATAATAATCTCTAATGGGTATCTATAATGCAAGCCGTGAGGCCGTTGGAACCCTTCCCTTAATCTTTTGAGAAAAATAAGTTTTTAGGAAAAATGTTTTCATTAAAATAATTTGTTTTCATTAAATTTAGTGAAATCTAAAAAATCAACCATTATTCTCTAGGTCAAAGATATAACCCTTTAGAGAATAAACTATGAACTTTTAATTTCACTGCTTAAATTAAAACTATTTTGTAAGAACTAAATTTAATATACTTAAATTCAAAATATTCTCCATGTCAACAATAAAACCTTTTGGAAGAATAAACACTGAATTCTATTTTAAATTCCTTAGTTCCAATTAAAAAGCATCTTCCATAATTGTTTTATCTAGAGAAAAATTAATTTCTCAAAAACCTTTGTGCATCTGATCACAAAAATAAATAAAATAGCCATCCTTCAAAAAATAAACTTTTTACATGCTATTTTCTATACTTTAATTCTTATGTGACCAAATAATGGATTAAACATCATAATAATAAAATTAAAATAATCTTGTTTAATCCTAAGGTGGTTCCTATTTTACTAATCACTTTTATGCCAAAATTATTTATCACAATAAATAAGATATTGGAAGAAAATAACCTCGTGTGATATAGGACCACTAAAAGAAAACAAAATTACAAGGAAATAAGGAAAAATTTTCTATGAACACATCTTGGAATCAACTGGACCACACAACACCAAGAACAACCCTAACTGACCACAAACATGCCTTTCTTCCAAGCCAGGGCAGCCTTGATTCCATGTTGTTTCTTCAATCCATGCCTAGCTTCTCTATTTTTTTTCCCCTCACAAAGCTATGGCCAGCCTCAGTAAGCTGGCCGTGGCTTGTTCCGTGAGCCGGTGATCGGGTTTAGCTAGCTACTCACCGTTTGTTCCCTGTACATGTCTTTTCCATGATTTTCCTCTATTTACATTTTCTTCCTTTTTCCTATGGGATTCTTGTGTTGATCAGATGCTAATTTTTATTACAACAAGTATAATGTTAAATGCCTATGCCTTCCGAAACAAGGTGTACACGAACTCTACGGAAGGTGAATAACAATAAATTACAGGTGCATACGCCTCCACACACGAGGAGTACACAATATCTACCCATAACAAAAACCATGAGAGATCTATACAATTACAAAAATTGAATTTTTAATTAGTAAAGGAACCATATTTCTGTTATTAACCTTAAGCATGCTGCTAGATTGTAACTATAGCTTTGATACCATTTGAAAAATCGCGGGAAAATAAAATTGTAGTAGAAAATAGCAATTTAAAAATTTTTCTGAGCCAAAATTTAGGAATACTTACTTTTAAGTCATTTACCTTAAATAACCAAAGTCGAATTTGAATTCGACAAAGCTTCTTCAACTAGCATGTCTATTTATTCTGTGGGAATATCAACTAGTCGTGGACTTCTTCATTTCAAACACCTATTCCGTTTGCTAGCTCTTGACCTTCTAGAGTATTCTCAAACCATTATGGACTTCTACCGGTGAAAATAGAATTAGGGTAAATTAATTGAAAGTAAAACGGAAGAGCTAAATGTTAAATGAAAAAGAACAAAAGAGAAAAACAGTGGCTTGTTTCTTAGACAGAAAAAAAAAAAAAAAAACCCGAAAGCTTTTGTTTGTGTTTTTAGTGTGAATTTGGTCAACCCCGAATATTACACACATGCACGAGACTTTTTTTTTTTTAAAGACTGCACAGCTTTCCTTTTCCTTAACTAATAAGGCCACCACCACTTTTCTTTTAATTTCCTTTTCCTTTCTTATTCAGTGGTGGCTTCTAGGTTTCCCAAAACCTTCAAGCAATCACAAGAACCTTGGAGGGCAAGGGCTTTATTAAGTTAGCCAAAGGCTAATTAAATAGCTCTTTTATTAATTAATTAATCTACTTGGACCTACTATAAAATTATCCAAGATAGTTAATTAATAAATCAATTTAAATATATTGCCCTAATAAATTATTCTAGACTAAATAAAGAAATAATTAGACTCTTAAAATAATTCTCCAAATATTAAATTCACCCAATAAGCCCATATAGTAAATAAATTTACTAAGGTTACTTGAGCTACTCTAGGGACTAAAAGATATATTATTCTTTACAATAACCAAAATAGCCTTGCTAACAGATAGCAATATTTTATGATTTTCAATATTTTATTTATCACCATATGGAAATATTCACCTCGAGAATAATATTGCAAGTGTAGTGACTTCGACCTACAGCTGTAATAACAAAAATACCCATCTATGTAATACTCGTCATTAAGATAGAAAAAATGCACTAACACCTTTCTCAATGAAATCTACCATTCATTGATAACTAGTCCAATAATTCATGACTTCTAGTGTGTATCTTCTTATCATAGGGAGCTACCAAAAATCATATATTCTTGTCACATTTCCCAGGGCCTTAGATTATCCCAGATAATCACAAGACGGTGATTTCTTCACGTAATGAAGCATAAAAACTTTATTGTATAAGTCCATCATAATTAACTAGAATCCTACAACTAACGTACAAGTTTACTAACCCTGTGTTAAGACCTCACCTATCATACATTAAAGTCCACAAATTCAGCTTCACTAGACCACCGCCATATACTTAAGTGTTAGTGTACTTGTCCACACACTAGAAGTGATAAACCAATCTTTGTTTATTTTAGTACTTTTATAAAGATTGTTATCGTGTGGTTCAATTCTACGTATTCCAAATAAGCTTACACTATCAATATGAGTGGACCACTCACTGGTTAGAAGTAAACCATTTACCATTTAGAAACCATAATATAATGATCTAAACCTTAATGAAATGTCCAACTTCATAATATTTTTCGCTGTCGTGTTAGTAGCTCATATTCTACACCTTGCTGTGAAAGCACGACCCAATCTCGTAGATTACTTACTGACACACTTGATCTTAATATGCACATAAATGTAAACAAACAAACATTAATGAATAAATATTTTATTAATTTTATAAATTACAAAAATATATTCTCTATTTTGGCATACATTCCAACAAATTATTATTATGATTTATTGAATTCTATTATCTTGTATTTGATTGCTTGGGCATTATTGTGTTGCATTGATTGTTTGGGCTGGATTAATTTATTCAATAGATTCGTTCACTCTTAATGAAATTGAGAGATGAGGTTAGGAGTTCAACACCAAATTAATTAGTCCAATGTTCATTTTCCTTCGATTACTTGAGAGAGAGGTTAAAGGATTTGAATGTAGTAGTCAATGGGTTTTCAATATTGCCTAGAGATAGGTATATTTGGGCTTTGGGTACCATTTGGGTGATGAGTGAGTGTAAAACTGCCATAGGTTCAACTGATTAGGTAGAGATATGAATTAAATGAGCCTTAGGAAAGAAATCTCATAACTCAAGAGAAAGTGAGATTTACTCTTGAAAACTCATACCAGTGCTTGAATTAGGATTTGATAAACATAGTTGTACACTCTTTACTTGACATGTTTTTTGGGGATTTCTTCTTGTACATGGCCTTTCCAGTATTCTTACTTTTTACCAATCCTTGTGACTTTTCTTATGTGGGTATGATGTATTCTCTATTGTATTAGTTTAATTTAGTTTGTTTTATTCACTTTATCTCTAATTTCATTTTGTCTAGACATGATATTAGTTCAAAGTAATGGTAATTGCCAAGTTGCCACGAATTTGAAACTTGATATTCCCTATACTATACGATATGTATACTTGCCATATTTTGTGGTTTTAGTATTTGGCATTTTACATTAAAACTTGATTATTTATGGCTTATGTTGAGACTATTTTCAATGGATGAAAAACTAGCATAAGAGAACCACCACTTAATCAAATCAAAAAGTACAACACGCGCTAGTCTTAGTGCATCTCATCAATATTCTTACTCAGGATATTTTAAGCACAAGTAGTGCATAGTGAAGTAGGAATCTCATGTTAGGATCTCATACATAATATCCTTAACACTTTACTATATGTTTAGGAATTTATATAACTATTTTATACATATATAAGCGGAATGATTAATTAAACTAAGAGATAAAGAATGATTTTTATTAATAAATGTGTAAAATACATTGTATAAATGATTGGCTCTAGAACACAACTCTAACAATCTCCCACTTGCACTAGACCCGATCATTGCAAGAGAAAAAGGGAAACCTGAAGCATTTTCAACCAAATCAAGCTACAAACAAGGTAAACATTCAAGCTTCAAGAATTAAAGTTGTAGATTAAAGCATTAGGTTTATTTTGATATAAATTTTGTTGGAAAATTCATGCTATTTGTGAGTCTTTCACAAGAATTCAACTTTATTTGTGAGCTTGTGTGTGTTGTGTGTGTGTTAGTTGGAGACGAGGCTATTTTAATGGTGGTGTTATTGGTGGCTCATGGCTGTAGAAAAATCATGTGAAATAGGAAGGAAAACTAGACTAATTGTTAAAGGAAAATGAATGGCTATTGTTGTTGTTTGTGAATAATTAAATTTAGCATTGGAAAATATGGTTTTGCTGAGCTAAATATTTTTGAAAATCAGAGGTATGAAGGCTGTTTTATTGACATTTTAGAGGATTAAGTGTTATATAAGTGTTTGGATTGAAGGAGAATGAATTGGTGATGTAATTTGATGAAGGAAATGAAGAAACATGAAAAGCTGAGGGCTATTTTGCCACAGAACTGTGTTACAGCTTAGAGGCTGTCTAGATGAATTTCAGAATCATAAATTTGGATATCATACGAGCGTTTTCATATAAAATACACCTTAATCGGAATTGTGGATCAAAAGTTACGCAAAAAAAAAAAAATGGGGTATAAAAGCTAAAAAATTCCAGCTTTTGTGTGAATGAATGAAATTCAAGGAATTGAATTTGTTTGCATTATTGGAAGAATGAAAGGATAAAAGACCATATGAATACCTTAAATTATGTGTAGAAAAGGATGGAGAAGTAGATAATGGATTTTGGTTATTTTAGAACATTATTCCATTATATTTGGAAATAGGGAAAATGAGAAATAAATGATTCTCATTTTACTCGAGTAATCCATTATCCAATATTTAATGGCTTAGTTGAGAATGAAATAACTTTAATGTAGGTTTCCCAACATTAAAGACTTGAGGAAAAGCTAGGAACGTTACATTTTCGGCTATTTGATTAGTGCCCGACGTGAGTCCCACTTGTTTCATAAACTCTATTTTATGCTTGTGAAATTATATTTTACTGAGAAATATTCTATGAATCCTTTTGGATTCTCTGAACAAGAATAGGATTATTTCTGAGAAAGAAATCACATTTTGCTATGTTAATTTAAAATGAAAACATAGATTTTCATTATTGGAATTTTTTATAGTAAGTGACCGTTTCCTAAAAAATAGTAATGAGGTTGTGGAACCTTTGTCTTTTCCTAAACAAGATGTGGTTTTCTAAATAAGGAACGGTTTCTCTAAACAGGAAATTTTTGGAAACTTTAGGAAACTGTATTTTCTACAAGGACTTTTGGGTTGATTAAATTACGAATAATACTTAGGAACACATGCATACTTGAAAGGCTTTCTTCTTATTAATTATGAGAGAAAATAATATTTTATTCTAGGAAAGCATTAATGTTCCTTTTTATGGAAAGGATTTTTGTAAAAAAAAAAAAAATAAGTTATGAATATTATGGAATTATAATTGAGATTTCTTGAATTAAATTCTTCCTTTTGGATTAGAATTCTACAATTCCTAAATAGTACTCCTTTTGAAATCCAGTATTCTTTGAATGACGAAAATACCCTTGGAAGCTCATTTTATCATACGAAAAGGACTTTTTATCCTTTTTCGCTACGGTTTTGGAGAAAAATCTCTCAGTATGAGATTAGCTTTTAGAAAAAAGGTATTTTTACCCCAGAAATTATTTTATTTATATTCCTTCGAGAATAGAATAATTGATTGGCCTTGTGATTCGAATTAATTAACTTATCTTGTGAACTAATGGAATCAATTTCTAGAAAATAATATTTTGGCCCCAGAAAATGTTTCATTAGTATTCCTTTGGGAATGGATATTTATCTAGCCTTGTGAGCTAGTGGAATTGGACTGGTCTTGTGAACATATGGAAATGTTCAGTACTCAACAAGAATCGACCTTTGTATTAAGTTACGTTAGAGGTAGATGACCCCAAGTAACCCAATCAGTTTTGGGGATTGTCTTAAGCTAAACGGAGCAATAGGTGGAGGACTTACCAGATAGGTTGGTAATTTCCTGTTGACCTTTTGCTCCCTCTCGTGTGAGGAACAATACGAAATGGGTCCCATACATTAGCAAGCAAAAAATGATTACCCATGCCCCCTCTCATGTGAGGAATAGACAGTGATCTAAAGGCACATAAATCAAATAATTGGGTAGAGTGTGATAACATTTTTACATCTTCGACAATGCACTGTTGAGTACTATGGGCTTATGTCCTTAGTTCAACAAAACTGTGATGCCGAAGGCGAAGCCTTGTAAGCTTTGCACGTAGGCCAACCTTCTTTTAGAGAAGTGTCTACATTTCTGAAATTGGGGAAATGAATTTGAAATGAAACATAGTTTTCAAAAAATGACTGAATTCTTAATAAACTCTTTCTTAGAGAGTTTTAGAATTATTTTCTGTAGAAAAATGCAATGTTTTCCCATAATGGTTTTATAAAGTTATTGCTGATAACCCATTTCTCCATTTGTTTATAAATCACTAGCACACACACAACTCACAAGGTGATTTTTTCACTCACACATGTATCACAGGCATAACAGAAGAGCGATGGACTCCCAGAGTTAGATATAATGGAGTCCATGATAGTTTGTAGATTTATAGAGACAATGAATTTTATCGGGTTAGATATTCAAATAGTTGACATATATGAATTTGAGGCATTCAAGTTGGATGTGATCTCTTCTGACAAGTCAAAAGAAGAGAAAGTTGAGTTAATTCTAATATCTCCAAAAAAGGTCTATGATACCGAATTCGGGTGACAACAAAAACATTGAAGACAGGAATAACTCAAATTCTATATATTGAGTCAATAATTACTAAATTTGAATTTCTTGTCTTTGGACCAGTGGTGATGAGATCATAAGTAGAGAATTTCATACTCAAGGACCTTGTATATATAGTATGATGTAAATTGTGCAGATTGGGATATGCACACTTGTGTAATACTCCAGTAGTATATTTCAATAATTAGAAACCATATTTTATCATAATACATAAAAGAGGGTGATCATACGAGCACTAATGCACTGGATCCTATTAGAACTACGAAGTTAAGCGTGCTTGGGCTATAGAAGTCCTCGGATGGGTGACCTCCTCTGAAGTAATTATAGAAGTTGAGAGGAAAAGATTTGGAGCAATCAATGGAAATAAAAGAAGAATTTATATGCATAACAATGCAAACACAGAGAAAGAATTAGATTGACAATATATGAGGATAATATATGTGAAAATGTATTATCAGGGTAAAAAATTACTCAAGAAATGGATGTTTACATGCGTGAAGTAGCATTACCCTCTTTGGATGTCATTAATGTAAGAAATATTGAAATATATATGCTTATTTGGTGTTTCCTGAAGTAGCTCTAAGTTGGAGAAGAAGATGCCATGAAAAGTTACTTGTAGTATTACTGGAAATTAAGAAAAAAGGGGATGCAGTTGATGGTATTAAAAATACTACTTCCAAAATAGAAATACAACCTTAAGGGAATGAAATGACAAAAATATTACAAAATGTTTTTGTGATACTTCAGCTTATAATTAGAACACCAAAACAAATAGAACAACATCCAGAGGTAGAAATAGACTACATTGGAGGTCAATTTCTAAAAGCCTCCCCCTTTCTCGATTTCGTAGAGGAAGAATCAAGGACCAAAGGCTAAGGTTTGGATAGATAAAGTGGAGAATCTTCTTACAATTCTGAAACATGTGAAGGAATATGAGGTATATCTGTTGTCGCTAGCCTTCAAGGACCCGTTCAAGACTAATGGATCAAGAAAAAGGGAGGTCTGGGAATTTTAGTATACAAAATGGACTTGGGTGGAATTTTGGGAAGAATTTAAAAAGGAATTTGCACACCCGTTGAGTATCTGAGTGAAGAAAAGGGAATTGCAAAATTTTAAACAAGAAAGAAAGCAGTTGGAATGTATGTTGTTGAGTTTGTGCGATTGTTGAGATATTATCCTTTGATGGTACAAACTAAATCAAATGCAAGAATAGTTGAACCAAGGATTTATTCAGCCAACTACTTCATAGGGAGCACATGTACTATTTATTAAAAAGAATGATGGATCACTGTGAATGTATACAGATTATCGGGGATTAAATGCAGTGATGGTGTAGAATAAATATCTATTGTCTATGGTTGATGAATTATTTGATCAACTACAAAGGGCATGATGTTTTTCTAAACTAGATTTGAGGCAGGGATATTATTAAGCCTGGATTTTAGAGTAGGACATATCGAAAACTACACTCAACACACGATATGGACATTTTGAATTTGTAGTGATCCTTTTTAGTATTACCAATTCTCCCACTACTTTTATAGATTTGATGCACCAGATATTTTAACTATACCTAGACAGTTTTGTTGTCATTTTTATAGATGATAACTTGGTATATTCAGCGAATTCTCAATAGCTTGATGTTAGTGTTGTGCCCTAAAGGCAATCACTTGTACCATGTATATTGCATATTAAATTAATAAGAGGCATTCTTTATCTTTCAGTTTGATTGTTATATCTAAATATGTGTATAAACCGTTAGATAAAGTCCCTAGTACAACACAGTGTTAAGGAAATAATGATAGAGATCATGATGTGAGATTCCTACTACACTATACAGTGTTTGTACTTAAATAATCCCCAGTCATAGTATTAATAAGATGGGACATTATTAATACGCTAAGGCTGGCACATGTTATATCTCTTGATTGGATAAAGCGGTGGTTCTCATATCCGTGGGTATTGGGATACTCAGGATTAACGTGTGGATGCTTGTTTTGAAACAAGTTCATTGGATGACCTAGCTATGAGATAATCACTTGGATAACTATTTAGTGCCAGTGATAGAATCTCATTATAGCAAGTGTGCAAGTATCCTTAGACTTGAGATCTCCAAGGTACTTTGTTTATCGAGCGTTGTACTTTGATTCTAATCTTTGGAGTATTATCTAGGACTGCCTATGGGATGGATATTGGGTACAACGTAAAGTAAACGAAAGTAGTTGAGAGGGTCAATAAAGGGTTCACCACTCCTAATAGTAGGAGAGTATATCTCAAGGCCACTTGTAGAAATCATTACTCATGAAGTCCTTGGCCAAGGCGACTATGTGATGGAAATGGTTCCAATTGATACACATATCGAGTAATGGATTTCTTGAACAAGTACTAAAATATTCGGGCCAGAATTAATAATATTCTGGAGGGAGTTGACACTAATTCCATGCTCTAGACTGAATGAGATATTGTATGTTGAAAGGAGTTTATTGCACTGATAATTTGCTATTGAAAGGTTCATGTCAAGCCACTTGACTTTCTGGACTTTTGGGTGGTCAAGAGTCATTGCTAGATGTCGCTCTTGATATGCTAAATATGAATTTATTAATTAGAGAATTAATAAATTTAATCCTTTATTTTATTAAGGATTATTAATTCTAATGTTGTTAGAATTAATTTATATTATGCTACTAATAAGACCAGGAAACCTAATAGGTCACACACAATAAAGGTTTGAATGCTCAAATATATTATTTGATATTATTGTGGGGTTAATTAAGAGAATGGAATATATTTATAGGTGAATTATAAGTTTGTTATAATTCATGGGACCTAATTGTAATTAAGTAAACTTCAAGGACCAATTTGTTGACAATTGGACGTTGAATGACTAAGTTGCAATTTATGGTAATTATAAATCTATAAATATAAGGAAATGGTTTCCTTAGGGTTTGAGACAGACTATTCACGCAATAACAGAGAAACCGTTTCTCTGCCTCTCTCTTGATCAAACCCTAGTCGTCTCTCTCTTCTTGATCAAAACCCTAGCCTCCCGAATTCTACTAGCATAGAATTGTGAGATTGTGAGCATTCAACCTTATGTGGATTATCATTAGAGGGAGTTCTTTCTTGGACTTCAGTGGAGCTGCAGTGAACGGTTTTGGATAATCTGGATCGCACCTGCGTTCTTGTTTCTGAAATTTTTGAATTTCGGCTTCACGAGGTAATAAATGCAATCTTCTCCTTTTCCCGTTTCTATTGTAAACCCGTGATCCATGGCTTGGATTTTTTGTTGTTTTCCGCTGCGCTTAATCTGATTATGCATGATAGAAATCCTACACTTGATTAATACCTTCGGAAGGAATTGGAGAAGTTACAAGAAACTAAATTCTATGATAAGTTTAGTAAGTGTGAATTCTGGTTGTAAGAGGCAACATTCTTCGGATATGTAATTTCCAAGAAAAGGATTATGGTCAATCCAACTAAAGTTAAAGTACTAACTAACTGGAAACGTCTTGAGAACCCAACTGAAATACAAAGTTTTATGAGATTGGCTGGATATTATAGGAAATTTATTGAGGAATTTTCAAAGATAGCTTCACCTTTGATTCAGCTTACTCAAAAAAAAGTCTCTCATGTTTGGATAGAGAAATGTGAGTAGAATTTCTAGGGGCTGAAACAGAGATTAACTACTGTGCCTGTTTTGGCCTTACCCGTAAAGGACAAACTCTATGAGGCATGTATTGATGCATCTAAATAAGGATTAGGAGAAGTATTGAAGTAGGAAGGGAAAGTAATAATTTACATTTCTAGGAAGATGAAACCCCTTGAAAAAAGTACCCCATGTATAACCTAGAGCTACAACAATTATATTTACTTTAGGTGGTAGAGAAATTATTTATATAGAGTGGAATTTGAAGTTTTTACAAACCGTAAGAGCTTAAAATATATCTTAACTCAGAAGGATCTAAACATGAGGTAACATAGAAGGATGATTTCTTAAAAGAATTTCGATGTCTAGTTAAGTATTGTCCTCCGAAAGCGAGATAATGACATATGCTTTAAGTTAGAAAGCCAACTTGTCCGCTCTCCGGATGGTGCGTATTCTAGAATTGGAGAAGTTTAAAGTTCAAGGACTGATAAGAATGAGTAATATTTTAGTTTGACCTTCTTTTCTGCAATAACTAAAGGAAGATCAAGACAAAGATGAAAAACTACAAAGGATGCTACAAAAAGAGACGGAAAAGGAGACTGGTAACTTTCAAAAGGGTGATGATAGGATTCTTTATAATCGAGATCGGTACTACGTTTCGAGATAAACTGTGATAAAATGAGATGTTTTGTCAGAAGCACATCACAGTAAATACACTATCTACCCTAGAGCAGTAAAGATATATCAAGACTCAAAGTAACGTTATTGGTGGATTGGAATAAAAAAGGATATCTTGGAATTCGTAGCCCAATGCTTGACCTGTCAACAGATAAAAGTTGACCAATAATAACCTAGAGGTTTATTGCAATCATTACCTACCCCATCATGGAAATAGGATAAAATTACCATGGATTACCCATGGTGATACGACAATGAGATACTATCTGGGTAGTGAAGGATCAGTAAACTAAATCCGCTCATTTTATTCCTATCAATCAACGAGATTCCTTGGAAAAGTATAGCAACATATATATATATATATATATATATATATAGATACATACATACATACATACATACATACATACATACATACATACATACATACATACATACATACATACATACATACATACATACATACATACATACATACATACATACATACATACATACATACATACATACATACATACATACATACATACATACATACATACATACATACATACATAAAAAAAAGATAATCAGATTACATGGAGTACCCTCTGGCATTAAATCCGATAGAGATCCTAGATTCACTTTGAAATTTTGGAATAAGTTACAACAGATGTATGGAACAACATTAAAGTTCAGTACTGCAGCACATCCACAAACAGATGGATAAATTTAAGTAGGTAAATAGAATTTTGAAAGACATGTTGCGGCCATGCACTTTAGATTTTGGAACTAAGTGGATTGATAACTTGGCATATACAGAGTTTGCATATAATAATACTTATCAATAAATAATTGGAATGGCCCCATTTGAAGCTTTATATGGGAGAACATGTCAATTGTCGATGTACTTAAAAAGTCTGGGACAGAGATCGAATGAGCAAGATAGTAGTGATCCTAAAGAGGTACAACCGACAGTGGAATTAACTAAATCTAGGCTAGAAGCTGTTCAAAATTGGCAAAAGATTTATGTTGATCAACATAGGAAAATTTTTTACTTTTGTGAAAGGAGATCGAGCATTCCTAAAGTTTACTCTACAACGCCAATTAGGAGACAGAAGACAACAGAAAAAGTTGGCACCTGTATATGTTAGACCATTTCCTATTGTTGAAAAGATTGGACAGGTAGCCTATCGACTGGTGTTACTGACAGAGCTACAAGGTATTCATAATGTATTTTATGTCTCCTAATTTCGAAAGTATATAGCAGATCCTATACATGATTTGAATGAAGGACCTATTAAGATGACTCCAAATTTGAAATATGAAGAAAAACCTATAAAGATTTTGGAGTATGATGAAAAGGAATTATGGAATAAAAGAATTCCACTGGTGAAAGTATTATGGAATCATCATCACATACAAGATGCTATATGGGAAACAGAAACAAAGATATAGGAGAAATATCGAGAGTTATTTGAAGAATGAACCAATTTCGAGGACGGATTTTTTTTTTTTTTTTTTTAAGGAATGGGAGATTGTAATGCCTTACATTTTTAAATTTTGGATAGCTATTACTTTTGATACAATAGGAATTTGTATCAATACCAAAATTTGAAATGATCAGTATAATGCAATGAACACTTGGTGTAATAAAATATATCCAGGGGCATTATTGGAATTTCAGAATTTATAGGGATCTAGAAGGAATTCTAAAATTTATTCTACCTGTACCCTAAATATTTAGATTGTGACTACATTTAAAAGAGTGAGAGTTCATGGGTATGCTCAAAACAAAAAGTGATCAGTGCGATGAAACGAGTATTCTGGTATAAAGTAAGCTATTAGAGTTATCAGGGGTATTATCATAATTTTAACCGTGATTTGGATTTTGACCACGAATTGGAAAGAATTGAGAAGGAGTTGAGAACTTTGGTTCATACAATTGAATTCACTGAAATTTATAGATTTCATTCGTGGAATAAAATATTTTCATGATATGGACCGGAATTATAGTTATTTTTTGAAGAAATTCTAAAACGCAGTCGAAATAAAAACAAGCGGTGTAACATGATTGGTGGATGGGAAAAAGTGTCAAAATACCATTGGATGAGTGAAATATATATGGGATTATTACATTACAACAGCTTATTGAATCAGCTTAAAAATAAATAAGGATAATGGTGGAAAAACAAGGAAATGAGACATGTCATGATAGCCCACAATAGCATTCAATTTCTCTTGACTTTTGGTCACAAATTAGACCATAATGGCAGTGGGCAGAAAGGAAATTCGTCTAGGAGAGGAACAAAAGGGAGGAGAGGAAGAAAAGAAAGGAAAAGGAAAGAAAATCTAGAAAAAATAGAGAAAATGGGAAGAAGAGATAGAAGAGAGTTCTTGAAAGGAAACCTGAAGAATTTTTCCGCCAAATGAAGCTACAAACAAGGTAAAATATTCAAGCTTCAAGAATTAAAGTTGTAGATTAAAGTATGAGGATTATTTTGATATAAATATTTGTTAGAAAATCCATGCTATTTATGAATATTTCTCAAGAATTCAATTTTATTTGTGAGTTTGTGTGTGTTATGTGTGTGTGCCGGCTGGTGACGAGGATTTTATGCAATATTTTTTACGGTGATTAATGCTGTTTTAATGGTGGTTTTGTTGCTGGATCATGGATGCAGAAGAATCTTGCAAAATAGGAAGGAAAACTAGATAAATTGTCAAAGGAAAATGAATGGATATTGTTGTTGTTTGTTAATGATTAAATTTGGCATTGGTAATTATGGCTTTTCTAAGCTAAATATGTCTGAGAATTAGAGCTATGAAGGCTGTTTTAATGAAATTTGAGGAGTATTAAGTGTTATATAAGTGTTTGGATTGAAGGAGAATGAATTGGTGATGTTATTTGATGAAGGAAATGAAGAAACATGAAAATTGTAGGATGATTTGCCTTAGAAGTGTGTTACGGCTCAGAGGCTGTCTAAATAAAGTCCACAATCATAAATTTGGATATATTATGATTGTTTTCTATAAAATAGAGCTTAATCAAAATGGTGGATCAAAAGTTACGTAAAAAACAAAATTGGGTATAAAAGCTGAAAAATTCCAAATTTTGTGTAAATGAATGAAATTCAAGGAATTGAATTTGTTTGCATTATTGGAAGAATAAAAGGTTGAAAGACCATTTGAATACTTTAAATTATACTTAGGAAAGGCTGAAGAAGTGGATAATAGATTTTGGTTATTTTAGAAAGACCATTCCATTACATTTGGAAAAAGGGAAAATGAGAAATAAATGATTCTCATTTTACTCGAGTAATCTATTATCCAATATTTATTACTAAGTTGGGAATGAAATGACTTTAATGTAGGCTTTCCTACGTTAAAGACTTTAGGAAAATCTAGGAATGTTAGACTTACGGTAATTTAATATAGGGCACGAGGTGGGTCCCACTTGTTTTATAAACTCTGTTTTATGCTAGTGAAATTATGTATTACTGAGAAATGTTCTACGAATCATTTTGGTTTCTTTGAACAAGAATAATGTTGTTTATAAGAAAGAAATTACATTATACTATGTTAAATTTAAATGAAAATATGGATTTTCATTATTGAAATTATTTATAATAAGTGACCATTTCCTAAAGAATAGTAATGAGGTAGAGGAACTTTTGTGTTTTCCTAAACAAGACATGGTTTTCCTAAATAAGGAACGATTTCTATGAACAGGAAATTTTTGCAAACTTTAGGAAATTGTATTTTGTAGAAGGATTATTGGTTCGCTTAGATTACGAATAATACTTAGGTACATATGTATACCTGAAAGGCTTTCTTCTCATTCATTATGAGACGAAATAATATTTTATTCTGGGAAAGCATTAATGTTCCTTTTTATGGAAAGGATTTTTGGAAAAAATGTGAGTTATGAATATTGTGGAATTATAATTGGGATTTCTTGAATTAAATTCTTCCACTTGGAATAGAATTCTAGAATTCTTAAATAATACTTGTTTTGAAATTGGATAATCTTCATAGGAAAAAAATACCATTGGAAACTCATTTTATCTTATAAAAAGGACTTTTTATCTTTTTTCGCTATGGTTTTGGAGAACAATCTCTCAGTATGAGTTTAACTTTTGGAAAAAAAGTATTTTAAACACAAAAATTATTTTATTTATATTCCTTTGGGAATAGAATAGTTGATTGGCCTTGTAAAATAATGAAATTAATTAACTGGTCTTGTGAGCTAGTGGGATCAATTTCTGAAAAATGATATTTTGGCCCCAGAAAATGTTTTATTCGTATTCCTCTAGGAATGGATATTTATCTGGCCTTGTGAGCCAGTGAAAATGTTTAGTACCAAACAAAAGTTGACCTCTGTACTAGCTCATATTAGAGGTAGACGACCTCAAGTAACCCGATTAATTCTGGGGATTGTCTTAATCTAATTAGGATAATAGGACATTAGAAACAGATGAGGACTTACCAAATGGGTTGGTTAGTGCCTGGTAGACCCCTTGCTCCCTCTCATGTAAGGAACGATGTGGGAATGGGTCCTTATACATAATCAAGCAATAAATGATAACTCATGCCCCCTTTTGTGTGAGGAACATACGGTGATCCAAAGGCATATGAATCAAATTAATTGGGTAGAGTGTGACAACATTTCTACCTCTTTGGCATTTCATAGTTGAGTAATATGGGCTTGTGTCCTTAATACAACAAGACTGTCGTGCCGAAAGTGAAGCCTTGTGAGCTTTGCACGTAGGCTGAGCCTCTTTTGAGAGAAGTGTATGCGTTTTTAAAATAGGGATAATGACTTTGAAATGAAACATGATTTTTCAAAAATGATAGAATTCTAAATAAACTCCTTCTTAGAAAGTTTTAGAATTGTTTTCAGTAGAAAAATACAATACTTTCCCATGTTGGTTTTATAACATTTCAGCTAATAACACATTTATCCATTTGTTTATAAATCACTAGCACACACGGGACTTCCTGTGTGATTTTTCACTCACACGTGCTTTATTTCTCTTAAAATTTTAGGGATCAGAGGCACAACAAAAGCGCAGTGGACTCCCAGAGGCTCATGCTACATTTTAGATTTGTTATACCCTTGAGTATATGTCTTAGAAGTTAAATTCTATGTACTTTTCATTATTTAATAAAAGTAATTTTAAAAAAATTTTGTTGCCTATTAAGTGAAGGTTGCTATGAAGACCCCTTGTCTGACCAATCAGATGGGGCAACATCCTATAAAGTGAAGCCCGCAACACTATGGAAAAGTGGGGTGTTACATCCATATACCAAGAATACATCATTAATTCTTCTTAAGTCCTTAAAGTTATTTTTGATAGTCACCCAATGACCTTCTTTAGGGTAAAATTGGTATCTATTTATTAAACTAAGAGCACATGATACATCGGGCCCAGTATATATCATAACATATATGATAGAACCAATTGCCAAAGCATATGATATCTTACTTATGTGATCCCTTTCATCTTGTATCGTAGGATAGATAGAATTTGAAAGGCTTATCCCAAGGATCATGGGTAAGAATCTCTTCTTGGATTGATTAATGCTAAACCACTTTTTCACTTTATCTATGTATATAGAATGTGAAAGACCAAGCAACCTCTTTGATCTATCTTTATAGATTCTTGTTCCTAGAATATAGGTTGCTACTCCAAAATCTTTCATGGAGAATTTTTTTGATAACCAAATCTTGACAGATTTTAGAATACAAACATCATTTTCAATGAGCAATATATTATATACATATAGCAATAAGAAAACAATTTCACTCCTACTAACCTTTTTGTATGCACAAGGTTCATCCATCAAACTCTTTGATTATCTCATCAAAAAAGATGTTCCAGCTCCTAAAAGTTTGCTTAAGTCTATAAATGGACCTTTGCAGCTAACACACCTTAGTGTGATCCTTGGATAAGAAACCCTCAGCTGTATCAAGTATACCTCCTTAGGCAGATTTACTTTAGGAAAGTTGTTTTCACATCCATTTGTCAAATCTCATTATCATAATAAGCAACAAGCACTAAGAGTATTCTTATAAATTTCAGTATTGCTACTAGTGAAAACGTCTCATTATAGTAAATACCTCGTTGTTGACAACAACGTTTTGCAACTAGACGAGCCTTATAGGCAATAACTGATGCGTATTTTTTGGGTATAAAAATCATATAAAAATAAGCACATTCCCAATCAAGTTTAAATTAAAATGTTAACCCCAAATTACACATATGAGCAAGTGTACTCATCATTAACATAGCATAGGGTTCAAATGAGTGTCGACCGTCCAGGAATAAGTATGCATTAATCACTTTTCTTTCATTGTTTAACTGACTCAATGAAGTGAAAAAGAAATAAAAAATAAAATAAAATAAAATAATATATACAAGTCAATGATGGAGAATTATGTAACTCAAACCAATATTCTAGCAAACATGATCTTAAAGTACTTAATCATTATCATAATTAACTATTCTTTTAGTATCATGCAGGATTAAGATAGATTCACTTCTTTTTCAATCTATGAGGTCACTACCTTCTAGATAAATCAAAATCACTTGGTCTCGTCTCAACTAATTCATCTAAAAGATGCATTAAGCACAATCCTTAACTAAATTCCCTTGGTCTCGGTGAATTTAAAACATGAAATTAACCAATGAATCCTTGGTCTCGGCAAACATCAATTTACCTTTAATTACCAGTTCTAAGAAATTAACCCCCTTGGAATCGGCGAGTTAATAGTCAGCAAATATAAAATTAACAAATTGAAACCATCATCAACCCCTTTGATCTCAGCGAGTCAATGGAAAGAACCAACCAATTAATCCCGTAATAAGCTCAAGTAATTAAATACCAATAAGAACAATCAATTAATCAAAAGATCAAGTACTCTAAAAATCATGAACACCTAAAACAATGTCAAATTACAATAAAATAATTAAAACATCAATGCACAAGGAAAAGAAAACAAAGTAAAAGAAAGTACTCATAGACAAGCCTCCTTCTTCTTCCTTTGAAAACCTTCTTGTACAACCCTCCTTGATTTGGAGAATTCCTCCATTGGTTTGAGTGATTTTCTATGATGATCTATGAATTCTCTCATTTTCTCTTGTGTTTTCCATCTATTTATAGGCTTAAGAAGTGCCTAAACTTGTTGGTGCAAGGTTCTTGGCCGAGTAGAAGTAGGAAGATATTAAAATTCTGCAGATTACCAAAAACTGCGTAGAAAAATCAAGAATCCGTCTTATCCTTAGGGCACAGCCGGCACCGCCTTGGCCGCTAGAGCCGGCGACGGTTGTGTTCTATTTCTTCAATTGTTCACCGATTTTTTCTTGATTTTAGCACAATATTGTCTAGAGTATAGCTGGCACCACATTAGCTGCTATAGCTGGCGCCGGTTTGGTTCTATTCCAGTCTTATTTCAATAATTTTTCATTACATTGAAGTACGTGCCAATAGTGTGTGGCCAGCGCCGTTCCTCTGGCCTGGTCAGCGACGCCTATGTTGTGTTTTGTGACATTTTTGCTTTGTTTTACCCCTAAAATCTGAAATAATGAAAAAAATACCTTTCCAAGGGTAAAATGTCAAATACGAAGGAATATGATTAGTTATTAAACAGAATGTATCACAAAATAGCCTCAAATAACTAAGATAAATATGACTAATTTAGGCCGTATCACATTCCCCCACACTTAGCTCTTTGCTTGTCCTCAAGCAAAGTATCAAGGACAAGTAAGAAAAACACAAGATTTCATCAATCACTCAATCAATTTCAAAATATTTCTCTAATGCTTTCTTCATTCAAGAACATAAAACACATGCTACTACATCTTTCAGAACAAATGCAAGACTTATGTAAATGAGTAGTAACTTAGTAGAAACATCATAATACCTAACAATATTCTCAAACCATTGGAATGAATTTAGTTCAAAAAGAATATGCATTCCATAAGCTTACTTTTCATACACTCTTTCCACTAATCCGAGATATATCATGATTTGACTTAGGTCAGGTAGGACTTTCAAGCTTGTAATGTAAGGCTAAAGGGCTTGTAATGTAGCTTATCAAACGAAGGACATAGGAGAATCAATGATCAAAGAAGCTGAGAGTTTGCAAGAAAAGGATAAACAAAATGTATCAATAACTTCCAAACTTCTCTTGCTCTCCTATCCTAAAATCAATCAAAACCCATAACCTTGTTTAGCAATTACAATTCAACTCCAGCCAATCCTGCATTATTTTTTTCAATCCTTCCCAACTCATCAATAATTTTTCTTCACAAGATCATTCAAATTTTTAGCAATGGTGTCAAGAACTTGATGTGAACTCAACATTTACAGCTCAATTACTATTCCTCTTATGATCTTTCTTTTCTTTCTCTTTCAAATTTTCTTCTTTTCTTTCTTTTCTCTCTTCTTTTATTTTTACTGCTGCTGTTCTTTTCTTTCTCATTTTCTCTCTTCTCATCTTTTCTAGCAGCTTTTTGTTTTCTTTTTTCTTTGCCTTTTCTTCCTTCTTTCCTTTCCCAACTCATACACTATTAATGCATGACTGAAAGCAAGAAGTCATGATCTTTTCACAAGTGTTCTCCCTTAACATTCTCCTACATGTACTTTTATCCATCTACAGCAATCAAAGATTTTGACTATAAATCAATCTCTCAAAAAGAAGTAATGGACAAAGTATGATAACGGGTTTTAAGAATGAAGTTACAAATTTAGGCTCAAAATAGGCACTAGGGATAATACGAAAATAGGTAGGCTTGAAAAGTTCAAACTATCCAAAGAAGGCCTAATACTGTCATCCCTAAGTTAAATCATGAATGTCTTTCTTATTTCGCCTCGAGAGATATTCAAGTAAGTTCTAGAATACCCAATGAATTTTAGTGGAAAAACAGGTTTAAGAACAATATAAAGCATTTCATCAAGAACTACTTAGTCCAAGTGCGTGCAAAAAGTCATGCATAAGCCACAAATGATATAGAACCTATGCACTATAATCCATCCTAAGGACATGCATTAAAAATATAGTTTGAAATCTCAAAGAAAATCAGAAAAAATTTTGAAAATTTTGCTCACAAGAAGGATAAAGTATAAAAAAAGGATGTATAGAAGAATTTTCAATCAAATCACTCCCCCACACTTAAACGGGACATTGTCCTCAATGGCCAAATAAACAGAACAAATAATAAATAATGCCATGGGACCAAAAATATAAATCAGAAGAGATAAAAAAGATAATACTTCCATATATTGTGCAATGTGCTGTACAAGATCTAAATTCCTAAAGAAAGAGGCAATGGCAAAAGACTTAAAAAAAAATACAAAAGAAACACTAAAGCATAAAAACAAGAAAAGAAAAATAAAGCAAAACGAAAGGAAGAAAATAGGACAAAAAGAATCGCCTCAAGGTAACCTAAAAAGTTCTATGCTGCAGTGTCGAAGAGCATCTCCACCTGCTCAGGATTGGGAAGTCCTTCCCCACATAGCATTTCACACGATTGCCATTGACGTTGAAAGTGCCCCCAGTAGGGTGAGTAATTTTGAGGGTGCCAAAAGGGAATATCTTACTTACCAAGAACAGTCCCAACCACATCAATTTCAATTTACTCGAAAAAAGTTTCAAACGAGAATTGAATAGCAACACTTGATCGCCCTTCTCCAATTCGTGTTGGCGAGTGATATGCTTATCGTGCCAATTTTTGACCTTCTCCTTATAGCGCATTGAATTATCATAAACATCCGACTGCAATTCTTCCAAGGCGGTGAGTTGAAGCAATTTAGACTTTCCAGCTGACTCAGGATCAAGGTTAGCCAGTTTAATGGCCCAATAGGCTTTATGCTCAATTTCTAAAAGTAAATGGCATGCTTTCCCATAGACTAACCGAAAAGGAGTTGTACCAATTGGGGTCTTAAAAGCTGTCCTATATGCCCAAAGAGTGTCATCTACTTTCAAACTCCAATCCTTTCTAGTATAGTTAACAATTTTTTCCATGATTCTTTTGAGTTCCCTATTAACTACTTCAACCTGTCCACTTGTTTGGGGATGATACGGGGTGGCAATCCTGTGGTTCACTCCTAAATGTTTGAGATTTTTTTCCATTTGTGCATTACAAAAATAAGTCCCCCTATCACTAATGAGCATCTTAGGCACACCAAAACGGGTGAAAAGTTTTTTCAGAAATTTTACCACCACCCTTGCATCATTAGTTGGTAAGGCATGGGCCACAACCTATTTAGAGACATAATCCACTGCTACCAAAATGTACTTATTTCCAAAAGAACTAGGAAAAAGTTCCATGAAGTCTATCCCCCAACAATCAAATACTTCACAAGCTTGAAAATTTTGTAATGGCATCTCATTAGATTTCGAGATGTCACATGTACATTGACACCTATCACAACTTTGGACAAACCTGTGGGCATCTTTGAACAACGGGGGCCAATAGAATTCGGCGTCGAGCACCTTTCGTGTAGTGTTGTTGGCTTGGTAGTGGCCTCCAGCATGTCCTTCATGACAATAGCTTAGAATATCTTCGCCTTTCTTAGAGTCCACTCATCTTCGAATGATTTGGTCTGCACAACACTTAAATAAATACGGATCTTCCCAAAAGTAATGCCTTACTTCGGAGAGGAATTTCTTCTTTTGTTACATTGTAAGAGCTTTTGCAACAATTCCTGCAACCAAGTAATTAGCAAAATCGGCGAACTAAGGGGTGTTTGGCATTTACCTTCTATGAGCAAGAGTTGCTCATCCAGAAAGATGTCATTGATGTCCTCTTCGATCAATGATTCCAAATTCGAATTATCCAATCTTGACAAGTGATCTACAGCCAAGTTTTCTGCACGTTTTTTGTCCCTAATCTACAAATCAAATTCTTGCAATAATAGAACCTATCTTATCAATCATGGTTTGGAATCATGTTTGGTTAGTAGGTACTTCAGGGCTGAATAGTCCATATACACAATAACTTTGGACAAAATAAGATAAGAATGGAATTTATCAAAGGCAAACACTATGGCAAGCAATTCTTTCTCCGTTATTATGTAGTTTTCTTGTGCATGCATTAAAGTCTTGCTTGCATGGCATATAGGTTGGAAGTGTTTTTTCCCCCTTTGTCCCAATACGGCACCAACTGCAAAATCACTTGCATCACACATTAGTTCAAAGGGAAGAGACCAATCAGGTGCAATTAAAATGGGTGAATTAATCAACTTTTCTTTAAGTATGGTAAAAGTGTTGAGACATGGCTCATCAAAATTAAACACAGCATCCTTTTCCAAGTAAAGAGGTAAGGGGTGAAATTTTTGAGAAGTCTAAAATGAACGTCCTGTAGAAACCTGCATGACCAAGAAAGCTCCTTATAGCTTTTACCGAAGTAGGGGGAGGCAGCTTTTCAATAGCTTCAATTTTGGCTCTATCGACTTCTATACCTTTTCTTGAAATTTTATGCCCTAACACAATACCTTCTTGTACCATAAAGTGGCATTTTTCTCAGTTAAGCATAAGGTTAATCTCTTCACACCTTACTAGTACCTTTTTAAGATTAGATAAACACAAATCAAATAAATCACCAAAAACTGAAAAATCATCCATAAATACCTCCATGATGTCCCCCACGTGTCCTTTAAATATAGCTATCATGCACCTTTGAAATGTTTCGGGACCATTGCAAAGACCGAACGACATCCAACGATATGCAAAAGTACCATATGGACACATAAAAGTGGTTTTTTCTTAGTCCTCAAGAGCTATGGGGATTTTTAGGTAGCCAGAAAATCAATCCAAGAAACAATAATATTCATGTCCGGCTAACCTTTCTAACATTTGGTCAATGAAAGGGAAAGGAAAGTGATATTTTCTAGTGGCTTTGTTTAGTATCCTATAATCAATGCAAAACCTCCAACCCATGACCAATCTCATAGGGACTAGCTCATTTTTATCATTGGGGCTCACTGTCATTCCTCCCTTCTTTGGTACCACTTAAGTAAAGCTCACCCAGACACTATTAGAGATAGGGTAAGTGATGCCTGAATCTAAAAGCTTAACCACCTCACCTTTTACCACTTCACTCATATGTGGGTTTAACCTACGTTGGGGTTGCATTGTGGGTTTTGCACATTCCTCCTTCAAAATCCTATGAGTGCAAAAGGATGGTCTAATTCTCTTTATATTAGTGATCTTCCAAGCTATAACTCCCTTATATTTCCCCAACATACTTACCAATTTGGTATTTTGTTCTTTCATGAGATCCTTGGCAATGATCATAGGTAATTTATGTCCTTTAGACAAGAACACATATTCCAAGTGCTCGAATAGGTCTTTTAAATCTAATTCTAGGGGCTCCTCTATGGATAATTTCATTCCTCCCAAATTGCTTTTCTCAATTTCAAAATTCTTTATCTTGTCCGCATCATGAGAGTCCTCTAAATATGCCACTGATGTTTCCATCAACTCCTCCTCAATTGATTCTCACACAAACTCTAAAATAGGTTCGTCAAGAATATCAATTCTTAGACAAAAATCATCTGCTGATAAAGGGTGTTGCATGCTCTTGTGGATTTGAATGACTACTTCCTCATCCCCAACCCTAAGTGTCAACCTCTCCTCATGAACATCAATTATTGCTTTTGCTGTATCAAGGAAAGGTCTACCTAAGATTAATGGGACTTTAGAATCTTCATCCATGTCAAGAATAACAAAATCGACTAGAAATATGAATTTGTCAACTTCCACCAGCACATATTCTATTATGCCCCTAGGATATTTGATAGATCGATTTGCCAATTGAATGCTCATCCTAGTGGCTTGTGGTTCTCCTAAGCCTAGCTGTTTAAATGTTTTGTGTGGCAGTAAGTTAATGCTAGCACCTAAGTCAATTAATGCATTACAGAAATTAAGAGTGCCAATTAAACATGGGATAAAAAAACTCCCTGGATCATTTTCTTTTTGTGGCAAATTCTGTTTATCCTGTAATATAGTTCAACATTCTTCACTGAGTACCACTGTGGACAGTTCCTCCAATCACTTTTTACTTACGAGCATGCTTTTAAGAAATTTGGCATATTTGGGCATATGGATTAAAGCTTCGCAGAGTGGGATGTTTATGTGTAGTTGTTTAAATATCTCAAGAAATTTGTCAAATTGGGCATCTTTCCGGGCTTTGTGTAGATGGGTAGGATATAGAATTTTAGGCTAGACAGGAGAATTTCTAACAGGACTTTCGGGAGATGGACAGGGTGTAGCCGGCGTCGGTTTCAGTTCTTCGACCGACGCTGGTTCAATTCTGGGCTGCTTGGTCTCGAAGTTACTAGATAGCCGGTGCTGGTTTTCTTCCTCCACCCGGCGTCAATTGACAACTGTAACGTCTAGCAACTCTTTTCCACTCCATAATGTGACAGCAGCTGTTCCCTCATTGGCTATTGGTGATAGTTTGTGAGATTTTATCACCATGTCTGTAAAAAATCAAATTTGTTGTTCCATATTGTGGATCATTGCTTTGAACTTCTCAAATGTGGAATCTATCTCTTGGAAATGCCTCGTGCCATGAACCATAAATTTTCCAATTACGATTCCGAGCTTTGCAGATTTTGGTGCCGTGAGTGTTATCTCAAAAGCACAATAGGGGTACTGCCCCTCATTAAACTACCTCAAATTCCAAATCGGCTTTTCTCCTGAGCATGGAAGCTAGTTAGCTAATGGAATTCATAATTAAAACAAAATTAAAAGATTACAAAGTTAGTCAATAGAATATAGTCGAAGCTAGTAAGTTAGGTTACGAGGCTATACACAGATACACAAGATAACATCTTTTTGCGAAAAGAACAATTCTACATATTTACCTATTTACCTATTTACATATTTACATGGTTAAATCAACAAAATCCAAGCTTTCATTATATTGTTCCCTAGTAACGGCACAAAAAACTTAATGCGTATTTATTTAAGTATAAAAATCATATAAAAATAAGCACAATCCCAATCAAGTTTAAATTAAAACGTCAACCCTAAATTACACATATGAGCAAGCGTACTCATCATTAACATAGCATAGGGTTCAAATGAGTGTCGACCCTCTAGGAATAAGTATGCATTAATCACTTTTCTTTCATTGTTTAACCGACTCAATAAAGTGAAAAAGAAATAAAAAGGAAAATAAAATAATATATACATGTTAATGACGGAGAATTATGTAACTCAAACTAATATTCTGGTAAACATGATCTTAAAGTACATAATTGTTATCATAATTAACTATTCTCTTAGCATCATGAAGAATTAAAATAGATTCACTTCTTTTTCAATCCATGAAATCACTGCCTTCTAGATAAATTAGAATCACTTGGTATCATTTCAACTAGTTCATCTAAAAGATGCATTAAACACAATCCTTGACTAAATTCCCTTGGTCTCGGCGAATTTAAAACATGAAATTAACCAATGAATCCTTAGTCTCGGCAAACATCAATTAACCTTTAATTAATAGTTCTTAGAAATTAACCCCCATGGTCTCGGCGAGTTAATAGACAACAAATATGAAATTAATAAATTGAAACCACTATCAACCCCTATGGTCTCAGCAATTCAATGGAAAGAACCGACCAATTAATCTCGTAATAAGCTCAAGTAATTAAATACCAAGAGGAATAATCAATTAATCAAAAGATCAAGTACTCTAAAAATCATGAATACCTAAATCAATGTCAAATTACAATAAAACAATTAAAACATCATTGTTCAAGAAAAAGAAAATAAAGTAAAAGAGAGCACTCATAGACAAGCCTTATTCTTCTTTCTTTGAAAACCTTCTTATACAACCTTCCTTGATTTGGAGAATTCCTCCTTTGATTTGAGTGATTTTCTATGATGATCTATGAATTCTCTCATTTTCTCATGTGTTTTCCATCTATTTACAGGCTTAGGAAGTACCTAAACTCGTTGGTGCAAGGTTCTTGGCCGAGTAGAAGTAAGAAGATATTAAAATTATGCAGATTACCAAAAACTGCATAGAAAAATCAAGATTCTATCTTATCCTCAGGGCACTGCCAGCGCCACATTAGCTGCTAGAGCCGGCACCGGTTGTGTTCTGTTTCTTCAATTGTTCGCCGATTTTTTTTTTATTTCAGCATAATATTGTCTAGCGTACAGCCAACACCGCTTTAGCTGCTAGAGTCGGCACCGGTTTGGTTCTGTTCCGGTCCTGTTTCAACAATTTTTTGCTATCTTGAAGTGCATGCTAACAGTGTATGGCTAGCATCGGTTCCTTTACCCTGGCCGACGGCGCCTATGTTCTGTTTTGTGATATTTTTGCTTTATTTTACCCCTAAAATCTAGAATAATGAACAAAATACCTTTTCAATGGTAAAATCTCAAATATGAAGGAATATGATTAGTTATTGAACATAATGTAATACAAAATATCCTCAAATAACTAAGAAAAATATGACTAATTTAGGCCCTATCAATAATTTTACCATCCATGTCGGTTTTCTTCTTGAAAACCTATTTGCGGCCTATGGGTTTTATCCCTTATGGTGGATTAACTAAAGTCTAAACATGGTTGTCATATATGGAATTCATTCCTTTGGGTAGATTCTGAACTCTATAGAACTTTTCTGCAAGTGGGTAGGCTCATCTTCTTTTACGAACAATATGCCATTGTGATCACTTACAAGAAATCTATATCTCTCAGGTGCCACACATATCCTACTTAACCTACGAGGTTTTTGTGTATTAGAAGGTTCATCTATTTTATCAATAGACTCGGGATCAACTGGTTGATATTTTTTTGTTTGTACTCCTTAAACTTCACTATGTTCAATTTTACTCCCACTATCTCTTCTAAGCATTACTTCATTCTCTAATAGCATGCCTTGAAACAAACACTTTGTTTTCTGAAGGAAGTTAGAAATAATATCCATGTGATTCTTTTGGATATCCAATAAACAAACACTTGTCAAACTTATTCTCTAATATCTCTGACTTTGTCCATTTCACCTAAGCAAGAAACCTAATGGGTCACACAAAAAAAAGATAAAGTACTCGGGATCTTATTTGATAACATTATAGGATTATTTGAGAAAAGAACAAGTTATTGTGGTCAAAGTATAATTAGTTATAATTCATGGGCCATATTATAATTAAGAAAATTACAATTCTATTTGGAAATTAAAAAATCCTTATTCTTTAAGGGTTTTGGTTGCCAAACATGAGTAATATGTATATGGATATGTATGCCATATTTTGGAAAATAGAACCATAGAGGAAAATAGTTTTCCAGTATCTCGTGCTTTTTCTTTCTTTCAAAACCCTAGCCGGTAGTGAATTATACTAGCATCTAATTCACAGTAATACCGAGTGCTCCTTGTGTGGATTTTTATCAAAGACAATCCTATCCTTAGATTGTAGTGGCTCATCTTGATTGATCAAGAAAAGTGACCTTAGTCATTGTTGATGTGTTGTATCGAACAAGCAGTTGGATATCCTTGTTGGATCATGCCGATCAACGTCAAGGGAAAGTTTTGAAACCCAATGGAGAAAGGTAAACCCCATGCCCGTTCTTTTATACCCATTTTAATGCAGAAGCATGTGATCTTGGGACTTGGATTTTAGTTTTTTCTGTTGTGTTTAGATTAATGCATGACTAAAAACCCTACAGTGGTATCAGAGCATTCATATTTGTGATTTTAATGAGTTCTTTTATGCTATGAAATTGTTTTGAGCATGTTTTTGGGTGTTGTTTACTACTACAATATTTGTTTGGGTCTATGAAAATTATTTTCACAATTGTTTCATATAGTTTGTGGGTTTATGGATTGCTGGATAGCATATCTATAATGGTTATAGTAGTACGTTGATCCCAGCAAAATTTGTTTTCTAAAAACATTTCATGTTAATTTTATGCGAAGAAGAAAACGTTTTTGTGAGCTTGTTCTGTGAAGAAATTGTTCTTCGTTTGGTTTGGTTTTGTTTTCAAAGAACAAAATGTCTGTTTAATAGAGAACAAAACGGAAGTTGAAAGATTGTTTTCTTTAGCGTTTAACAGAAGAATTATCTTCTATAATCACTGGAGAAGACAACTAGAAAAATTGCAAAAGGGATTGAAAAAATATAAGTTTTTTTAGTCCAAATTGCGGCCGGAATCGGCTGAACCAGCTACAGCTTGGACAAATTTGTGTCCAAAGTGGCTGATGGCTTCGGTGATGCCGTGGCTGGTTTTCACCAAGCCACGACTAGATATCACCAAGCCAACCGCAGTTTGGCTATTATTTTTTTTTTAAAAAATCCCTTTTTTTTTTTGTTTTCAGCTTTTCTATTCTCGCAGAAGGCCCGGAGGAAATTGATTTTTCCAAACCACCCCAATTTTTCCCAAAAGTTCGTTTTGAGACTAACAAAGTTAATTTCTCAAAATTTGATTTTGGAAATTAAAATATTTTCTAAAATATTGATTTTAGATTATATATTATTTTAATTCATAAAATATGATTTTAGCAATTAATATCCTTTCTAAAATATTGAATTTAGAATTTATTTTAGTTTTTACAAAATAGTGATTTTGAAATTATTTGCTATGTTTAATTTTATTTTGAGCATAAAATTAGCATGTGGTTTGGTTATCGACTATAGACCAGATTAAAATTGTTCATGCATTTTATTGCTTTGCTTTTGAAATAAATAGGCCCTGTGTGTCCTGCCTTCTCAATTTTCTAGTATAATTTCTCTTCTCATCTAACTCCCCTCAAATGTAACTCAAAGTTTCTTTACTTGGATTTTATGTAATTAGATTACATAGGTTGGATACGATTAGAATTTATTATAAGTCAAGGAGAAGGTGATCAAGACAAAAATAAGGATGGTAACATTTTCTTCCTAGATCATGCATGAACACTTAGGATTAACCAAATTAATTTCCTTTGTAGCCCAAGGAAATTAATATAGTAATGTCCATAACCAAACCACGTTATTATTTTGTGATGTATGAGTATATTGATATTTTGCATGTAATAAATGAGACCACTAATAATCACAAATCCCTCAAATTAATATTAAATTTACTACCTTCCATTAATATAGTAAGTATTAGAGTCCTTTTTCGAGATCTGGTTGTTGGGCTAACTCAAGCTTATTTGACATCGAACATGTTCAAGCTATGGAATTATATTCCTTATTAATGGGTTAGGTTTAAGTAATATCTTTATCCCGGGTGGGCTAACTCCAGCATAAAGAATATAGTGGCGAGGTTTGGTTAGCTTAAAAGTTTTAAGACTAAAAGATGTTAATCATCCAGTGATCTAGTAATTACATTCAATGTAATTGGTATTAGATACCACTATTCGATGTAATTGGTATTCGATTGTATTAGTATTGGCAAACCCAAGGTCATTCTTGAGGAATTTGGTTACCGGTCCACTAGGAAAGCTTTTAATGGGCTTTCCTGAAACAATAGTGATGGCTATTGGTTTGAGTAAAATAATGGAATAATGCGCTTAATTACAAACCTAATTATTTGTATTACATGTGCATATACATCTGCCTAATTTCTCTGTCTTTATATATATGTCTTCTTCATCATGTCAACCAATCTAAATTTATGTGGCATCTTGGAAACTAACAAACTTACCAAGTCGAACTTTCTGGACTAGTATAGGAACTTGAGAATTGTTCTCAAGTCAAAAAAGTTGCTCTATGTGCTAGATGCTCCTATTCTGCCACCAGCTCAAGATGCTCATGTTGATATGCATGCAGTCCTTAAGAAGCACAAAGAGGATAGTGACACGGCATCCTATCTGATGTTCGCATCAATGACCCCTGAATTACAAAAATAGGATGGGTATATAGATGCTTACTCAATTACTTTACATCTTCGAGAGATGTTTGATGCTAAAGCCAGAATGAAGAGATATGAGATTTCAAAACAATTGTTTTGTTCTAAAATGGCTGAGGTAACTTCTATGGCCAGTCATGGGCTAAAGATATTGGGCTTAATTGAGAATCTTGAGTCTCTTGGGTTCGTAATGGACAACAAATTAAGTATTAACTTAATTCTACAATTGTTACAAAGTAGTTTTTTCACAATTTGTGATGAACTACCAAATAAACAAGATTGAGTCCACAATACCTGAGTTGATCAATCTTCTCAAGACAGCAGAATCTTCTATGAAGAAGGAATCTAATGCAATCATGATGGTAAAATCTTCCTCTTTTAAGAAGAAAGTTCTTAAGAAGAAGAAGAAGGTACCCACTAAGCCCAAATATGGCATATAAAGAAGAAGGAGGTAGCTACCAAAGGCCTATGTTATCGCTGTCGCAAGATAGGCCATTGAAGACATAACTACAAAGCCTACTTGCAGACCGTCAAGCAAAAGAATGAGAAAGAGAAGCTTGCGGGCACTTCTACTTCTACTCCTGGTATGTTTATGAATGAGATTAATACTATTTTTTGAAATGAGTTATGAGTATTGCATACCAGATGTGGATCTTATTTATGCAATAATTTGCAGTGACTAAAGGATAGTAGAAGGCTTGAGAAAGATGATGTAGGTCTAAATGCTGCAAATGGAGGAAAGGTTGCTGCATTTGCTTGTAGACTTATGACCTGCACTTGTGTTTTAGATTTGTCTTAGAACTCATAAACTATTTTTATGTACCTGTATTTTTTATGAACATTATCTCAGTAGCTTGTTTGGACATGAATGGATTTCAATTAATTTTTAATAATAAAAGTTGTTCTTTTTTATTAAATGGCATCCAATATGGAAACCCAACTTTGATAAATGTTTTTTATGTTCTAGACATGAATGATCTAATTCTCAATATAAACAATAAGATACCAAGGATAGATAACTCAATCTCATTTTACTTATGCCATTGTCGTTTAGGCCATGTAAATGAGAATATCCTTTCTAGGTTATGCAAGCTTGGTGACTTAGGGTCATTTAATTATGAATCATATGGCACATGCGAACCTTTTTTACTTGGTAAAATGACTAAAACTCTTTTCTCTAGAAAAAAATGAAAGGGCTAAAGAGTTATTAGAATTGATACATACTGATGTGTGTGGCCTAATGTCTATACAAGTAAGAGGAGGTTATCACTATTTCATAACCTTTATAGATGATTATTCAGGATATGGGTATTTGTATTTAATAAAATTCAAATCTAAGGCCTTTGACAAGTTCAAAAACTTAAAAAATGAAGTAGAGAAATAACTTGGGAAAAGTATCATGACTCTAAGATCCGATCGAGGTGTTGAATACTTAAGTTAAGAGTTTCAAAGTTATCTTAGAGATAATGGAGAATTTTCTCAGTGGACCGCATTATATACACCTTAATATAACAGTGTATCTGAGTGAAAGAATCGAACCTTTTTAAACATGGCAAGGACCATAATGGCTTTAGCAGACCTACCCAAATTATTTTCATGGTATGCACTAGAGACTTCTATTTATATTCTAAACAACGGTTGACACTACCCCTATTTGAGCTATTCTGTGGTAAGAAACCAAATGTATCTTACTTAAGAGTATGGGGTTGCTATACCTTTGTCAAAAGGTTACAGTCAGACAAACTTAAGAGTGTGTCTAACAAGTGTTTATTTGTTGGATATCTAAAAGATTTATTCGAATAGTAATTCTACATCGCTTCTGAAAACAAAGTGTTTGTTTCGAAGCATGTCGTCTTCTTAGAGAATGAACGCATGCTCAAAGGAGACAGTGGGAGGAAAATTGAACTTAGTGAAGTTCAAGAGGAAAAACACATACATAGATCAACTGTCTGATCCTACATCTATTTTAGAGAATAGATTAACCTTTGTCTACACAAGAACCTCGTAGGACTAGTAGGATACGTGTGGCACGTAAGAGATATGGATTTCTCATAAATGATGATAATGTCGTATTGCTCATAGATAAAGATGAGCCTACTACTTACAAGGATGTTTTGGATAGTTTAGAATTTGACAAATAGCTTGAAGCTACTAAGTCAAAGATAAATTCCATGTATGACAACTAAGTATAGACTTTGGTTGATCCACCCAAAGGAATGAAACCTATTGGATGCAAATGTGTTTTCATGAAGAAAATTGACATGGATGGTAATACAGTTACCTATAAAGCATGAATGGTTGCTAAGGATTATCTTCAATAGAATGGTATTAACTATGATGAAACCTTCTCACCAATTGCTATGCTGAAATTCATATGAATACTCCTAGCACTTGCCGCTTGTTATGGTTACAAAGTCTAACAAATGGACGTGAAAACAAATTTTCTAAATGAAAACCTAATCGAAGAAGTGTATATGACCCAATCTGAATGTTTCACATCCAATAGTAGCACAAAATATGGAAGCTGCAAAGGTCCATTTATGGACTTAAGCAAGCTTCTATGAGTTGGAACATCTATTTTGATGAAACAATAAAAAAGTTTGGTTTCATTCAAAAAATGGTTAAACCTTGTGCATATAAGAAAGTTAGAGGGAGTGCAGTTGTTTTTGAAAAACCTTAGAGGGGGGTGAATAAGGTTTTTTTCAAGCTAAAAATTTTTGACTCGTTTCAATTACAGTATAATAAAGACCATCAAGTTTCTTGGGCTGATTTTATGGTGACAAAGAGAGTTATCCAAGAACTCTCTGAGATATATCTAGATTTAGACAAAGAAAGAAACACAAAGTAGCTAATGGCTTATGAAAGGAAATGAGACACAGAATGTATAGTGGTTCGATCTACTAAGATCTACGTCCACTACCTTATGCTCACACATAAGGATTTTCAATTAGATTTCATTTACTCCTCTTAATGAAATCAACCTGTACCATATATAAGAGAGGATCACTATACTTGGTTTTCCAAAACCTCCCAAATTAAACAATCACAACAAAGTTCACCCCAAATAGGTTTTACACCACAACCTTGTACTATGAAGGAGATTGAATAACAATAGAACAGTAAAAGCTCACTTATTTGAGCAGATGTTCACTAAGGTACAAAGTACAAACACTTTTACCTTTGGCACAATATGAATTCACTTTGAAACACTTGATAAAAGGAGATTTTTGTAAACTGTTGAGTAATAGTATTTCTTAAAAGAATGTTACAAAAATCTTGTTTCCAATCTTGCTATGAGGCTATTTATAGAGCCAAAAAGTAAAGTGCTAACGACTATAAAATGGCTATAACTGTTGGGTATCTTAGGATCGTATCGTATATGACGTAGTGGAAAATAAAACGAGATACCCTCCCAGGACCCGCCTATGTGTGGAAAACAAGACATAAAGACAATAAAGGTAACAACCTTTTACCTTTGTTTGATCGTCCAAAGAACAAAATTGATCTTCTTCAAGTCGAAGCACGATCTAACAATCCTCTTATGAAAACTCTACGAGAGTTCGATGTCTAACCACTATAATCATAGTGTGTGACTATCTCAAATAGTAATCCACACAGAGGAATACTCAAGCACTAAGATTTCCTGTGCTAGCAGAAAAAGATGGCGGCTAGGGTTGTTTTCATTTTTTGGCAAAATGAGAGAGAGAGAGAAGAAGAAGAAGAAGAAGAAGAAGAAGAAGAAGAAGAAGAAGAAGAAGAAGAAGAAGAAGAAGAAGAAGAAGAAGAAGACGTTTGTTTTGTGGCTCCTATTTTTGTGTGAATCACCCTTGGATTAGGGTTTTGAGCATATCCAATATATATTTCAAAATTCACTAAAAATCTAAAATTCTAAAACAATTAGAATTTCCTAATTGTAATTGGAAACATGAAGTTTTCATAATTACTACTTGGACCACAAATTATAACTAATTATAATTTATCCTCAACAACTTCTCTTTCTCGCAATTAACCCCACTATGTTATCAAATAACATCTTGAGTATATAATCCTCTATTGTGTGTGACCTATTAGGTTTTCCAGTCAATTGGTAGTGAACATGAATTAATCCAAACGTCTTTGAGATTAATAATCCATAATTAATTAGAATTAATCATATTAATTCTAATTAGGATTGGTATATTAATTCATCAATAAATAAACTCATAATCCCATATCATGAGTGGTATCAAGCAACACATCATGACCACCCAAAAGTCCAAGAACTCAAGTGGCTTGACCTGAACCTTTCAATAACAAACTTCAGTGCAATTAACTTCTTTCACCATATAATATCTCATTCGGTTTGGAGTACGGAATTAGTGCAAACTCCCTTCAGAATTAATTATGGCCCGAATATAATAGTACTGTTAATGTTGTGCCCTAGAGGCAATCACTTGTACAATGTACATGACACATTTTATTTTAATAAAAGGCGTTATTTGTCTTACAGTTTCTTTTTGTTACTTTATGTAATATAACTGTTCGATAAAGTCCCTAGTACAACACTGTGTTAAGGAAATCATGATAGAGATCATGATATGAGATTCCTACTACATTGGATGGTGTTAGTACTTAAATAGTCCCTAGTCATAGTATTAATAAGACAGGACATCATTAATGCATTAAGACTAGCATGTGTTAGACTTCCTGGTTTGTTCAGGTGGTGGTTCTCATAACCGTGAGTATTGAGATACTCAAAGTTAACACATGGATGCTTGTTAACGGAACAAGTTCATTGGATGACCTAGCTTTGAGATAATCATATGGATAACTATTTAGTGCCTGTGATATAATCTCAATATAGCAAACGTATAAGTATCCTTAGAATTGAGATCTCCAAGGTACTTTGTTTGCTGAGTTTTGTACTTTTATTCCAATCTCCGGAGCTCGATCGAGGGCCACCTATGAGATGGATATTGGGTACATTGTGAGGTAAATGAAAGTAGTTGAGAGGGTCAATAAAGGATTCACCACTCTTAATAGTATGGGCGAATATCTCATGGCCACTTGTAGGAATTACTACTCGGAAAGTCCTTGACCAAGGTGATTGTGTATTGGAAACAATTCCAATCAAAACACATATAGAGTAGTGGATTCCTGGTACAAATACTATTGTATTCGGGCCAGAATTAATTCTGGAGGGAGTTGGCACTAATTCCGTACTGAAAACCGAATGAGATATTGTATGGTGAAAGGAGTTAATTACACTGAAGTTTGTTATTGAAGGGTTCATGTCAAGCCATTTGACTTGTTGGACTCTTGGGTGGTCATAATGTGTTGCTAGATACTGCTCATGATCTGGGAATATGGGTTTATTAATTGATGAATTATTAAACCAATCCTGATTAGAATTAATAGGACTAATTCTAATTAATTATAAATTATCAATCTCAAAGACGTTTGAATTAATTCATGTTCTTTACAAATTAACTGGGAAAACTAATAAGTCACACACAAAGAGGGGATTATATACTCAAGATGTTATTTGATAACATTGTGGTTGAGAGAAAGAAAAGTTATTGTGGATAAATTATAATTAGTTATAATTTGTGGTACAAGTTGTAATTGTGAGAACTTGATGTTTCCAATTACAATTAGGGAATTCTAATAGGATTAGAATTCTCAGTTTTGGGAAGGAAATTTCGTGTGATATATAGTAGCTAATAACACACGAAAAACCCTAGCCAATAGCTGAACAACACAAAAAAAAAAAAAACAAAAAAACAAAAAAACAAAACAAAACAAAAAAAACAACAACCATGAACTTTTTCTCTTCTTCTCTCTCGATTTGATCTTGGAGAGGAACCCTAGATGCCACTTAGAATTTCTGCTAGCACAGAAAACTACGTGCTTTTTTTATTCCTCTGTGTGAATTACTATTACAGATAATCACACACTGTGATTATAGTGGGTAGACGTTCAACTCATGTGGAGGTTGATCACGAGGATTGCTAGATTGTGCCTCAACTTGAAGAAGAAAATTTTGTTCTTCGCACGATCACCCAAAGGTAAAAGATGTTACCTTTATTCTCTTTATTTCTTGTTTTCCACACATAGATGGGTCTTGGGAGGGTAACTCGTTTTATTTTCCTCTGCGCCGTATAGGATACGCGCCTAAGATACCCAACAGTGGTATCGGAGAAATGCTATGTGTGGTCTACAGATATTGTTTTGGCATGAAAAACTATTTTCATATTTGTCTTTGTTTGCTGTGAAAATCATTTTCACTCGAGTTGTAATCATTTCGATCTTTATGTGTTGGGTCCGTAGCAGAATATGATTGTGTAAAAGTCACAGCGTATTTCGAAAAGATGCTTTCTTTGGTGCTAAAAATTTCTGCAAGAAAAACGTTTTCTTGCAACATGGATGTTGCCCTTCGTTTCATCTTAATTTTTTGTTTTGATTTTGTTTAAACTAACAAATTGGTTGTTGTTTAGAGCTTCAAAACAGAAAATACTGCTAAGAATTGTTCTCACTGAAAATTTGCAGAAAAAGAAAGCACCAGAAATTGTTTCTGGAATTTTTTTGAAACTCGCCGCCATTGTTGCAGAACATAGGCGCCGTCAGCTCCGACCATCAAGCCGGTGCCAGTTCCATTCTGTTCACGATGTCGAAAATCGTTTTTCGAAAAGAAAAATTTTTGGAAACCAGAACAGAGCCGGCGCTGACTTCGGCTTCTAAACCGGTGCCAGTTCTAGACTTGGATTCTCTTCTCATCTAACTCCCCTCAAATATAACTCGAGGTTTTCTCTCTTGAGGAGATTATGTAATTAGTTTACATGGGTTAGATAGGAGTAGAATTATTTTATTCTAGAGATGGCAACTAAAACAAGGTGAGGAGGTAATAACCATACCACGTAATCGCTTTATTACCATGATTATCAATTATGTGATTTATTGATTATTATGCATGTCGTTCAATGAAACCACTAAAAGGAACAAATCCCTCAATTAATATTAAACCTAATTCCTTCCGTTAATATAGTAAGAACGAGAGTCCTTTTTCGAGATCAGGTTGTTGGGCAAACCCAAGCCTACTTGACATTGGGCATGTTCAAGCTATGGAATTAAATTCCTAATTAATTGGTTGGGTTTAACTAAATTATTTATCCTGGTTGGGCAAACTCAAGCATAAAGAAATTTAGAGGAAAAGTTGGGGTAGCCCAAAAGCCTTTAAGATTAAAAGCTGTTAATCATCCAATGATTCGGTAGTTACATACGATGCAATTGGTATTGGATACCTACCAATGAACTCAAGGATGGCTTATTGGGTAAACCCAAGGTTATTCTTGAGGAATTTGGGTACCGGTCCACTAGAAAAGCTTCCAACGGGCTTTCCCGTATTAATAGTGGGGGCTATTGGTTTGAGTAAAATAGTGGAGTAAAAATGTGCTTAATTAAAGTCCTAATTATTTGCATATTATGTGTATATACAAGTAGCTAATGCTCTCTATCTTTACATCTAGGTCACTTGCATCATGTCAATGAACTTGAACTTACGTAGCATTTTGGAAACAAACAAGTTAACCGAATCAAACTATCTCGATTGGTATAGAAATTTGAGAATCATTCTCAAATCGAAAAAGTTGCTCTACGTGCTAGATGCTTCTATTCCACCACCACCAGCCCAAAATGCTCATGCTGATGAGCATGCTGTCCACAAGAGTCACAAGGAGGATATTGATACAGTATCATGTATTATACTGGCATCCATGACTCCTGAGTTGCAAAAACAGCACGAGCATATTAATGCTCAATCGATCATTTTACATCTTCGAGAGCTGTTTGATGCCCAAGCCAGAACTGAGAGATATGAGATCTCAAAGTAACTATTTCATTGCAAAATGGCAGAGGGTTCTAATGTGGCCACTCATGGGCTGAAGATACTGGGCTTGATCGAAAAGCTTGGATCTTTCGAGTTTGCAATGGATCATCACTTAAGTGTTGACTTAATTCTACAATCTTTGCCTAATAGTTTCTCACAATTTGTGATTAACTATCAGATGAACAAGATTGAATCCACCATTCCTGAGTTGATCAATCTTCAAAAAATTATGGAGTCCTCTATGAAGAAGTATTCCAATGCGGTTTTAATGGTAGAATCTTCCTCTTCTAAGAAGAAAGTTCAAAAGAAGAAGAAGAAGGCTACCATGAAGCCCAAATGTGGTGTGAACAAGAAGGACACAGCTACCAAGGGCCCATGCTATCATTGTGGGAAGATGGGCCACTAGAGGCGCAACTGCAAAGCCTACTTGGAGACCATCAAGGACAAGAAGTAGAAAGAGAAGCTTACAAGCACTTCTACTTCTTCTCCAGGTATGTTTATGATTGAGATAAATACTACCTTTAGAAATAAGATATGGGTATTAGATACCAGATATGGATCTCATTTGTGCAATAACTTGTAGGGATTAAAGAACAGTAGAAGGCTAGAGAAAGGCAACGTGGACCTATGTAGTGCAAATGGGGCAAAGGTTGCTGCACTTGCTATGGGGACATATGAGATGAACCAGCATTCAGGATTGATTCTAGAACTGAAAAACTGTTATTATGTACCAGTTTTAATGAAAAACATTATCTCAGTTGCATGTTTAGACTTATGTGGATTTCATTTAATATTTAAGAATAAATGTTGTTCTTTTTCATTGAATGATATTCATTATGGTTCAGCAACTTTTGTTAATAGTTTATATGTTCTAGACTTGGATAATCCAGTTCTCAATATAAACAACAAGAAACCTAAAATGGATAACTCTAACACCTCTTACTTATGGCATTGTCGTTTGGGCCATGTAAATGAAAATCGTGTTTCTAAGTTACACAAGCTCGGTGACTTAGGGTTATTTGATTATGAATCATATGGCACATGCGAATCTTGTTTACTAGGAAAAATGACTAGAACTCCTTTTCTAAGAAAAGGAGAACGGGCCAAGGAGTTATTAGAACTCATACATTCTGATGTATGTGGCCCAATGTCAATACAAGCAAGAAGAAGTTATAACTATTTCTTAACCTTTATTGATAATTTCTCACGATACGGGTATTTGTATTTAATGAAATACAAATCCGAGGCCTTTGAAATGTTCAAAGACTTCAAGAATGAAATAGAGAAATAACTTGGCAAATGTATTAAGACTCTAAGATCTGATCGAGAAGGAGAATACTTGAGTCAAGAGTTTCTGAGTTATCTTAGAAATAATGGGATATTATCTCAATGGACTCCGCCACATACACCTCAACATAATGGTGTATCTGAGAGAAGGAATCGAACGCTTCTAGATATGGTACGGACCATGATAGCCTCTGCAGACCTACTAAAATCATTTTGGGAGTATGCACTAGAGACTTCTATTTATATACTAAACAGAGTTCCGACAAAATCGATTGATACTACCCCATTTGAGATGTTTTTTGGTAAGAGACCAAAGTTATCTCACTTGCGAGTATGGGGTTGTCCTGCCTTTGTTAAAAGGCCACAGTCAGACAAACTTGATAGTAAGTCTGACAAGTGTTTATTTGTTGGATATCCGAAAGAATCTTTCAGATATTATTTCTATCTACCCTCCAAAAACAAATTATTTGTTTCAAAGCATGCCGACTTCTTAGAGAAGGAGAACATGCTCAAAGGGGACAGCGGGAGTAAGATTGAACTTAGTAAAGTTCATGAAGATCAAACAAATGAGGATCAACCATCTAACCCCACATCTATTGAGAGAATAGATGTACTGTAACACCCCGGAATACCAAGGCCCGCCAGGGTCGGGGATGTCGCCCCGTCCAAAGGACAAGGGGTCTTTATAACTAGGTCACAAATAAAATTGCTGAAATAAATAATACTCAAAACTAAAGAGAATTTATTACAACCCAACATACTTCAAAAGTACATCCATGAAATTCCAAAACAAAAACCATAATTAAAATCATCCACTCTCGTCTCCCCAAAGCAATGCATAAAATAAAAAAAAAAACACATTCTCTTCCAAGGTAGCTACTTACCCACAACAGGATCAACATGAAATCATGATAAAAGGTGGTGAGACAGAAATCTCAGTAAGTCCGTGTGTGCTTTGGGTGTTTAGTGGAAACAGTTCGTGGATGCAAAGTGTGAAATCTTTATAAGAGAAACATTGGCAAGCAATAAACATTAGTCAAAAGCAAGAGTGGTGTTTTGGCTTTTCTAGCCATACATAAGTAATGAAATCAACCACTCGAAAGAAAGGGATATGGGTTACCACACTTTGGGCCCCATAACCGGTCAGAATGCCTAACACGTTGTGTAGACTGACAAAAGTAGGTGATCGGCCTACTGGGCAAGATACTCCTCCTTCTCTATACCCAAACAACCGCCGGGTGTCCATTCCGGCAAAAACACAATCACTTGACTGAAACAAAATAAACTGCTAGCTCGGACCGGCACGACTCACTGGAACTGGCATCTTATCTGGAAAGGACTCACCCCTCAGAGGTGGCCATCTACTGAGAGACTCACCCTAACCCTTCAAAGACTAGTCCTAGCAGTCCACCCTTATTGAGTACTCAACGACGTTTCCCACATAGGATAAAATGAACAAAGCATTGTTCTTCATGAAAATAACAATTTGAGGGTTTCCAAAGCTTTGGGAGAAATTAGTTTTAGAAAGAGTTTCAAGTTTGGAAAAATCTGCTCAAAGACTTTTAAATAATTTAAGCGTTGGAATTAATGATGAATTCAACCCTCAATTGCTTTCAAATAACCGAGTGTCCTTACACTCCACATTTGGCTTGCCATAAGGAAATCATTTCACATCAATCAGGTTTTATGCAGGAGCTTACCTGATTCTCGCTCACAACAACAAGGTCTCGGACAGATGACCTAACCCCACATGGGCAAATACAAATCTTAATCAGATTCAAGCCACAATCCACTTTCTCAAGTTTAAATCAACTCAATTCACTACTACCATGATCCTAGTATCCCAAGCTTTAAGGCAAAACAATAATTGAATAGGTTTATAAGCTCAGTTTAATTGGTTATTTAAAATAATTAATGGATTAGGAAATAAATTCTATTAAGTTGAAAGTTCAAATCTTGTTAATGAAAATTTAGAGTTTATTTGATCAAGAGCCATAGGTGGTACTAGGTAAAATAGTGATTTAATGATAGCTTAGTTGTTAGAAAATAATTGATAGCTAAAACTAGTTAAGATTAAATTTAATAAGTCTTTCTTGGAAAATAATAAGTAAATCCTTAAGGGTTTTGATCTAGTAAATATTTTATTAAGTATGAATCTTTTTCACAAGGGCTTTAATTAATTTGCTTTATTTTAAATATTTATTTATTTTATTTTCTAGGAAAAATCATTATTTATTTGACTAAAATATCCTTTACATATATTATAATTCCAAATCTACCCTTCCTAGGGTTTTCAAAATTCTTTAGCAAAAATTATTAGTAAATATTTTATTTATGAAATAAAATTTGCTTAGGGACAACTAGATCATGATCAAGATTCCATGGTCAATCATAATCAATAACATACTCAATCCTTCAATTCATCAAATCATCCAAGTCTTGCACATAGGCATAGATCTAGATTTATTATTACATGATTTAACCTCTACTAGCATAAACATGACCATGGCATCAAAATCTATTCATGCACATAAATCTTATTCACCCATGGTGACATAATCTCTAGCATGCTTCATCACAAATACTACCTATGACATGTATCAAATCTCAACTCATCATTAAATCCACCAATATAATCCTTCCATGCATAAATCCCATCTCCTTCACAATCATACATATACTCATGCTTCAATCAACAACATCACATACACAAACCCATCGCCATTCATCAACCTAGAGACATGATTCTAAATTTTAAAAAGAGAACTGAAGGTACTTACTTGATTGATGAATGACTTGAAGGAGTCTAGAGAAGATCTCAACTCCTAGATGGCTAATCTTGTTCAAGAAGGGTGGCGAAGGCATGGTCATGGGAAAAGAGACCATTCAGCCAAGGGAAGAAATTTCGGTCCATGAGAGAGAGAGGGGGGGGGGAGAGAGAGAGAGAAAGAAGAAGAGATCATTAGCATGCTTATTCATATAGGTTTTCATTAGAGATTAAGTTTGAAGAGGATGAAGTTGTTAGAATAAGTTTACCTTGAAGATGTTCTTGTTCTTCACAGAAATTTCTGCTTTTTGATCCAAAGTAGCAAGATGATTTGTGGAGTTTGATGTTAATAAGGGTGTTGATGGATGCACAGCAAGGAGTACATCAAATCTGGAGATTTTCGTGAGGGTTTGAAGTGGTTTGGAGGGGTATTAGGTGTGGAGAAGGAGTAGGTGTTCTTGGTGTAGTGTGTGTGTGTGTGTGTGTGTTCTTGTTGCTTGAAGAAAATCGAGAGAGAGAGAAGAAGAAGAAGCTGCCGATTTTCTGAGGAATTGGGCTGCCAAAATTCTGTAGGGTTTAGGGAGTGATTTCTCTGATTTGGAAGGGAAAGGAAAGGTTAATTGTTACAATCCTTGAAGAATATTTTTAGGAAGAGAATTTGGAAACAAGATATTCTAAGAATATCTTGATTTTTCTGGACAGCTTTGAAGTCTCCTATGGCCGACTGGATTGTGTAGCTTTTCTGGGGAATTAAAGCTGGTTAAAGGAGGCTTGTGATGGCTGAAACTAGGGTGCACAATGGTGGAGAAGATGTCTGATCAATTGAGCAAAATTTTATGGAAAGTTGTTAAACAAGATGGCTGAAATTTTGGAAAGTAATCAAGCTAAATTGCAGGGATTTGGTTGAGGAATTTTTGGTCAGCCATGGAGGGAATTTCATGCAGAAGCTTCAGGGAACAATGGAGCTCTGTTAATGCACGTTTAAGTGAGGTTTTGACAGAAGTAGGTTGGGGTTTTCGGTTGGAACAAAATAGGAAACAAGCTGGACAAAAATTCTGCACAGAAATTTCGCTGAACAGAAATTTTCTGGCAGAATTTTCGTCTGCCATTTCCAGCAGATTTGCAGTGAGTTTTGAAGGGGATTTCAGGGGTATTCAAGGCTGGTTTCCAGCCTTCTTTATGGAGGAAAAACATGGCTAAGGTACTGCACAAAATCTGGGAGAAAACAGCTTGGTTTGGAGCTCACAAAGCTGATTTTCGTACAGGAATTTTTCCTGCTTTGCTCCAGCTTGTGCAGTCCAAATTTGGGCAAAAACTTTCAGGTTTCAACTGATACTAAAGACCATTTTTCTGGTAGCATTTGGGAGAGAATGTGAGCTGGAATTTTCGACCTTTTGAATGTACAACAATCTGGAAAATTTCAGCTCATTCCATGAAGATAAATGAACTAAGTTAGAGGAAAAATTTCAGCAAGCTTTCAAGAGGGATTTTCCTCTTGAATTTTCCCCACAAGTCATTTACATTTTCCAAATCATGAGAAGCCTTTTACTAGGACATTTTGATCCTAAAAGACCTTAGTCCTCTACTGAATTTTCTGGAAAGGAAAAGGATAGAACACATTGATCAAGCTAAGGAGTTGGAAATTAAGAAAAGCTAAAGATCAAGGGAGAATGAATTCCCTTTAGGCATTTCGCGAAGAACAAAAGAGTGAAGTGAGAATTCTCCTAACATGTCTCTCCTAGGACATCATCACCACATTGATCTAGGCCCTCATGGCCGAAACTATCCTTTTCCAAGCAAAATAAAATTTACTCAAGCTAAAGCTTCTATGATGGACTTTGAACCTTAGGCCTCAAGAATTAATTCCAAGGCTCTAACCACTAAACCACAACAACTCTTGTTGCTATTTCTACTAGAAAAATTATTTCCTATTCAACCCACAAGCTATCTCCTTATTTTCACCTCGGGTAAAAATTACCATTTTGCCCCTCTCACACATCACTCACCAACAAGACTTCAAGATAATAAAAATCAAATTCAAAGCACATAGAAATCATATGAAAACATATTTAATCATGAAATAAAGCATGATATGCATCCCAACCCCCTTACTCTAAGGTTGGTCTTGACTGGGGTTTCACATGCACTTTCTAATACAGAAGAACCTCGTAGATCTAGTAGGATACATGTGGCACTTGAGAGATATAGATTTCTCATTAGTGACCACAATGACGTATTGCTCAAAGATGAAGATGAGCCTACTACCTACAAGGATGTTTTGAATAGTTCAGAATCTGGCAAATGGCTTGAGGCCATGAAGTCAAAGATGGATTCCATGTACGACAACCGAGTATGGACTTTGGTTGATCCACCCAAAAGAATTAAACCTATTGGGTGCAAGTGGATTTTCAAGAAGAAAACAGACTTGGACGGTAACTTAGTTACCTATAAAGTACGACTAGTGGCGAAGGGTTATCGTCAACAATATGGTATTGATTATGATGAAACCTTCTCACCAGTAGCCATGCTGAAATTCATCAGGATACTCCTACCCATTGCTACTTATTATGATTATGAGATTTGGCAAATGGATGTGAAAACAGCTTTCCTAAATGGAAATCTGACTGAGGAAGTGTATATGACACAACCATAGGGTTTCACATCCAGTGATGGCACAAAGGTGTGCAAGCTACAAAGGTCCATTTATGGACTTAAGCAAGCTTTTAGGAGTTGGAATATCCATTTTGATGAAACAATCAAAAATTTTGGTTTTATTCAAAACTTGGATGAGCCTTGTGTATACAAGAAGGTTAGTGGGAGTGCAATCGTTTTCTTACTGCTTTATGTAGATGACATAATGCTAATAGGAAACGATATACCTATCTTGCAAACGGTTAAAGTTTGGTTGTCCAAACAATTCTCCACGAAAGACCTTGGTGAAGCAACCTATATTCTTGGAATAAGGATCTATAGAGATAGATCCAAAAGGTTGCTTGGTCTTTCACAGTCTAAATACATGGATAAAGTGCTAAAGAGGTTTAGCATGGATCAATCCAGAAAGGGATTCTTGCTCATGTCATATGGTGTAAGCCTTTCAAAGTCGATGTCTCATAAGACACAAATTGAAAGAGATCACATAAGTAAGATTCCATATACCTCGGCAGTTAGATCTATCATGTATGCTATGATATGTACTAGGCTTGATGTATCTTATGCTCTCAGTTTGACGAGCAGATACCAACCCGACCTTCGTGAGGGTCATTGGGCGGTTGTAAAGAGTATCCTTAAGTATTTATGAAGGACTAAGGATATGTTCTTAGTATATGGAAAAGGTGATTTGAAAATAAACGGGTATACTGATGCTAGTTTTTAATTTGACAAAGATGATTTCAAATGACAATCCGACTACGTGTTTACGCTGTGCAGAGGGGCAATAAGTTGAAAAAGTTCCAAACAAGAGACTAATACCAACTCTACAACAGAAGCTGAGTACATCGCTGCTTCTGAAGCAGCTAAGGAGGCGGCTGTTTGGATTAAGAATTTCGTGATAGAACTGGGTGTGGTTTCTAGTGTTGTTGGTCCAATAACCTTGTATTGTGACAACAACAGAGCCATTGCATAAGCAAAGAAGCTGCAGTCTCACCAACGATCCAAACACGTACTGCGATGCTATTATCTGATGATCCGGGAGATCATAGATACAAATGATGTAAAGATAGAAAGTGTTCCCAAGGATGAGAACATAGCTGACCCGCTTACGAAAGCACTACCCCAAAAGAAACAAGATTGTCATATTGAGTCATTCGATATAAGATACATGAATGATTGGCTCTAGTGCAAGTGGGAGATTGTTAGTGTTGTGCCAAAGAGGTAATCACTTGTACATTGTATATGCTACATTTTATTTTAATAAAAGGCATTATGTGTCTTACAGTTTCTTTTTGTTTACTTTAAGTAATATAACTGTTCGATAAAGTCCCCAGTACAACACTGTGTTAAGGAAATCGTGATAGAGATCATGATATGAGATTCTTACTACACTGGATGGTGTTAGTACTTAAATAGTCCCTAGTCATAGTATTAATGAGACATGACATCATTAATGCGTTAAGACGGGCATGTGTTAGACTTCCTGATTTGATCAGGTGGTGGTTCTCATAATCGTGAGTATTGAGATACTCAAAGTTAACACATGGATGCTTGTTAATGGAATAAGTTTATTGGATGACCTAGCTTTGAGATAATCGTATGGATAACTATTTAGTGCCTGTGAAATAATCTCTATATAACAAACGTGCAAGTATCTTTAGACTTGAGATCTCTAAGGTACTTTGTTTGCTGAGCTTTGTACATTGATTCCAATCTCCAGAGCTCGATCGAGGGCCGCCTACGGGATGGATATTGGGTACATTGTAAGGTAAATGAAAGTAGTTGAGATGGTCAATAAAGGATTCACCACTTCTAATAGTAGGGGCGAATATCACATAGCCACTTGTAGGAATTACTACTCAGAAATTCCTTGGCCAAGGCGATTGTATATTGGAAACAGTTTCAATCAATACACATCTAAAGTAGTGGGTTCCAGGTACAAGTACTATTGTATTCGGGCCAGAATTAATTCTGGAGGGAGTTGGTACTAATTTCATACTCCGAACCGAATGAGATACTATATGGAGAAATGAGTTAATTGCACTGAAGTTTGTTATTAAAGGATTCATGTCAAGCCACTTGACTTCCTGGACTCTTGGGTGGTCATGATGTGTTGCTAGATATCGCTCATGATCTGAGAATATGGATTTATTAATTGATAAATTATTAAGCCAATCCTGATTAGAATTTATTCTAATTAATTATGGATTATTAATCTCAAAGACGTTTGGATTAATTCGTGTTCTCTACCAATTGACTGGGAAACCTAATAGGTCACACTCAAATAGAGGATTATATACTCAAGATGTTATTTGATAACATTGTGGGTTTAATTGAGAGAAAGAAAAGTTGTTGTTGACAAATTATAATTAGTTATAATTTGTGGTACAAGTTATAATTGCGAGAACTTAATGTTTCCAATTACAATTAGGGAATTCTAATAGGATTAGAATTCTCAGTTTTGGGAAGGGAATTTCGTGTGATATATAGTAGCTAATAACACACGAAAAACCCTAGCCAATAACTGAACAAAAAAAAAAAAACAAAACAAAAAAAACAACAGCCATGAATTTTTTCTCTTCTTCTCTCTCGATTTGATCTTGAAAAGGAACCCTAGCCGCCACTTAGAATTTCTGCTAGCACTGAAAACTACGTGCTTGAGTATTCCTCTGTGTGGATTACTATTAAAGATAATCACACACTGTGATTATAGTGGGTAGACGTTCAACTGACGTGGAGGTTAATCACGAGGATTGCTGAATCGCGCCTCAACTTGAAGAAGAAAATTTTGTTCTTCGCACGATCACCTAAAGGGAAAAGATGTTACCTTTACTCTCTTTATGTTTTGTTTTCCACACATAGACGGGTCCTGGGAGGGTATCTCATTTTATTTTCCGCTGCGCCGTAAAGGATATGAGCCTGAGATACCCAATAAGTACTTTTACCAAGAAGCCACTACTCTAGATGTGTATCAATTGGAAGTGTTTCCAATACACAATCGCCTTAGCCAAGGACTTTCCGAGTAGTAATTCCAATAAGTGGCCGTGAGATATTTGCCCCTACTATTAGGAATAGTGAATCCTTTATTGACCTTCTCACCTACTTTCGTTTATCTCACAATGTACCTAATATTCATCCCATAGGCGGTCCTTGATCAACCTCCAGAGATTGGAATCAAAGTACAAAACTCAGCAAACAAAGTATCTTGGAGATCTCAAGTCTAATGATACTTTCACGTTCGCTATATTAAGATTATATCACTGGCACTAATAGTTATCCATATGATTATCTCAAAGCTAGGTCATCCAATGAACTTGTTCCGTTAACAAGCATCTATGTGTTAACTTTGAGTATCTCAATATTCACGAATATGAGAACCACCACTTGATCAAATCAGGAAGTCTAACGCATGCTTGTCTTAACGCATTAATGATGTCCTGTCTCTTTAATACTATGACTAGGGATTATTTCAGTACTAACACTATACAGTGTAGTAGGAATCTCATATCATGATCTCTATCATGATTTCCTTAACATAGTGTTGTACTAGGGACTTTATCGAACAATTATATTACTTAAAAGTAAGTAAAAGAAACTGTAAGATAAATAATGTCTTTTATTAAAATAAAATGTGTCATATACAATGTATAAGTAATTGCTTCTAGGGCTCAACACTAACAATAACTTTCCTATTAAATTTATCCGTGTTTTGGACTCAGGTTTCGGACAAAGATGCATCCAAAAGGTAAGTCCAAAGTGGCACTTTTTCAGGCAGAAACATTTCAACACTGTTTACAGGATTTTGGACGAATCTTTGTGATGCAGAAACATCCAGACTACTCAATCCAAAATTTTGAGATTTTCAAAACTTTGAAATCTTTTTCTTTGTTTGCTTCAAGGTAAAAAATAATTGAATCAAAAGGTAAAGAGACATAGGAATCAATAGAAATACCTTAATAACACTTCTTAGTCTATAGTTCTTTTATAAGGACTTCTTGGTATGCAACCTCATATACTTTGATCTTCTTTTTTATGTTCTATTCTTGAATTCCATTATAGAAGAGTTGCCTAATAATCATATCTGAATACCTTAGAAGAACAAAGGTCAAACAAATCCTATCATATATAGATTACACAAGTTAGTTCACATCAACGTTTGTCATAAATTAAAAAATAGAAGAAAGCCCTTAGGGCTAACAATCTCCCCCTTTTTGAGTGATGACAAACATTAAAAAAAAAAATGCTATATATATATAAAGAACAATAATGTGAATATGTTGATCGAGAGAGATACGAATATTTTTTTATTGAAATGCAATCTCTCATTATAGGTCTCAAAGAGAGCTTATGAAATTAAGATATATGATTTTAAAGCATTTGCTAACAAGCATGACTCAATAAGCCAAAGGCCTATCCTATCTCCATATCCTTATGAATATTCAAAATGATTCAATAAATAAAGGAGATATACTAGGCAAGTTATATGATAAGATGCTAGCCCTTAATATTTGCTTATATGAATATTTCAAAATGAGAGGGAAAACGGAAATCAATTTTGTACGTCCAAAACGTATATCCAAAATATTTGTGAAAGTATGTATAAAATGAGACTTTTTCAGAAATACATTTTAGATGCAGGTTTTAGATGTCCAAAAGGTGTGTTCTCAAAACAATATGACTCTTAGAAGAAGATTCGGTTCAATCAAGAAAACATGAGTCCAAAATTCCCCCTGTCACAATGTACAAAATAATGGATTTTCCAATTTTTCAAAGAATGTTTAAATAATCCATCTGACTAAAATTTGATTTCGTCACAGAATCATAACCACATTTTGTTAGATTAGTCCCAAAGATACCTTCGTTATAAAGAGAATACTGTTGGATAAAAAGATTTGAGTGACCATAAATTAAAATAAGAGATAAGCAATTTTTCTATCAAGCAGTTCATCAAATCAACCAAAGGTATTATAAGAAGAAGTTTAATCATATCCAATAAATTAAACAGTTTCCCAAATAGTATTATATCAGATTATATCATTCTAATATCAGTTCATATCCCCCTTCATATCTTAATCAATATCACAAGTCATTTATATAATTCAGATCAGTTCATATCAATTCAAAATGAATCATAACAGTTCATATCAGTCTTAACCCATTATCAGTCATATCCCAGTCATTCTTATCTTAACCAATACCACAAGTCATTCATACAGTTCAGATCAGTTCATATCAGTTCAAAACGCAACATAACAGTTCATATCAGTCTTAACCCATATATCAGTCATATCCCAGTCATTCATATAGTTTATAGTCTAATATTTTCCTCCCCTTTGTCATCAATCAAAAAGAGTAATAACAGAAAGGAAGCAGAAACAAAATATAGATAGATAGGAAATAGGCATGATTTAAGCAATATGCAGAAAATAAGCAATTTTCCTTGCACATAATCTAAAAACAGGAAAGTAAATTGTTCAATATTCAGAAAGTAAATTGTTTGAGAGATACCATCTGAACATCATTCTACCTAACTGGTCTTCTTAGGAGATGTTAATGGTTTCAGCTTTTGAACCGACACCCTTTTTAGAGTGTTGACCAGTAATCCTATTAGATTTTCTCTTTACCACAACGTACTTCTGTCTCTTTCTAGATTATTATGGTTTAGAGGATGTAGAAGTTGCTATAGTTTCCTTAGTCGGAGATGTTTTCTGAGTTTGCTCAGTATCATGCTTTTCCTCTGCGGCAGGCAGACCAGTTTCTCTTTCAATAATAGGTTCTTCCTTTTCTTGAGCAGACATTGTTAGGGAAGACACTGGTGCATCATTTTTTGTAGTCTTTTCTACTGTAGACAATCTGTTTCCAAGACTTTGAAGTTCAGAACTGAGATTATCCAATTTCACAGTCAGTGAGTTGATGTCATCCAATATACTCATAAATAATCCCTCATCCTTTTCTTTCCCCTTAATAGAGGATTCTATCTGAGGATCATCTTCAAATTTTCTTTTTGTTCCAGCAACAAGAACAGACTTTCCTTCTTCTTTGATTTTCATCAAATTTTCTCTTTCTTAACCCTTAGTGTCTCTTAGTAGCTTCCTTTCATTATCCATTCTCACATAACCCATTCTCTCAATGGAGTCAAAGTTGTAAACATTCACCTTTGTTAGATCACTAGGAACTGAATTTAAATCAACATGAAAATAACTGAACACTCTAGATAACAGATTTCCAGAAGGTAGAGCTTTGCTTAATGTATTCCTTGACTGCAGCATTAATTTGGTAGCTAAAAAACCAAAGTTTATTTGCCTACCATCTGCCGAGGCAAACATAATTACCATTTGCAGAATGCCTTATGGAGGTCTAATGTCCATAGCTCGGAACCACCATAGTGGAAACCATATGGTGCAAAATCCTTCTAGCTCAATTAAGCCACTTTGTACTTCTGTTACCAGAGTTCCCAAAACTCTTTCCTCCAGTAAAGATTTCCTCAAATTTCTTCAAATTAAAGATATCATTTCCCTCATGAAATTTGTTCAACTCAAAATACTGAATTCTAGCATCCTTCACATCACAGATTCTATTTAACAGACGGTGATCAAACTTAATGTCTTTTCCCTTAACTCTTGACACATACCATCGAATCATAAAACCTCCCTCAATTTCCTCAAGACGACCTTTTCTTAAATTAGCATAAAATTCCCAGATAAGAGGAGTAAATAATTTCTCATCGACAGAAAGTAAACTGCACCATCCAATATGTTCAAACATATTTAATACATTTGAAAGATTTAGAAAGGCGGGAGGATTAGCACGGTAACCAGAAATAACCGTTCGATTCCTTGACACCCAGTCATTATAATTAGTTTCGCATTTAGAGTTTATGAAACAAAGTACTTGATTTCCAAAATTCATTTGTTTCGGAGAAGACATTGATAAGTCATAGTAAGACGCCGAGAAGTCCGGTTGAGGGGAAACTTCTTTCCCTTTCAGTTTACTTGAATTTGAACCCTTTTTCTTCATCTTCGGAGATGTTTTGTGCCCCTTGTTTGGTTTTGGAGCAGAAGATTTCATTTTTGCCATTAGTAAGATTAGAGCTTTTTCTATGTGGACTGGCAGTTTTTCCTTGAAGAAAAAGAACATAGATACTTTTTGGAAGAATTGGTTACAAGGGTTTTGAGAAAAATTAGAGTGCTTTGAATGTCTGGAGTAATGTGATCTAAAGTGAATTAAAAAGATAAATTTTTAATAGATGTGTAGAAAAATGCGCAAACCAACTTTTTCAAATTCAAAAATTAGAATAAGAAAAAATATATAGTATATATATATAAAAGAGTGTTTTAGAGCTTGACCCAATCCAAAATTATCATCCAAAAGAGTCTTTTTCATAAATGCATTTTGGATGCGGGATTTGGACTTCAATACTACGTCCAAATAGTTGTTGGTGTGTTTTGGATACAAACACTGTTTCCAAAACCTTTTTCTTCACAAATCCTGCAAAATAAAGAAGACTTATGCCAATTGGTTAGTTATCAGATTTTTGTAATTGCCAAACCTCTTCTTACATTGTTGAATCTTTCTTCAACTAGAGGTTTAGTGAAGATATCTGCAAGTTGTTCATCCGTTGAAATATATTCAATACACACATCGCCTTCGAGAACATGATCTCGGATGAAATGATGTTTAACTTCTATATGCTTTGTCCTAGAATGTTGAATACTATTTTTTGTTAGATTAATAGTACATGTATTATCACATAATATAGGCACACAATTAAAGTTAAGACTAAAATCTAGCAATACATTCTTCATCCACAAAATTTGAGCACAACAACTGCCGCTACAATGTATTCAGCCTCAGTAGTGGATAAGGATACACATGCCTGCTTTTTACTGTGCCATGACACAAGAGAGTGTCCAAGAAATTGACAATGGCCATTGGTACTTTTTCTTTCAACTTTACAGCCTACATAATCTGCATCAGTGTATCCTATAAGATCAAATATGTTAGTGTGAGGATACCATAAGCCATAATCATATGTGCCAATTAGATATCATAGTATGCGTTTTACTACACATAGATGTGATTCCTTTGGACAAGATTGAAAATGAGCACAAAGACATACTGAAAACATAATGTCTGGTTGGCTAGCAGTAAGATAGAGTAGACTTCCAATCATACCTCTATACTTATGTTCATCTAATTTCTTACCCTTTTCATATTGATTAAGTTTTATAGAAGTACTCATAGGTGTGCAGATTTCTTTTGCTTCATTTATTCCAAACCTTTTGAGCAACTCCTTGTCATACTTTGTTTGATTTATGAAGACCCGATCCTTGGTTTGCTTTATTTGCAATCTAAAGAAGAAACTTGGTTCTCCCATCATACTCATTTCGAATTCTTGCAACTTAGCATTAGCAAACATCTTGCACAAGGAGTTGTTAGTACCACCAAAAATGATATCATCAATATAGTTTTGAACATTTAGTAGATCACCAGAATTATCAGATTTGATGAATAAGGTGGTATCAATCAACCCTCTAGAAAAACCTTTTGAAATCAAGAAACCACTAAGTCTTTCATACCAAGCTCTTAGAGCTTGCTTTAATCTATAAAGAGCTTTAGAAAGTTTAAAAACGTGATTTGGAAAGTGCTCATGAATAAAACCAGGAGATTATTCAATATATACTTCCTCCTCAATAAAACCATTTAGGAATGCACTCATAACATCCATTTGGTAGAGTATGAAATTTTTGAAGGATGCAAAGGCAAGAAGCATTTTTTTGGATTCTAGTATGGCAATAGGAGTGAATGTCTCATCATAATCAATACCTTCTTCTTGATTAAATGCTTAGACAACTAATCTAACTTTATTTCTAATCACAGCCCCATTTTCATTAAATTTTTTCCTAAATACCCATTTTGTACCAATTACAGGACGATCAAAAGGTTTAGAGACAAGTTTCCAAACTTGATTCTTTTCAAATTGATTTAATTGTTCTTGCATAGCAATAATCCAAAATTCATCATGCAATACAAAATCAATACAGATAGGTTCAATATTTGAAAAAAAGGTAAAGTTGTCAATGAAATACTGTCTAATTTTAACTGTTGGGTATCTCACGCATATCATATATGATGTAGTGAAAAAATAAGAATGAGATACCAACCCAAAATCCGCATACGTATGGAAAGCAAGACATAAAGAGAATAAAGGTAACTGCTTTACCTTTCTTTGAGCATCTGAAAAATAAAAATTTTCTTCATTAAGTATGAGGCGCGATCCAGCAATCTTCTAAATCAAACACCACGAGAGTTGAATATCCAACTACTGTAATCACAGTGTGTGATTATCTCTAACAGAAATCCACACGGAGGATCACACTCAAGCACCAAGACATTTTTATGCTAGCAGGAAATAAGATTGCGGCGAGGGTTAAGGTTTCTCGTTTCCTTTTGCTGATGAAAAATGAGAGAGAGAGAGAGAGAGAGAGAGAGAATAGGAAGTTTCTGGTTGTTGTTTTTTACGTCAATCATCTCTGCTAGGGTTTCGTGTATATCATCATATAATATGAAAAATCCCTACCAAAAAATGAGAATTCTAAAACAATTAAAATTTCCTAATTGTAATTGGAAACATCAACTTTTCACAATTACAATTTAGACCATAAATTATAACTAATTATAATTTGGCCACAACAACTTCTCTTTCCTGCAATTAACCCTACTATATTATCAAATAACATCTTGGGTATATAATCTTCTATTGAGTGTGACCTATTAGGTTTCCCAGTCAATTGGTAGCGAATATGAATTAATCCAAATGTCTTTTAGATTAATAATCCATAATTAATTAGAATTAATCATATTGATTCTAATCAGGATTGGTTTATTAATTCATCAATTAATAAACCAATATTCCCAGATCATGAGTGGTATCTAGAAACATATTATGACCACCCAAGAGTCTAAGAAGTCCAGTGGCTTAACTCGAATCCTTCAATAAGAAACTACAGTTCAATTAACTCATTTCACCATACAATATCTTATTCAATTTGGAGTACGGAATTAGTGCCAACTTCCTCTAGAATGTATATCATTTTTTGCCTGAATATAATGGTACTTGTACCAGGAACCCACTACTCTAGATATTTATCAATTATAACTGTTTCTAATACACAGTCGCCTTGGCCAAGGACTTCTCGAGTAGTAATTCCTACAAGTGGCCGTGAGATGTTCACCCGTACTATTAGGAGTGGTGAATCCTTTATTGACCCTCTCAACTACTTTCATTTACCGCAGAATGTACCCAATATCCATCCCATGGGCGGCCCTCGATCTGGCTCCAAAGATCGGAATAAAAGCATACTGCTCAACAAATAAAGTACCTTGGAGATCTCAAGTCTAAACATACTTGCACGTTTGCTATATTGAGATTATATAACTGGCACTAAATAGTTATCCATTTGATTATCTCATAGCTAGGTCATCCAATAAACTTGTTCCATTAACAAGCATCCATATGTTAACTTTGAGTATCTCAATAGTCACGGATATGAGAACCACCACCTGATCAAATCAGGAAGTCTAACACATGCTAGTCTTAACGCATTAATGATGTTCTGTCTCATTAATACTACTACTAGGGACTATATAAGTACTAACACTATACAGTGCAGTAGGAATCTAATATTATGATCTCTGTCATGATTTCCTTAACACAGTGTTGTACTAGGGTTTTTATCCAACAGTTATATTATATAAAAGTAAATAAAAGAAACTGTAAGATAAATAGTGCCTTTTATTAAAATAAAATGTGTCATGTACAACGTATAAGTGATTTCCTCTATGGTATAACATTAACAAACTCCCACTTGTACTAGAGCCAATCATTCATGTATCTAATATCAAATGACTCAACATGACTATCATGTTTCTTTTGGGATAGTGCTTTTGTAAGCGAGTAAGTTATGTTCTCCTCCATTGGAACTTTCTCTATCTTTACATCATTTCTATCTATGATCTCCTGGATCAGATGATAGCGTCTCAGTACGTATTTGGATTATTGGTGAGACCGTGGTTCATTTGCTTGTGCAATGGCTTCGTTGTTGTCACAATACAAAGTTATTAGACCAACAACACTAGGAACCACACCCAGTTCCGTCATGAACTTCTTGATCCAAACAGCCTCTTTAGCTACTTCAGAAGTGGCTATGTACTTAACTTCTATCGTAAAGTCGACAATAATATCTTGTTTAGAACTCTTCTAACTTATTACCCCTCTGCACAACATAAACACGTAGCCAGATTGTGATTTCATGTCATCTATGTCAGATTAAAAACTAGCATCAGTATACCCATTTTTTTTCTAATCACCTTCTCCATATACTAGGAACACATCCTTAGTCCTTCGTAAGTACTTAAAGATGTTTTTTATAGCTGCCCAACGACCCTCACCAGGGTTAAATTCGTATCTGCTTATCAAACTGAGAGTACCAGATACATCGGACCTTGTACATATTATAGCGTACATAATAGATCTAACTGCCAAAGCATATGGAATCTTACGCATGTGATCCCTTTCAACTTATGTCTTGGGAAACATCAACTTTGAAAGACTTACACCATGTGACATGGGTAAGAATCCCTTTTTAGATTGATCCATGCTAAACCTCTTTAGCACTTTATCTACGTATGTAGACTGTGAAAGATCTAGCAACCTTTTAGATCTATCTCTATAGATCCTAATTCCTAGAATATAGGCTGCTTCTCCAAGGTGTTTCATGGAGAATTGTTTGAACAACCAAACTTTCACTATTTGCAAGACAGGTATATCGTTTCCTATTAGCAATATGTTATCTACATAAAGTAATAAGAAAATGATTGCGCTCCCACTGACCTTCTTGTATACACAAGGCTCATCCACGTTTTGAATGAAACCAAACTCTTTGATTTTTTTCATCAAAACAGATGTTCCCACTCCTAGAAGCTTACTTAAGTCCATAAATGGACCTTTGCAGCTTACACACCTTTGTGCCATCACTGGATATAAAACCCTCAGGTTGTGTCATATACACATCCTCAGTTAGATTTCCATTTAGGAAAACAGATTTCACATCCATTTTCCAAATCTCATAATCATAATGAGTAGCAATGACAAGAAGTATCCCGATGGATTTTAACATGGCTACTGGCGAGAAGGTTTTGTCATAGTAAATACTATGCTGTTGACAATAACCCTTCGCGACTAGACATGCTTTATAGGTAACTACATTAACATCCATGTCCATTTTCTTCTTGAAAGCACATTTGCACCCAAAAGGTTTAATTTCTTTTGGTGGATCAACCAAAGTCCATACTTGGTTGTCGTACATGGAATCCATCTCTGACTTCATGGACTTAAGCCATTTGCCAGATTTTGAATTGTTTAGAACATCCTTGTAGGTCGTAGGCTCATCTTCATCAATGGACAATACGTCATTGTGGTCACTAATAAAAAAATCCATATCTCTCAAGTGCCATACGTATCCTACTGGATCTACAATGCTCTTATGCAGTAGAAGGTTCATCTATTCTCTCAATAGATGTGGGATCAGACGGTTAATCCTTTCTTGTTTGATCTTCTTGAATTTCACTAAGTTCAATTTTACTCCCACTGTCCCCTTTGAGCATGTGCTCCTTTTCTAAGAAGACGACATGCTTTGAAAGAAACACTTTATTTTTGGAAGAGAGGTAAAAGTAATATCCAAAGGATTATTTTAGATATCTCATAAACAAACACATGTCAGACTTACTATCAAGTTTATCTAACTGTGGACTTTTGACAAAGGCAGGACAACCCCATACTCGCAAGTGAGATAACTTTGGTTTCCTACCAAAGAACATCTCAAATGGGGTAGAATCAACCAATTTTGTTAGAACTTTGTTTAATATATAAACAAAAGTATCTAGTGCACACCCCCAAAATAATTTTGGCAGGTCTGCTGAAGCCATCATGGACTGTACCATGTCTAGAAGGGTTCAATTCCTTCTCTCAGATACACCGTTATGTTGAGGTGTATGTGATGGAAGACGCAGAACAGGGGAGCCATGGACGGGAAAAAAACAGAGGAAAAAAAAAATAAACGCGAGCCATAAAGGCCATGCGGAAGCGTGAAGATCATACCTTTGCGTTCCTTAACCCTCCTAGGTTGCGTAGGAACAGATTGAACGACTGGAATCGCCTCGCTTTGCACAGTTGAAGGAGCTTCCGGTTGAACACCCGCTAGCCTTCGACTTCGTCTTGTTTGCATTAATGCTTAGCTCTCCAACTCTTGGGATATTCCTCAGCCTAACCTCTAGTCGGTGAACACTATGGTAAAGAGGAACGATCTCAAAACTCCTTAGTTCTTTCGCTATTGCCTAGCAAAGAACAAGAGAAAAACAAGAAGAAGGAGAGAGACCTTGAAAGGGAGAGACCCACGTGAGTGTGTGGCTTGGGAAAGGAAAAATTAGGGTTTTTTTTTCTTTCAAAGAGTTGTTTATATTTAGCCTAAACTAGGTCTCTCAATCTCTTATAAACATCTCATCGGGATTTCAAAATACCCGGATGTTATCCTTAGAAACAATTTGGCCTAACCTTAAACTCCTCTTAACCGTATCTAGAAAAAACCCTAAGGTCTAAGCTATTAGGCCAGATAAATATTTATTATTCTTCTTGGACTCAAAAAGCCCAAAATAATAAATATTAATTATTTATTTTCTGGGCTTACATAAGTAACCCAATAAATAATTAATGAGCCGAAATGAACCATAATAATTAATCTTTAATTATTTATTTCTTGTGCATATATAAATAACCCAATAAATAATTAAACATTAATTATTTCCCCTAGTTTAAGCCCAGGTTAATTTCTTAATTATTCATACTGGACCTAGGCCCTGAATAATTAATTAACCAAATAAACTAGATAATTAATTTCTCTCAACTCCTATTTTATTTATTTATTTATTTATTTTATTCCAGTCCAATAATAAATTAGACTTCCTGAATAAAATAAAATAAAATAAAACAAAATAAAATAAAATCCTCTTCAACTGAGACCAATTCCTCAACCTAAAAATAGTTAGGACTTACGGGCTATCCCGAGGAGCAAAAAGACACATCGCCTTGGCTGCTAAAATGACCAAAATGCCCCTGCTATATAAATAGCTGTATTTTGCATTTTAAATATTTCTTAATATCACCATAAGGAAATATTGACCCCAAGGACAATGCTGCGTTAGCAAAGTCTCCGACCTACAGGTGAAATGACTAAAATACCCCTCTACACATCGTCGTACATTTAGAGAGGAAGAAGTATACTAACACCCCTCTAAATGACATCTACCATCCTTAGGCTTCTAGTCCAATGATCCACGACTTCCTGGAGTGTTTCCGCTTTCCAAGGGAGCTACCCTAAAGCAAACATCCAAGTCATGTTTCCCAGGGCCCTGGATAATTTAGACCATTCGGACAACCACAAGGGGGCGATATAGTGCAGAAACTATCTTGCATAAGTTTGTCTTAACTAACTAGTCACACATACCCAACATGCAAGTATATTGGCCCTATAATAGAACCTCAACTACAGCAAATCAAAGTATATACTTACAGCTTCGCTAGACCACCAACTCATACTCAAGTCGCAGAGTACTAGTCCACGCTGTAGCGGTAGTAGTCTAGGTTTTTACCATATAGTACTTTGAGAAACTACTACTACAGGTCCTGTTCTACGTATTCGAAATACGCTTATGTCATGAAGTGAGTGGACTACCCACTGGCTAAAGGTAAGCCATTCCCTATTTGGAATTCATAACATAATAACCTAAACATGATGAGGTTCCCAATCTCATCAATAGGTTAAGAACAAATGTTTATGTGTTAAATAACCCGTGATCCATACCTTACTGTGAAAGACCACTATTCACATGGATCACTTATTTAAACACAATGGGTCTGTTCCAAACGAAAATCATGCACAAACAAAAAATAAATTCACAAACAATTTCTGAAAATAAATTCTTTTATTAAATAATTCGATTTTACATCAGAAACCTAGTTTAAGAGGGCATACAATCCAACAATCTCCCACTTGCACTCTAAGACTAGGTAAGTCCATAAGTGCCCACCCCTATGGCGTCTAAGTGTCTCTTGAAGACTCTCTCAGCCAAAGGCTTGGTGAATGGTTCTGCTATATTGTTTTCTGAGGTAATATGCTCCACCACGACTTCCCGTCTCTGGATGAAATCCCGGATCAGGTGGTACTTCCTCTCGATGTGTTTCCCCTTCTTGTGGTTCCGAGACTCCTTAGATTGCGACACTGTTCCAGTGTTATCGCAATACATCACAACCGGCCTATCCATATGTGGTACGACTCCAAGTTTTGAAAGAAACTTTCGGAGCCAGACTGCTTCCTTGGACGCCTCCGAAGCTGCCACATACTCAGCTTCCATGGTTGAGTCAGCAATACAAGATTGCTTGATACTCCTCCATGAAATTGCTCCTCCAGATAAGGTGAAGACATATCCACTAGTAGATTTTCTCTCATCCTTATCCGCCTGGAAGTCTGAGTCTATGTATCCTGTAGGAACCAAATCATCAGCCCTGTAAACCAGCATATAATCTCTCGTTCCCTTGAGGTACTTGAGAATATGCTTTACAGCTTGCCAATGAACCTCCCCTGGGTTTGACTGATATCTGCTAACTAAGCCCACGACAAAGCAGATATCTGGCCTAGTACACAGCATGGCGTACATGAGACTTCCCACCGCCGAAGCGTAGGGAATCCTACTCATTCTGTCCTTTTCTTCTTGAGACTTAGGACAGTCCTTCGAAGAAAATGACAACTCATGTCTGCAAGGGATTAGAGCTCCCTTGCATGAGTCCATGGTGTACTTAGCCAGCATCTTGTCAATGTATGTTGCTTGGGATAATCCTAACATTCTCTGCTTCCTATTTCTAAGAAGCCTAATCCCGAGAATGTAGCTGGCTTCTCCCAAGTCCTTCATACTGAATTGACTAGACAGCTAAACCTTTGTAGATGACAATGTCCCTACATCATTTCCAATGAGTAGAATGTCATCCATATACAGGACAAGAAAAACCACATTGATGCCTTCAAGTTTCCTGTACACGCATGGTTCATCTTCGTTTTGAATAAAACCATAAGACTTTACAGTCTCATCAAAACGAATGTTCCATGCTCTTGATGCCTGCTTAAGTCCATAAATGGACTTCTTAAGCTTGCAAACCATGTGTTCCTGGCATTCAGCAATGAAGCCTTCCGGTTGGGACATATAGATGTCTTCGCTAAGATGGCCATTCAAGAATGCCGTCTTGACATCCATTTGCCATATCTAGTAGTCATAGTGACAGGCAATGGCAAGGAGGATGCGAATGGATTTAAGCATGGCTACCAGGGAAAAGGTTTCCTCATAGTCGATACCCTCTTTCTGAGTATACCCTTTCGCCACAAGCCTAGCTTTGAAGGTTTCCACCTTCCCATCCGCTCCTCTCTTCCTCTTGTATACCCACTTGCACCCAATGGGTTTTATCCCTTCAAGTGAAGCTACAAGATCCCAAACCTGATTGAGGTACACAGACTCAATCTCGGCTTTCATTGCTTCATGCCACAGATTTGCATCGGCATCAGCAATAGCCTCCTCGTATCTAGCGGGGTCTTGTTCCTGATGGTCGGAAACCAGCTCAAAGGCTTCTCCAGTCCATCTATCCGGAACCCTAGACACTCTCCCACTACGACGAGGCTCCATTTGTACTGAGCTCTTGAGGTCGTGCCTCTTCTTGTTCCAAAATTGGGTCAGTAGAAGTTGATTCCATAGATAACTTCTCCTGCAGTTCCAGCCTTGTTGAACCTTTAGTGGAAGTACTTTGATCATCTTCCAAGTATCTAGCATGGGTACTGACTAGTACCTTCTGCTCCTTAGGATGATAAAAGTAACCTCCTTTTGTCCCTTTTGGATACCCAACAAAATAGCATAATTCTGATCTTGGTTCCAACTTGTCTCCCTTGATCAGTACATAAGTTGGACACCCCCAAATCCTGAGATGATTCAGACTTGGCTTACGCCCAGTCCACATCTCATAGGGAGTCCTAGGTACTGACTTGGAAGGCACCAAGTTCAGAATATATGCCGCTGTTTCCAGGGCATATCCCCAAAAGGACACTGGAAGAGTAGCATGAGACATCATGCTTCGGACCATTTCCATCAACGTCCTGTTCCTTCTCTCAGCTACTCCATTCTGTTGGGGGGTTCCCGGCACAGAGAGCTGGGATACTATCCCATGATGTACCATGTAGTCCTTGAATTCACTTAGGAGGTACTCTCCACCACGATCCGATCGTAAGGTTTTGATTAATTTACTCGTCCAGACGCTCCACTTGACCTTAAACTCTTTGAACTTGTCAAAAGAGTCAGACTTGCGTCTCATCAGGTAAATGTAACCATACCTCGTACAATCATCCGTGAACGTGATGAAGTACTCAAAACCTCCCCTAGCTGGTGTAGACAATGGACCGCACACATCAGTGTGAACAAGACTCAACACCTCCTTGGCTCTATCCGCCTTTGGTGTAAAAGACCTTTTGGTTATTTTTCCCATCAGGCAGGATTCACGCTGAGGCCAACTTTCCAATCTCAATGAGCCCAAAGGCCCATCATGGATTAGCCTCTGAATCCTGGTTGAGTTAATATGACCCAACCTCAGGTGCCAAAAGTATGAATCATTGATATTGGTCTTTCTCTTCTTAGTTAAAGGTTCAGACAGAGCGTTATTTGATTGGTTGTTAATAGGGTTTAAAAAGAACAAATTTCCATACATGTGCCCAGTACATAAAATTTCTCCATCTCTACTGATAGAAATACCAGAATGGAAAGATACAGAATATCCTTGATTAATAAGTTTTGCAACTAAAATCAAATTCTAACGAAAACCAGGTACATATAAAATATCTTTTAAAACCACTATCTTATTATAATAAAAAATAAGATCCAGCTCTCCCACTACAAGGGCCCAGACTTGTGCTCCATTATCCACTCGAAGCCCATGTTCGCCCTTCTTGAGTCTTCTTATCTTCCTAAACCCCTGCAAGGAGTTACAGATATGATCAGTGGCTCATGAATCAACAATCCAAGTGGAAGTTGATCCTACCATTGATATGGACTCTAGATAGTAAACATTACCTGTGGGGTTTTTCTTGGCTCGAAGATCCGGACACTCTTTTTCCAGTGTCCCTTCTTTCCACACTTGAAGCACTTGCCCTTTGGTTTGTCCTTGGGCTGGTTCTTGGGCTGAGCTCGTTGCATTCCCCTTCTTCCTCTTGAACTTTCCGGGCTTAGGCCCGGTTCTTGAAAAAGAGGCCTTAGCAATCATGGCCTTAAACTGCGGCTTCATGACCTTCTCCGCCATCTGGAGCTCCTTCATCAGTTCAGTCAAACTCATGTTCAACTTGTTCATGTTATAGTTTAACTTGAACCGAGTGAAAGAGCTCGGTAGAGATTCGAGAACCATGTCCACTTGGCTCTCGGGGTCAATGACAGACCCCTAAGATTTCTGCCTCCTCGAAAGCAGCAATCATCTTGAGCATATGCTCTCGGATCGATGCTCCCTCGGCCATCTTAGTGTTTACAATTGTTCGAAGAGCCTCCTGCCTTGCGGGCCGGCTCTTGTCCGCGAACATAGTTGCCAACGATTGACTTATGTCATATGCAGAAGCCACGTGCTCTTATTTTGACTGGAGCACATTAGACATGGAAGATAACATATAGTAACGTGCCATTTCGTCAGCTTTCTTCCATGCCTTTTCAGCCTCTCGCTCTTCAGCGGTGGAACCTTCCCCGATAACAGGGCAGGTTTCGTAAAGGACATACTTATACTCCTCGGCTGTGAGTATTATGTCCAGGTTCCTTTTTCCAGTCCACATAGTTTGGACCCGTTAACTTATTCTCCCTGAGAATAACGGCCAATGGACTAAAAGAACCTCCCACCATTTCTTGAAATCGAAAATAAAAGAAAGAAATTAGTTTGTGAAAACAAAATGAAATTTGTGCACTGAAAATAATTCGGCTTTTAGGAAAACTGACATAGCTTTTTGGGAAGATTAACAGTTTCCTAAGCTAAGTGTATTAACCACCACAAATTAATTTCCCTTCTAGTTAATGGTCTAGAGAATAACTCCATCGTGGGATGGCCGTTTCCTCTCATTTCCTATGGACATACCTCGCACTATAACCTCCAACGTGGGCTGGCCGATCATAGTACGTGCCCCGGGTTATTAATTACATCCTTCCATTAGATCTAGATCCTTGTGGTATCCCCATCCTATACGGGTTCACTTCCAGGGTGACGCGAGGGAATCCACGATCTCTAATGAGGACCGTGATGGAAGCCGTGGGGCCGTTGGAACCCCTCTCCCACTTAGTCTTTTAAAATAAAGGTTTTCTGGAAAATATCCTTTTGAAATTTCCATTAAGTTTTTCTTAACTCAAAAAATAAAATATCTAAGTCCAATAAAATTTCTATGTCAAGGCTTATATCCTTTGAGAGATTTCCTCCATGGACTAATTTTATATAAGTTAAAACTTAATGATTTCAAAAATTTTCCAGTTAAAACTTTCTAGAGACTTTGGTCTCAAGTTTATTTGACAAAATCATTTTTCTAGTCCAAAACAAAACAAAATGGCTCTCCATTTTAATTTACAAAAATATCTAAATCCAATATATTTTCTATGTCAAGGATTAAATCCTTTGAGAAAATATTTAAGGATTAATTTTTTGTACCAATCAAAATGACCATTTAGTTTTTAAAGAAAAATATTTTTCCTTGCCAAAACAAAAGGTTCCCAAAGACTTTGGTCTTTGAGAAAAAGCACACATAGGTATATAAAAAAAATAGCATGCTAGAAAACAATAAACGTTTTCATGCTTTTCTATTTTTTAAACCTAAGTGCCCAAATAATAGAATTAAACACATTAATTAATTAATTAATGATCTTGTTTAATCCTAAAATCCCTTACTAATATTTTTCATGCAAATATATTCCAAGAATATAAATATTGCAAAAATATTAACTTCGTCTGGTATGGGACCCAAAACGAAAAAGGAAAAAAAATAAAAAAAATTGCCAAAAAATGGCTGGCGGTCCACTGCACCGGCCGTACAGGATCCACGCCAGAATGGCCTGCGGTCCACCGCAACCGTAATGCACCACGCCGCACCAGATCGCACGCCAGCCACGACCCGTGGACTTCGCCTGCGCCCGCGACCCGCGCCCGGTTCTCCTCTGCTGCCGACCTGCGCTTCAGCTCGAATACCCGCGCGCCAATTGAATTTCAATTCTGCAATTTCATCGGCTCAAATCAAACGCAATTGGCTCGGCTTCGCGGCTCCAGCAGCTCGGCTCCACTCATAGAACAAAAGCGGCTCGGCTCCACGCGGCGGCTTATGAACAGTGTCATCTTCTTCGTTTTTCACCGCGCGAATTTGCAGAGCATTTTTTTTCGATTTTTTCTGTCTTCTTTGGCTTCTTTGGACATTTTTACTTATAAAAACTCGTCCAAAACATAACCACAACCACCTATACCCATTAAAATTGGTTTTACACGATTAAAACATCAAAGCCAAAAATTACAGTATGCTCTTATGCTTCAAACGGTGAAGCTTACATCAAGCCTATCCCATACCAAAACAGCGAAGGATCATAGGTATAATCATCTTCTCCATTTTATTAACTACCATGCTCCCTATATTGATCAAAACTAATGGCTCTGATACCACTTTGATGGAAGACGCAGAACAGGGGAGCCATGGACGGGAAAAAAAACAAAGGAAAAAAAAATAAACGCGAGCCATAAAGGCCATGCGAAAGCGTGAAGATCATACCTTTGCGTTCCTTAACCCTCCTAGGTTGCGTAGGAACAGATTGAACGGCTGGAATCGCCTCGCTTTGCAAAGTTGAAGGAGCTTCCGGTTGAACACCCGCTAGCCTTCGACTTCATCTTGTTTGCATTAACGCTTAGCTCTCCAACTCTCGGGATATTCCTCAGCCTAACCTCTAGTCGGTGAACACTATGGTGAAGAGGAACGATCTCAAAACTCCTTAGTTCTTTCGCTATTGCCTAGCAAAGAACAAGAGAAAAATAAGAAGAAGGAGAGAGACCTTGAGAGGGAGAGACCCACGTGAGTGTGTGGCTTGGAAAAGGAAAAATTAGGGTTTTTTTTCTTTCAAAGAGTTGTTTATATTTAGCCTAAACTAGGTCTCTCAATCTCTGATAAACATCTCCCCGAGATTTCAAAATACCCGGATGTTATCCTGAGAAACAGTTTGGCCTAACCTTAAACTCCTCTTAACCACATCTGGAAAAAACCCTAAGGTCCAAGCTATTGGGCCAGATAAATATTTATTATTCTTCTTGGACTTAAAAAGCCCAAAATAATAAATATTAATTAATTATTTTCTAGGCTTACATAAGTAACCCAATAAATAATTAATGAGCCCAAATGAACCATAATAATTAATCTTTAATTATTTATTTCTTGTGCATATATAAATAACCCAATAAATAATTAAACATTAATTATTTCCCCTAGTTTAAGCCCAGGTTAATTTCTTAATTATTCATACTGGACCTAGGCCCTGAATAATTAATTAACCAAATAAACTAGATAATTAATTTCTCTCAATTCCTATTTTATTTATTTATTTATTTATTTATTTTATTCCAGTCCAATAATAAATTAGACTTCCTGAATAAAATAAAATAAAATGAAACAAAATAAAATAAAATCCTCTTCAACTGAGACCAATTCCTCAACCCAAAAATAGTTAGGACTTACGGGCTATCCGGAGGACCAAAAAGACACATCGTCTTTGGCTGCTAAAATGACCAAAATACCCCTGATATATAAATAGCTGTATTTTGCATTTTAAATATTTCCTAATATCACCATAAGGAAATATTGACCCCAAGGACAATGCTGCGTTAGCAAAGTCTCCGACCTACAGGTGAAATGACTAAAATACCCCTCTACACATCGCCGTACATTTAGAGAGGAAGAAGTGTACTAATACCTCTCTAAATGACATCTACCATCCTTAGGCTTCTAGTCCAATGATCCACGACTTCCTGGAGTGTTTCCGCTTTCCAAGGGAGCTACCCTAAAACAAACATCCAAGTCATGTTTCCCAGGGCCTTGGATAATTTAGACCATTCGGACAACCACAAGGGGCGATATAGTGCAGAAACTATCTTGCATAAGTCTGTCTTAACTAACTAGTCACACATACCCAACATGCAAGTATATTGGCCTTATGATAGAACCTCAACTACAGCAAATTAAAGTATATGCTTCCAGCTTCGCTAGACCACTAACTCATACTCAAGTCGTAGAGTACTAGTCCACGCTGTAGCGGTAGTAGTCTAGGTTTCTACCATATAGTACTTTGAGAAACCACTACTACAAGTCCTGTTCTACGTATTCGAAATTCGCTTATGTCATGAAGTGAGTGGACTACCCACTGGCTAAAGGTAAGCCATTCCCCATTTGGAATTCATAACATAATAACCTAAACATGATGAGGTTCCCAGTCTCATCAATACGTTAAGAACAAATGTTTATGTGTTAAATAACCCGTGATCCATACCTTACTGTGAAAGACCACCATTCACATGGATCACTTATTTAAACACAATGGGTCTGTTCCAAACGAAAATCGTGAACAAACAAAATAAATTCACAAATAATTTCTGAAAATAAATTCTTTTATTAAATAATTCGATTTTACATCAGAAACCTAGTCTAAGAGGGCATACAATCCAACAGTATGTGGTGGAGTCCATTGATATAATATCCCATTATCTCTAAGATAACTCAGAAATTTTTGGCTCAAGTATTCTCCTCCTCGATCAGATCTTAGAGTCTTAATGCTTTTTCCAAGTTGTTTCTCTATTTCATTCTTGAAGTCTTTAAACTTATAAAGGCCTCAAATTTGTATTTCATTAAATACAAATACCCGTTTCGTGAGAAATCATTGATAAAGGTTATGAAATAGTTATAACCTCTTCTTGCTTGTATTGACATTAGGCCACATACATCAGAATGTATAAGTTCTAATAACTTCTTGGCCCATAATCCTTTTCCTGAAAAAGGAGTTTTAGCCATTTTACCTAGTAGACAAGACTCGCATGTGTCATATGATTCATAATCAAATGACCCTAAGTCATCAAACTTGTATAACTTAGAAATACGATTTCATTTACATAGCCCAAACGACAATGCCATAAGTAAGAAGTGTTAGAGTTATCTATTTTAGGTTTCTTATTGTTTATATTGGGAATTGGATTATTCAAGCCTACAACATATAAACCATTAACCAGAGTTGCTGAATCATAATGAATATCATTCAATGAAAAAGAACAACATTTATTTTTAAATATCAAATAAAATCCATTTAAGTCTAAACACATAACTGAGATAATATTTTTCATTAAAACTAGTACATTATAATAGTTTTGCAATTCTAGAACTAATCCCGAAGGCAGGTTCAGCTCATATGTCCCCACAGCAAGTGCAGCAACCTTTGCCCCATTTGCGGTACGTAGGTCCACGTCGCCTATCTCTAGCCTTCTACTACTCTTTAATCCCTACAAGTTATTGCACAAATGAGATCCACATCCGGTATCTAATACCCATATATCATTTCTAAAGGCAGTATTTATCTCAATCATAAACATATTCAGAGTAGAAGTAGAAGTGCTTGCAAGCTTCTCCTTTTGCATCTTGTCCTTAATGATCTCTAAGTAGGCCTTGCAGTTGCGCTTCCAATGGCCCATCTTGCCACAATGATAACATGGGCCCTTGGTAGCAGCATCCTTCTTTTTCACACTACATTTAGGCTTCATGGGAACCTTCTTCTTCTCTTGAACTTTCTTCTTAGAAGAAGAAGATTCTACTATTAAAATTGCTTTGGAATCCTTCTTCATGGTGGGCTCCGCAGTTTTGAGAAGATTGATCAACTCAGGAACGGTGGACTTAATCTTGTTTATCTGATAATTAATCACAAATTATGAGAAACTATTAGGCAAAGATTACAGAATTAAGTCAATACTTAAGTCATGGTCCATTGCGAACCTAAGAGATCCAAGCTTCTCTATTAAGCCCAACATTTTTAACCCATAAGTGGCCATAGAAGAACCTTCTGCCATTTTGCAATGGAATAGTTACTTCGAGATCTCGTATCTCTTAGTTTTAGCTTGGGCGTCAAACAGCTTTCGAAGATGTAGTATAATCGATTGAGCATCCATATGCTTGTGATGTTTTTGTAGATAGATGCCAGCATAGTGCATGATGCTATATCACTATCCTCCTTGTGCCTTTTATGGATAGCATACTCATCAGCATAAGTATCTTGAGCTGGTGGTGGCAGAATAGGAGCATCTAGCACGTAGAGCAAATTTTTCGATTTGAGAATGATTCTCAAGTTTCTATACCAGTCGAGGTAGTTTGACTCGGTTAACTTGTTGGTTTCCAAGATGCTACATAGGTTTAGGTTTGTTGACATGATGTAAGTGTCCTAGATGTAAAGAGAGAAAGGATTAGCTACTGTATATGCACATGAAATGCAAATAATTAAGACTTTAATTAAACGCATTTTTGCTTCACTATTTTACTCAAACCAATAGCCCCCACTACTGATTCGGGAAAGCCTGTTGAAAGCTTTCCTAATGGATCGGTATCCAAATTCCTCAAGAATAACCTTGAGTTTGCTAAACAAGCCACCCTTGAGTTCATTAGTAGGTATCCAATACCAATTACATCATATGTAACTATCGGATCATTGGGTGATTAACAGCTTTTAATCTTAAAGACTTTTGGGCTACCCCAACTTTTCCTCTAAATTTCTTTATGCTAGACTTTGTGTAATCGGGATAAAGAATTTAGTTAAACCTGACCCATTAATCAAGAATTTAATTCCATAGCTTCAACATGCCCGATGTAGAGTAGGCTTGGATTTGCCCAACAACCTGTTCTCGAAAAAGGACTCTCGTTCTTACTATATTACTAGAAAGAATTAGGTTTAATATTAATTGAGGGATTTGTTCCTTTTAGTGATTTCAATAAATGACATGCATAAAAATTAATAAATCACATAATTGATAATTATGGTAATAAAGCGATTACATGGTATGGTTATGGACTTTACCCTAAATTAATTTCTTTGAGCCATAAAATAAATTAATATAGCTAACCCTATGTGTTCGTGCATGATTTAAGTAGAAGGTCCTACCTTCTCGTTTTATTTTGGTTGCCATCTCCAATATAGAATTATTCTACTTCTGTCTAACCTATGTAAACTAATTACATAATTTCCTAAAGCAAGAAAACGTCGAGTTACATTCGAAGGGAGTTAGATGAGAAGAGAATTACACAAGAATTCCAAAGATGGCAAGACATGCAAGCCCTATTTCATAAAAAAACCAAAACTGTAAAATGCATGAACATATATAATTGGCTTTAGTCCATAACCATCCACCATGCCATTAATTATGCTTAGACAAAAATAAACATATAATTTTTATTATTCCAAAATCACTATTTTGGAAAAATAAAACAAATTCTAAAATTAATATTTTAGAAAAATACATTAATTTAAATTTTGAAAACCATTATTTTGAAAAATAAAATTGTTTGTCTCAAAGCTAATTTTGAGAAAATGCTTTTGGGTCCCGTCTCTTATCAAATGAGATTTTTTCCTTTCAAAATTCTATTTTAATTTTTTTTAATTGCTAGAATGTCGCAAAAATAGGGCAGAACCGGTGCCAGTTTGGAAGCCAGAGCCGGCGCCAATTGCAGTTTGGTTTTTTAAGAAAAATTTTCCCGAAACAATTTCTAGAAGTCACGAAACAGCACAGAATCGGCACCGGCTAGGAGCCAGAGCCAGTGCTAGCTGTAGTCGGGAAGAGGCGGCGATTTTCAGAAAATTTTCCAAAAACAATTTTTGGAGCCCTTATCTTCTGCAATAGTTTAGTGAGAACAATTCTCAGCAGAATTTTCTGTTTTGAAGCTCAAAACAACAACCAATTTGTTAGTTTAAACAAAACAAAATAGAAAATTAAATTCACAAGATGAAATAGAAGGCAACAAACATGTTCAAGAAAATGTTTTTATGCAAAAACCTTTCATCACATAAAGAAAATATTTTTCGAAATATGTTGTAACTATTACACAAGCGTATTGTGCTACGGACCCAACCCATAATGCTCGAAAGAATTTTGACTCGTGTGAAAATAATTTTCACAGAGAACAGAGACATACACGATTACATGAAACAACTTTCACGCAAGAAATAATGTTAGCAAACCACACATAGCAAGGCTCTATACCACTATTAGGTATCTCACGCATATCATATATAGCGCAGCGAAAAAATAAGAACGAGACACTGATGTGTTCGGACTTTGGTGTAAAAATCATTAATAAAACTAAGCACATTCGCAATCAAATTTAAATTAAAAAGTTCAACCCAAATCACACATATGAGCAAGCGTACTCATCATTAACCGAGCATAGGGTTCAAACGAGTATCGATCCTCCAGGAACAAGTAGACAATAATTACCTTTCTTTCATTGTTTAACCGACTCGATAAAGTGAAAAATAAGTAAAAATAAAAATAAAATAAAATAAAATAAAAATATATACATGTTAAGGATGGAGAAGTATGTAATTCAAACTATTGTTTAGACAAACATGATCTCAAAGGACCTAACCATTATCATAACTAATTCTTTTCTTGGCATCATGAAGGATAAAGGTAAATTAGCATCACTTGGTCTGTCTGAACTAATAACTACCTTCTAGATAAATTAGCATCGCTTGGTCTGTCTCAACTAATTCATCCAAAAGATGTATTAAACACAATCCTTGATTAAATTTCCTTGGTCTGGCAAATTTAAAACATGAAATTAATCAATGAATCCTTTCTCTGGCAAACATCAATTAACCTTTAGTTACTCAATCCTCAGCAATTAACCTTTTTGGTCTAGCAAGTAAACAGCTAATAAATATGAAATTAATCAATTGCAACTACCATCAACCTCTTTGGTCTAGCAAGTTAATGAAAAAAAATGACAAATTAATCTCGCAATACGCCTAAGTAATTAAATACCAAGAAGAACAATCAATTAATCAAAAGATCAAACAACTCTAAGAATCACGAATATCTAAAACAACGTCAAATTACAATAAAACAATTAACATATCATTGTTCAAGAAAAAGAAAACAAAGTAAAAGAAAGCACTCATAGACAAGCCTCCTTCTTCTTCCTTTGAAGACGTTCTTGTACAACCCTCCTTGAATTGAAGAATTCCTCCTTTGATTGAGTAATTTTCTATGATGATGAATGAATTCTCTCTTTTTCCCTTGTGTTTTCTATCTATTTATAGGCTTAAGAAGTGCCTAAACTCGTAGGTACAGTGTTCTTGGCCGAATAGAAGTTGGAAGAAACTAAAACTCCACAGATTACCAAAAATCGCATAGAAAAATCACAGCATTACCTTGGCTTTAGGGCATAGCCGGTGCCACCTTAGCTCTCGGAGCCGGCGCCTGTTGTGTTCTGCTTCTCTACTTGTTCACCGTTTTTTCTCCGAATTTTGCACAATATGTCCAGAATACAACCGGTGCTGGTTCTAGCTTCACTGTCGGTGCTGCCTTGGTTCTGTTCAGCTCTGTTTCAACAATTTTTCCTTCGCTTGGAAGTTTGTTTCAACAATGCACGGCCGGCGCTGCCTCTCCTCTGTTTTGCGATGTTTTTATTTCGTTTTACCCTAAAAATCTATAATGATGAACAAAATACCTTTCCAAGGGTAAAATCTCAAATATGAAGGAATATGACTAGTTATTGAACAAAATGTATTACAAATGAATCTCAAATAACTAGGAAAAATATGACTAATTTAGCCCCTATCAGATACCAACCCAGGATTCGCATACGTGTGGAAAACAAGACAGAAAGAGAACAAAGGTAACAACTTTACCTTTTTTGAGCGTCTGAAAAATAAATTTTTTCATTTTCAAGTCTAAGGCGCGATACAACAATCCTCTTGATCAAACACCACAAGAGTTGAATATCCAACCACTATAATCACAGTGTGTGATTATCTCTAACAGAAATCCACATGGAGGATCACACTCAAGCACCAAGATATTTCTATGCTAGCAGAAAACAAGATGGTGGCTAGGGTTAGGGTTACTCGTTTCCCTTTGCTGAAGAAAAACGAGAGAGAGAGAAAAGAAAGTTTTTAGTTGTTGTTTTTTATGTCAATCATCTCTCCTAGGGTTTCGTGTATATCATCATATAACACGAAAAACCCCTACCAAAAAAATGAGAATTCTAAAACAATTAGACTTCCCTAATTGTCATTGGAAATATCAAGTTCTCACAATTATAATTTAGATCATAAATTATAACTAATTATAATTTGACCACAACAACTTCTCTTTCTCGCAATTAACCCCACTATGTTATCAAATAACATATTGAGTATATAATCCTCTATTAAGTGTGACCTATTAGGTTTCCCAGTCAATTGGTAGCAAACATGAATTAATCCAAACGTCTTTGAGATTAACAATCCATAATTAATTAGAATTAATCATATTAATTCTAATCAGGATTGGTTTATTAATTCATCAATTAATAAACCCATATTCCTAGATCATGAGCGGTATCTAGTAACACATCATGACCACCCAAGAGTGCAGGAAGTTAAGTGGCTTAACAAGAACCCTTCAATAACAAACTACAGTGTAATTAACTCATTTCACCATACAATATCTTATTCAGTTTGGAGTACGGAATTAGTGCCAACTCCCTCCAGAATATATATCAATTCTGGCCTGAATACAAAAGTACTTGTACCAGGAATCCACTACTCTTGATGTGTATTAATGGGAACTGTTTCCAATATATAATCGCCTTGGCCAAGGACTTCTCGAGTAGTAATTCCTACAAGTGGCCGTGAGATATTCGCTCGTGTTATTAAGATTGGTGAATCCTTTATTGACTTTCTCAACTACTTTCACTTACCTCACAATGTACCCAATATCCATCATATAGGCGGCCAGCGATCTGGCTCCAATGATTGGAATCAATGGACACTGCTCAGCAAACAAAGTACCTTGGAGATCTCAAGTCTAAGGATATTTGCACGTTTGCTATATTGAGATTCTATCACTGGCACTAAATAGTTATCCATGTGATTATCTTATAGTTAGGTGATCCAATAAACTTGTTCCATTAACAAGCATCCACGTGTTAACTTTGAATATCTCAGTACTCACGGATATGAGAACCACCGCATGACCAAATCAAGAAGTCTAACACATGCTAGTCTTAACGCATTAATGATGTCCTATCTCATTAATACTACAACTATGGAGTATTTAAGTACTAACACTATACAGTGTAGTATGAATCTCATATCATGATCTCTATTGTGATTTTCTTAACACAGTGTTGTACTAGGGACTTTATCTAACAATTATATTACATAAAAGTAAACAAAAGAAACTGTAAGATAAATAATGCCTTTTATTAAAATAAAATGTGTCATATACAACGTACAAGTGATTGGCTCTAGGGCATAACACTAACATTAACTCTGTAGTTTGGATCGCCAATGATTTATTCTTTGGGATGACCTGTTTTGTATTTCTAGTCTTTTGGAAATTGTTGATTTGTAGAATCTTCAATTTGTTCTTTTCCTTCTTTAGCTTGCAGCTCTTCAATTTCATCTTCTTTTGCATGAGTATCTAGTGGTGGAGCTTTGAGTTCATCTAATTTAACTTCCTTTGAACTTCGTACATCATTATCATCTCATTTTGAAGCATAAATGTTAGATTCATCAAACACAACATGCACGGATTCTTCCACATAAAGAGTTCTTTTGTTGTACACTCTATATGCCTTTTTATTGGAAAAGTATCCAAGAAATATAGCCTCATCGAACTTGCTATCAAATTTTCCAAAATTATCTCGGGTATTTAGGATAAAACATTTACATCCAAACACCTTAAAATAAGAGAAAGATGGAGTTTTGTCAAACATAAGTTCAAAAGGAGTTTTTCTCAAAAACGGTCTTTTCATAACTCGGTTTACTATATAGTAGGCTGTATTAATAGCTTCAACCAAAAAATATTTTGGAAGGGCATTTTCACAAAGCAGTGATCTAGCCATTTCTTGCAATGTGTGATTTTTCCTTTCAACAACACCATTTTGTTGAGGGGTTTTTGTTGTTGAAAAATTGTGAAAGACTCCATTTCCATCACAGAAGTGAGTAAATTCACTGTTGCAAAATTCTTTGCCATTATCATTTCTAATAGAAATTAGTTTGCATCCAATTGAGTTTTGAACGCGTTTAATTAGTTTCAAAATTTCAGAAAAGGCTTCATCATTTTGTTCAAGAAATAATGTCTAAGTGAATCTAGAAAAATCATCAACAAGTACATATGCATACTTCTTACCTCCAAGACTGACAGTTCTCATTAGTCCAAACATATCCATTTGAATTAATTCGAGTAGTTTTGAGGTTGAAATCATTTTCTTTGGTTTAAAAGAGGTTTTGATTTGTTTCCCACACTGACATACATCACAAATTTTATTTTTATCGAACTTCATTTTTCGTAATCCTCTTACAAGCTCTTTTGAAGATAGTTTATTTAGCAAATGAAAAGATACATGACTTAATCTTCTATGCTAAAGATATCCATCATTGTCATGTACGGATAGTCATCTAATACCATTAGCTATAAGGTCATTTAGATAAAACACATATACATTTCCAATACGTTTAGCAGTAAAGATTATTTCAAGTTTTGCGTTATCAATTATAGAACAAGAATCCTTTTCAAAGATGAATTTGCAGCCATTATCACATAGTTGGCTAATGCTATGCAAGTTATATTTCAAATCATCAAAAAGTAAAACTTATTTTGTAATGGTTAAGGAATCTTTACCAATATTACCAATACTAAGAATCTTTCCTTTCTTCTTGTCTCCAAATGTAACAAATCCTTCATTTGTGGTCTGTATATCCTCTAAAAAAGATGCATTTCTAGTCATTTGTGTTGAACAACTGCTGTCCAAGAACCACTTGGTGAAGCTCAAAGACTATGGCTATACATGAGAAGGAGGAATGATTTTTGGTACCCACACTTTCTCGGGTCCATGAAGGTTAGTAACATTTCATTTGATTTTCTATAATGTTATTCCACTGGATTCCACTTTTCTTTTAATAAGACATCTTGAAATTATATGTCCTGATTTTTCACAGTATGTGCAAGCTTTATGTGTTCTGGAACATAAAGTAGATTTAACATATTGAGACTTGTTATTTTTGTTCTTATTCTTATGTTCATATCCTAAGCCATTTTGATTTCCAGCATAAACAAATCTAGGCTTGCAAATTTTCTCCTTATCCTCATGTTTATATCCTAAGCCATTTCAGTTTCCAACTTGATGTTGAGTTGCAAGTAACTTTTCAAGATTGCTTTTACCATTTGTGAATTTCTTAATACAAGTGGTAAGATCATTGACTCTATTTTTCATGTCATTAAAAGTGTTAACCATACTTTCAAGATTTTGAATTTTATCACACAAATTTTATTTTCCAGAGATGCATATTGCAAAGTAGTTATGATCACATCTTTCTCAATAATAGCACTCATATGTGACTTAAGAGACATTTTGTTATCATTTAACAATATTTCGTTCTCTTTCATCAAACATTTAATCTTCAACTTCATTTCTTTATTTTTTTCTAGACAGTTTTTTTAATTCATGATACATATCACTTAACATCTCATTTGGATTATCATGCTTTTCAGTCATAGATATAAGCGAATTAGATATGAAATTAGATGTAGAAGAGTTTACCTTGTTTTCCAAGGCCATGAAGCATACGTTGGCAATTTCATTTCCAGATTCTTCTTCTTCAGACTCAGTTTCATTTAAGTCCCAAGTTCCCATCAATCCTTTACCTTTCTTTGCATTTAGATCTTTCTTATTTTTAAATGTTCTTCCGTCCTTACCTTTTGCAACAGGACAATGGACAATGAATTGATCAGTGCTTTTACATTCATAATGTTGAGGTTAGAATACTGGGGTTTGTCCTTTCTTTCTCACGAACTTCTTTCCTCTTTTGTAGTTCCCTTTGTTGAACATTCTTCTGATTATTTTTTTTTCTATCATAGCCAAATCTTCATTGTCCATTTCCATACCCTCACTACTTTCCGATAGACTTATTTCTTTATCTTCATTTTCAACTTTCAATGCTATCCCCTTTTTGCCTCTATCATGATCATCAGATTAATGAAATCTTTTAAATTTCATTTCATGAGTTGGAAGAGATCTGATCAGCTCTTCAGTTGGTAAGGATTTTAAATCCTTGGATTCTTCTACTACAAGAGTTTTAGGCTGCCAGCTTTTTGGTAAGGCCTCTAAAATTTTTCTATTTTGTTCCCCAAGGGAATAAACCTTGCCGTAGGTTTTGAGACCATTTGAGATATTAGTCAATCTTGTGAACATATCAGTGATGCTTTCATTCAGCTTCATTGTGAATAATTCAAAGTCATGAATCAGAAGCCCTAGTTTTGATTCTTTGACTTAGTTTGTACCCTCATGGGTGACTTCAAGTAATCTCCACATTTCATGGGCTGAATCACAGCCATTAACTCAGTTGTATTCAGTCGCATCTAGTGCACAATATAAAATGTTCATAGCCTGAAAATTTAAAGTCATTTTAGCATTGTCTTCCATACTAAACTCATCATTCTGTTTAGGTAATTTTATACCATCAACAATATTTGATGGAATAAAAGTACCATTTTCTATCAAGCTCCATAACTCAAAGTTGATAGAACACACATAAATTTTCATTCTATTTTTCTAGAATGTATAATTGATTCCATTGAATAAAGAAGGATGATTTGTTGAAGACCCTTCAACATATGGAAGAGAGGATTAGCTTGCCATAAAGATCTTTTCTACAAAGTTGTTAAACCAAGAATATGTAGACCAAGCTCTGATACCAAATGAAAAACCTTAGAGGGGGGTGAATAAGGTTTTTAGCAAGCTAAAAATTTTTAACTCGTCTGAAATACAGTATAATAAACATTATCAAGATTCTTGGACCGACTTTAAGGCGACAAAGAATGTTTTCCAAGAACTCTTTGAGATTTATCTAGATTCAGACAAAGAAAGAAACATAAAGCAGCTAATGACTTATGAAAGGAAATGAGACACAAAATGTATAGTGGTTCGATCTAACAAGATCTACATCTACTACCTTAAGCTCACACTTAAGGATTTTCAATCAGATTTCATTTACTCCTCTTAATGAAATCAACCTGTACCACATACAAGAAAGGATCACCACACTAGGCTTTCCAAAACCTCTCAAATCAAACAATCACAATAAGGTTCACCCAAATGGGTTTTACACCACAACCTTGTAGTACGAAGGAGATTGAATAACAATATAACAATAAAACTCACTTATTTGAGCAGATGTTTAGTAAGGTTCAAAGTACAAACACTTTTACCTTTCACACAATATGAATTCACTTTAAGGCACTTGATAAAAGGAGGTTTTTATAAATTGTTGAGCAATAGTATTTCTTAGAAGAATGTTACAAAAATCTTGTGTCTAATCTTGCTTAGAGGCTATTTATATAGCCAAAAGAGAAGTGCCACCGGCTTTAAAATGGCTATAACTTTTTTGTTAAATTTATCAGTGTTTTGGGCTCAGGTTTCGATCAATGATGCATCCAAAAGGTAAGTCCAAAATGGCACTTTTTCAGGCAGAAACATTTCAACACTATTTACAGGATTTTGGATGAATCTTTTGGATGCAGAAACATCTAAACTACTCAATCCAAAATTCTGTGATTTTCAAAACTTTAATAGCTTTTCCTTTGTGTGCTTCAAGGTAATAAACAATTGAATCAAAACTAAAGAGACATAGGAATTTATAGAAATACCTTAATAACACATCCTAGTGTATAGTTCTTTTATAAGGACTTCTTGGTATACAATCCCATATACTTTTATCTTCTTTTTGATCTTCCATTCTTGAATTCCATTATAGAAGAGTTGCCTAACAATCATATCTGAATGCCTTAGAAGAACAAAGATCAAACATGTCCTATCACATAGAGATTATACAAGTTAGTTCACAACAACGTTTCTCGTAAATCAAAACATAAAAGAAAGCCCTTAGGGCTAACAGTTTTCTTGTTGCTTTTTTTTTAGATGACATATTGTTAATAGGAAATGATGAACCCATCATTCAATTAGAAAAAGTTTGGTTGTCCAAGAAATTCTCCATGAAAGACATTAGAGAAACAACTTATATTCTTGGAATAAGGATCTTTAGAGATAGACAAAAAAGGTGGCTTTATATTTCATAGTCTACATACATAGACAAAGTACTAAAGAGGTTTAGAATGGATCAATCCAAAAAGGGATTCCTACACATGTCCCATGGCATAAGCCTTTCAAAGTCGGTATCTCCAAAGATACAAGTTGAAAGGGATCACATGAGTAGGATTCCGTATGCCTCGGTAATGGTATCTATCATGATAGATACTAGGCCTTGTTGGGTATCTCAGGCTCGTATTGTATACGGCGCAGCGAAAAATAAAATGAGATACCATCCCAGGACCCATCTATGTGTGGAAAACAAGACATAAAGATAATAAAGGTAGCAGCTTTTTACCTTTGAGTAATCGTCTGAAGAACAAAATTTCATCTTCAAGTCGAGGCGCGATCTAGCAATTCTCGTGATCAACCTCCACGTGAGTTGAACGTCTAACCACTATAATCACAGTGTGTGATTATGTCTAAGAGTGATCCACAAAGAGGATGCACTAAAGCACTAAAATTTTCTGTGCTAGCAGAAACAATAATGGCGGCTAGGGTTCTCTTGTTTTTAGCGAAACGAGAGGGAGAGAGAAGAAAAGAGAATGTCAAGTATTACTGGGATTTTCGTATGTCTCAACATCGGCAAGGGTTTTCGGTTATATCATACATATATACCTAAAACCCTTCTAAAATTGAGAATTCTAATCCTATTATAATTCCATAATTGTAATTAGAAACATCAAGTTCTCAAAATTACAACTTCGATCACAAATTATAACTAAATATAATTTGTCCACAACAACTTCTCTTTCTCTCAATCAACCCCACTAGGTTATCAAATAACATCCTGAGTATATAATCCTCTATTGTGTGTGATCTATTAGGTTTCCCAGTGAATTGGCAAAGAGCATGAATTAATCCAAACGTCTTTGAGATTAATAATTCATAATTATATAGAATTAATCCTATTAATTTTAATTAGGATTGGTTTATTCATTTATCAATTAATAAACCCATATTTCCAGATCATGAACTATATTTAGCAACACATCATGACCACCCAAGAGTCCAAAAAAGTCAAGTGGCTTGACATGAACCATTTAATAACAAACTATAGTGCAATTAACTCATTTCACTATACAATATTTCATTCGGTTTGGACTACGGAATTAGTGCCAACTCCTTCTAGAATTAATTTTGACTCGAATACAATAGTACTTGTACCAGGAACCCACTACTCTAGATGTGTATCAATTAGAACTATTTCCAATACACAATTTCCTTGGCCAAGGACTTTCGAGTAGTAATTCTTACAAGTGGCCGTGAGATATTTGCCCCTACTATTAGGAGTGGTGAATCCTTTATTGACCCTCTCAACTACTTTCGTTTACCTCACAATGTTCCCAATATCTATCTCATAGGCAGCCCTCGATTGAGCTCCAGAGATTGGAATCAAAGTACAATGCTCAGCAAATAAAGTACTTTGGAGATCCCAAGTCTAAGGATACTTGCACGTTTGAAATATTGAGATTATGTCACAGGCACTAAATAGTTATCCATGTGATTATCTCAAAGCTAGGTCATCTAATGAACTTGTTCCATTAACAAGCATCCATGTGTTAACTTTGAGTATCTTAATACTCACGGTTATGAGAACCATCGTAAGTCTAACATATGCTAGACTTAACACATTAATGATATACTGTCTCATTAATACTATGACTAGGGACTATTTAAATACCAACATCATCTAGTGTAGTAGAAATCTCATGTCATGATCTTTATCATGATTTCCTTAACACAGTGTTGTATTAGGGACTTTATCGAACAGTTATATTACTTAAAGTAAACAAAAGAAACTGTATGATAAATAATTCCTTTTATTAAAATAAAATGTGTCATATACAATGTACAAGTGATTGCCTCTAGGGCACAACACTAACAAACTCCCACTTGTACCAGAGCCAATCATTCATGTATTTAATACCAAATGACTCAACATGACAATCATGTTTCTTTTGGGATAGTGCTTTCATAAGTGGGTCAGCTATGTTCTCATCCATGGGAACTCTCCCTATCTTTATTTCCTTAGCTGTTTTAGAACCAGCTATATACTCAGCTTATGTAATAGAGTTGGCAAAAGTCTCTTGTTTGAAACCTTTCCAACTTATTGCCCCTCCGCACAACATAAACATGTAGCCGGATTGTGATTTGAAATCATCTTTGTCAGATTGAAAACTGGCATCAGTATACCCATTTATTTTCAAATCACATTCTCCATATATTAAGAACACATCCTTAATCCTTCGTAAGTACTTAAGAATGTTCTTTACAGCCGCCCAATGACCCTCACCAAGGTCAGATTGGTATCTGCTCGTTAAACTGAGAACATAAGATACATCGGGCCTAGTACATATCATAGCATACATGATAGATCCAACTATCAAGACATATGAAATCTTACTCATGTGATCCCTTTCAACTTGTGTCTTAGGAGACATCGACTTTAAAAGGCTTACTCCATGTGACATGGGTAAGAATCCCTTTTTGGATTGATTCGTGCTAAACCTCTTTGGCACTTTATCTATGTATATAGACTGCGAAAGACCTAGTAACCTTTTGGATCTATCTCTATGGATCCTTATTCCGAGAATATAGGTTGCTTCTCCAAGGTCTTTCATGGAGAATTATTTGGACAACCAAATTCTAACCGTTTGCAAGCCAGGTATATCGTTTTCTATTAGCAATATGTCATCTACATAAAGTAATAAGAAAATGATTGCATTCCCACTAACCTTCTTGTATACACAAGGCTCATCCATATTTTGAATGAAACTAAACTTTTGATTGTTTCATCAAAATGGATGTTCCAACTCCTAGAAGCCAGCTTAAGTCCATAAATGGACCTTTGCAGCTTGTACACCTTTGTGCTATCATTGGATGTGAAACCCTCAAGTTGTGTCATATACACTTCCTCAGTTAGGTTTCCATTTAGGAATGCTATTTTCACATCCATTTGCTAAATCTCATAATCATGATAAGCAGCAATGGCTAGGAGTATCCTGATAGATTTCAACATGGCTATTGGCGAGAAGGTTTCATCATAGTTAATACTATGTTGTTGATGATAACCCTTCGCCACTGGTAATGTATTATAGGTAACAAGGTTACCATCCATGTCTGTTTTCTTCTTGAAAACCTACTTTCACCCAATAGGTTTAATTTCTTTGGGTGGATAAACCAATGTCCATACTTTGTTGTCATACATGGAATCCATCTTTAACTTCATGGCCTCAAGCCATTTGCTAGATTCTGAACTATTCAAAACATCCTTGTAAGCAGTAGGCCTATCTTCATCTATGAGCAATACGTCATTGTGGTCACTGATGAGAAATCCATATCTCTTAGGTGCCACACGTATCCTACTAGATCTATAAGGTTCTTGTGTATTAGAAGGTTCATCTATTCTCTCAATAGATGTAGGGTTAGACGATTGATCCTCGTTTGTTTGATCTTCATGAACTTCACTAAGTTCAATATTACTCCTACTGTCCCTCTTGGGCATGTGCTCATTCTCTAAGAAGACGGTATACTTTGAAACAAACAATTTGTTTTTAGATAGTAGATAGAAGTAATATCTGAAAGATTCTTTCGGATATCCAACAAACAAACACTTATCAAACTTACTATCAAGTTTGTCTGACTGTGGCCTTTTGACAAATACATGGTAACCCCATACTCGCAAGTGAGATAACTTTGGTCTCTTACTAAAGAACATCTCAAATGGGGTACTATCAATTGATTTTGTTGGAACTCTGTTTAATATATAAACAAAAGTCTCTAGTGCATACCTCCAAAACAATTTTGGAAGGTCTGCAAAAGCAATCATGGTCCGTACCATGTCTAGAAGGGTTCGATTCCTTCTCTCAGATACACAACTATGTTGAGGTGTATGTGGTGGAGTCCATTGAGATAATGTCTCATTATCGCTAAGATAACTCAGAAACTCTTGGCTCAAGTATTCTCCTCCTCGATTAGATTTTAGAGTCTTTATACTTTTGCCAAGTTATTTCTCTATTTCATTCTGGAAGTTTTTGAACCTTTCAAAGGCCTCAGATTTGTATTTCATTAAATACAAATACCCGTATCGTGAGAAATCATCAATAAAGGTTATGAAATAGTTATAACCTCCTCTTACTTAAATTGACATTGGGCCATATACATCAGAATGTATGAGTTCTAATAACTCCTTAGCCCATTCTCCTTTTCCTGGAAAAGGAGTTTTAGTCATTTTGCCTAGTAAACAGGATTCACATGTGCCATATGATTGATAATCAAATGACCCTAAGCCACCAAGCATGTGTAACTTAGAAATACGATTTTCGTTTACGTGGCCCAAATGACAATGCCATAAGTAAGAGATGTTAGAATTATCCACTTTAGGTTTCTTATTGTTTATATTGAGAACTGGATTATCCAAGTCTAGAACATATAAACCATTAACCAAAGTTGCTGAACCATAGTGAATATCATTCAAAGAAAAAGAACAACATTTATTCTTAAATATTAAATGAGATCCATATAAGTCTAAACACGCAACTAAGATAATATTTTTCATTAAAACTGGTACATAATAACAGTATTTCAGTTCAAGAATTAATCCCGAAGACAGGTTCAGCTCGTATGTCCTCACAACAAGGGCTGCAACCTTTGCCCCATTTGCAATATGTAGGTCCTTGTCGCATTTCTCTAGCCTTCTACTGCTCTTTAGCGCTTGCAAGTTATTGCACAAATGAGATCCACATCCAGTATCTAATACCCATATCTCATTTCTAAAAGCAGTATTTATCTCAATCATAAACATATCTGGAGAAGAAGTAGAAGTGCTTGTGAGCTTCTCCTTCTGCTTCTTGTCCTCAATGGTCTCCAAGTAGGTTTTGTAGTTGCTCCTCTAGTGGTCCATCTTCCTACAATGATGATATGGGCCATTGGTAGCTACGTCCTTCTTGTTCACACCATCTTTGGGCTTCATGGAAGCCTTCTTCTTCTTCTTTTGAAATTTTTTCTTAGAAGAGGAAGATTCTACCATTAAAACCGCATTGGAATCTTTCTTCATAGAGGACTCCGCATTTTTTAGAAGATTGATCAATTCAGGAATGGTGGACTCAATCATGTTCATTTGATAGTTAATCACAAACTGTGAGAAACTATTAGGCAAAGATTGTAGAATTAAGTCAAAACTTAAGTCATGATCAATTGCAAACTCGAGAGATCTAAGCTTCTCGATCAAGCCCAGCATCTTCAGCCCATAAGTGGCCACAGAAGAACCCTCTGCCAATTTGCAACAAAATAGTTGCTTCGAGATCTCATATCTCTCAGTTCTGGCTTGGGCATCAAATAGCTCTCAATGATGTAAAATGATCGATTGAGCATCCATATGCTCGTGCAATTTTTGCAACTCAAGAGTCATGGATGTCAGCATAATATATGATGCTGTATCACTATCCTCCTTGTGCCTTCTACAGATAGCATGAGCATCTTGGGCTGGTGGTGGTGGAATAGGAGCATCTAGCACGTAGAGCAACTTTTCCAATTTGAGAACGATTCTCAAATTTCTATACAAGTCAAGATAGTTTGATTCGGTTAACTTATTGGTTTCCAAGATGCTACATAAGTTTAGGTTTGTTGACATGATGCAAGTGACCTAGATGTAAAGATGGAGAGCATTAGTTACTTGTATATGCACATGATATGCAAATATTTAGGACTTTAATTAAGTGCATTTTTACTCCGCTATTTTACTCAAACCAATAGCCCGTTGGAAGCTTTCCTAGTGTACTGGTATCCAAATTCCTTAAGAATAACCTTAGGTTTTCCCAACAAGCCATCTTTAAATTCATTGGTATGTATCCAATACCAATTACATCGTATGTAACTACCGAATCATTGGATGATTAACTGCTTTTAATCTTAAAGCCTTTTGGGTTACCCCAACTTTTCCTCTAAATTTCTTTATGCTTAAGTTTGCCCAAACGGGATAAAAAATTTAGTTAAACTCGACCCATTAATCAGGAATTTAATTCCATAGCTTGAACATGCCCAATGTCAAGTAGGCTTGGGTTTGCCCAACAACCTAATCTCGAAAAAGGACTCTCGTTCTTACTATATTAACGGAAGGAATTAAGTTTAATATTAATTGAGGGATTTGTTCTTTTTAGTGATTTCATTGAATGACATGCATAAAAATCAATAAATTACATAATTGATAATCATGGTAATAAAGCGATTACGTCGTATGGTTATGGACTTTTACCCTAAATTAATTTCTTCCAGCTATAAAAGAAATTAATATAGTTAACCCTATGTGTTCATGCATAATTTAAGTAGAAGGTCTTACCTCCTCGCCTTGTTTTGGTTGCCATCTCCAGAATGGAATAATTCTACTCCTATATAACCTATATAAACTAATTACATAATTTCTTAAAGAGAAAAAACCTCGAGTTACATTCGAGGGGGAGTTAGATGAGAAGAGAATTACACAAGAGTTTTAGAGAAGGTAGACACACAGGCCCTATTTAATAAAATCAAAACTGTAAAATGCATGAACAGATATAATTAGTTTTAGTTCATAACCATCCACCATGCCATTGACTATGCTTAAAAAAAAAAACATATACTTTTATCATTCCAAAATCACTATTTTGTAAAGACAAAACAGAATTCTAAAATTACCATTTTAGAAAGATACACTAATTTTAGATTTTCAAAATCATTATTTTGAAAAACAAAATTGTTTGTCTCAAAACTAATTTTGAGAAAATACTTTTGGGTCCCGTTTCTCATCAAGTGAGATTTTCCATTCCAAAATTCTGTTCTGATTTTTTTTTTAAACAACTACATCGTGCAAAACAGAACATAACCGGCACCGGTTTGGAAGGCCAAAGTTGGTGCCAGCTCTGGTCTGGTTTAAAAAAAAAAATTCTTCCAAAAACGATTTTTGGACGTTCGCAAAACAGAACGGAACCGGTACCGATTTGAAGGCCAGAGCCGGCGCCGGCTGTAGTCGGGAAGTGGTGGCAATTTTCCAGAAATAATTTCTGGTGCCCTAATCTTATGCAGAATTTAAGTGAGAACAATTCTCAACAGAATTTTTTGTTTTGAAGCTCAAAACAATAACCAATTTGTTAGTTTACACAAAACAAAACAGAAAATCAAATTCACAAGATGAAATAGAGGGCAACTTCCATGTTTAAAAAAAGGTTTTTCTACAGAAAATTTTCAACACATAAAGAAAGCACCTTTCGAAATATGCTATAACTTTTTCAAAATCATATTGTGCCAATAACCCAATCCACAAAGCTCGAAACGATTTTGACTCGAGTGAAAATGATTTTCACAACGAAAAAAGACAAGCATGAATACATGAAAATAGTTTTTCATGCCAACATAATGTCCGTAGACCACACATAGCATGGCTCTGATACCATTGTTAGGTATCTCGGGCTCGTATCGTATACCGTGCAGTGGAAAATAAAACAAGATACCATCCCAGGACCCATCTATGTGTGGAAAACAAGACATAAAAAAAAAAATAAAAGTAGCAACTTTTACCTTTGGGAAATCGTCCGAAGAACAAAATTTCTTCTTCAAGTCGAGGTGCGATCCAGCAATCCTCATAATCAACCTCCACGTGAGTTGAACGTCTAACCACTATAATCATAGTTTGTGATTATCTCTAACAGTGATCCACCTAGAAGATGCACTCAAGCACAAAAATTTCCTGTGCTAGTAGAAACAATAATGGCGGCTAGGGTTCTCTTGTTTTCAGCAAAACGAAAGGGAGAGAAAAGAAAATAGAATGTCAAGTATTACTGGGATTTTCGTGTGTCTCAACATCAGCTAGGGTTTTTGGTTATATCATACATATATACCTAAATCCCTGCTAAAACTGAGAATTCTAATCCTATTATAATTCCCTAATTGTAATTAGAAACATCAAATTCCCACAATTATAACTTTGACCACAAATTATAACTAATTATAATTTGTCCACAACAACTTCTCTTTCTCTCAATCAACCCCACTATGTTATCAAATAACATCTTGAGTATATAATCCTCTATTGTGTGTGACCTATTAGGCTTTCCAGTCAATTGGCAGAGAACATGAATTAATCCAAACGTCTTTGAGATTAATAATCCACAATTAATTAGAATTTATCCTATTAATAATAATCAGAATTGGTTTATTCATTCATCAATTAATAAACCCATATTTCCAGATCATGAGCTGTATCTAGCTACACGTCATGACCACCCAAGAGTCTAAGAAGCCAAGTGGCTTGACATGAACCCTTTAATAACAAACTTTAGTGCAATTAACTCCTTTCACCATACAATATCTCATTCGGTTTGAAATATGGAATTAGTGCCAACTCCCTCCAGAATTAATTCTGGCTCGAATACAATAGTACTTGTACCAGGAACCCACTACTCTAGATATGTATCAATTAGAATTATTTCCAATACACAATTACCTTGGTCAAGGACTTTCGAGTAGTAATTCCTACAAGTGGCCGTGAGATATTCGCCCCTACTATTAGGACTGGTGAATCCTTTATTAGCCGTCTCAACTACTTTCGTTTACCTAACAATATACCCAATATCCATCCTATAGGCGGCCCTCGATCGAGCTCCCGAAATTGGAATCAATGTACAATGCTCAGCAAATAAAGTACCTTAGAGATCTCAAGTCTAAGAACACTTGCACGTTTGCTATATTGAGATTATATCACTGGTACTAAATAGTTATTCATGTGATTATCTCAAAGCTAGGTCATCAAATGAACTTGTTCCATTAACAAGCATCTATGTGTTAACTTTGAGTATCTCAATACTCATGGTTATGAGAACCACTACCTGATCAAATCATGAAGTCTAACACATGCTAGACTTAATGCATTAATGATATCCTGTATCATTAATACTATAACTAGGGACTATTAAAGTACTAACACCATCTAGTGTAGTAGGAATCTCATATCATGATCTCTATCATGATTTCCTTAACACAGTGTTGTACTAGTGACTTTATCGAACAGTTATATTACTTAAAGTAAATAAAAGTAACTGTAAGATAAATAATGCCTTTTATTAAAACAAAATATGTCATATACAACAGACAAGTGATTGCCTCTAGGGTACAACACTAACAGGCCTGATATATCCTGTGCTCTCAATTTGATGAGCAGATACCAATATAACCCTGGTAAGGGTCATTTGGCGGCTTTAACGAATATATTGAAGCACTAGCAAAAGGATAAGACTGAATTCTTAGTATCTAGAGATGGTGATTTAAAAATTAACGGGTATACTAATGTTAGTTTTCAATATAATAAAGACAATTTCAAATCATAGTCCAACTACATATTTACGTTTTGTGGAGGGGCAATAAGTAGGAAAAATTCCAAACAAGATACTATTCAACAACTAAGTACATAGCTGACAACTTAACGACTGAAGCTGAGTACATAGCTGCTTATTCAACAGCTAAGGAAGCAATTTGGATCAAGAAGTTCATGACGGAGATTGGAGTGGTTTCTAGCATTGCTGAATCAATATCTCTGTATTGTGACAACAATGGAGTTATTGCACAAGCAAAGGAGCCACGACCTCACCAACGATCCAAGCATACACTCAAGCTTTTTCATTTGATTAGGGAGATCATAGATAGATAAGGTGTAAATATCCCACTGATGCGAACATAGTTGAGCCACTTACTAAAGCACTATCCCAAAAGAAACATGATAGACATGTTGATTCATTTGGTATTGGAAACATGAATTATCGGCTCTAATACAAGTGGGAGCTTATTAGTGTTATGCCCTGGAGGCAATCACATGTATTTTGTATATTGCATATTTATCTAATAATATAAGGCATTATTTACCTTTGAATTTGTTTTATTTTTACTTTCGAGTGAATACAACTGTTAGATAATGTTCTAAATGCAACACTGTGTTAAGAAAATTATGATAAAGATCATGATATAAGATTCCTATTACACTAGTTAGTGTTCATACTTAAATTATCTCTAGTCATATTATTAATGAGATAGGACATCATTAATACGTCAAGACTAGCACTTGTTATACATCCTGATTTGATGAAGTGGTAGTTTTCTGATGCATAAATTTTGGGTGTATAAAAATCATCAAATTTAAATCCATCCCTCAGTCAAGTTTTAATTAAAACATTAATATCAAAATGCCCATATGAGCAAGTATACTTACCACAAGTACAGTATAGGAAATTAACGAGTATCGATCCTCAAAAGAAAAAGTATAAACTAATCACTTTTTATTCATTGTTTAACGGACTTAATAAAGTGAGAAAATAATAAAAAGAAAAATTAAAAAATATGTACAACTAAAAAATGTAGAAATATGCAATGTAGACAATTATCCTATAAAGCATGATAATAGATCATCTAGTACTTATCTCAAGGAATCATCATCTTGGCATCAAGAAGGAATATAAAGTAAAATTCAGTCATTTCTCAAGTCATGAATCTACTTAGATAGACTCCACTTTTTTCCTACTTTATGGAATCACTATCTTTTGATTATATTAGCAGATTTTTCAGTCAAACTAACATAACCAAAATGTGTATTAAACTCAATTCCTCATAAACATGAAATTATCTAACAACCCTTTGATCGAGGTGAAATCAACTAATCTTTGATCACTTTAGTCCTTTAATCTTAACTTTATCTTCCAAGTCCATTAAGATTTGACAAATATGAAATCAATGCAACAAACTCCTAACATTGTTTCCTAAGTTAATTAGAAGAACTTGAATAAAAAACCAATGATAACAAGTAATCAAATACCAAAGATTATAAAGAATTAATCAAATAACTAAATTAACACAAAATCATAAATCCCAAAATATTGTCAAATTACAAATAAAACATTGAATACATCATTGTTTAAGAACAAGAAAACAAATGTAAAAGAAAGTACTCATAGACAAGACTCCTTCTTCTCCTTAAAAGACTCTCTTGAACAACCATCCTTAAATGGTGAATCTCTCTTTCTTGAGTGATTGAAATTTTTCATCTTGGATTCACCCCCCACATCTTATGTTTTCTCCTGATTTTGCAGGCTTCTTTGATGCCAAATTTGTTGCTTAGGGGTCTTGGCCAAGTAGGAATTGGAAAATACCGAAATCTTTGGAAAATTACTAAATTCATACAAAAAATCGCCATTGTAAGGATTGGACCTAGCGCCAGATCCCTTTAACCCTCCTGGTGCCAAGTACATTCTAGACTACCTCTGCACTTTTGCTTTAATTTTTCTTTGTTCGGCCAGAGTGGACTTGGTGTAACACCTTACAACTTAGGCCCAACAGGGCCGGGGATGCCGCCCCGTTCAAAAGATAAGGGGTCTTTATAACTAAGTCACACAAACGAAAATAAACAATTCTTTTAAATTAAAAACTTATTACAACCCAAAAATTCAAGAACAAATCCAAAAATAAATTGCTCACTATCATCTCTCAAAGTAACATATAAATTAAATAACACAGAGTCTTCAAGAAGACAACATTCTAGCTACTCTTCGCCATAGCAGGATTGTCCTAAAAACATGGCATAAAAGGTGATGAGATAAAAATCTCAGTAAGTCCATGTGTGCTTTGAGTGTTCAGGAAAACAGTTCATGTATGCGAGTTGTAAAATTTCATAAGAGAAAATGCTGGCAAGCAATAAATAAGGCTAAAATAAAGAGTGGCATTTTCCTCTTTTCAAACAATACAAGTGCACAATAAACAAAACCACTCAAATGGGCGGTCATGGGTTACCACACGTTGGGCCCCATGTCCATATAACGGTCAGAATACCATACTTTATGCAAATTGACAAAAGGTGGGTATACGGCCTACCTGGTATGATACTCCTCCTTCTCTACACCCAAACAAATCAGTTGTCCACACCAACAACACATAGTCCACATGACTGAAACTTGCTAGCACGGACCGGCATAACTAAGTAGTACTGTTGCTTCCCCAAGTTGAGTTCATCTTCTGGAGGTGGCTTCCTACCAGAAGACTAGCTCTTGCTCTTCAAAACTAGTACTACTAGCCTACCCTTATTGAGTACTCAACGTTTGATTGTCCCACTTGGGAGAAAATTGATAAAACATTATTTTATTTGGAAATGGCAATTAAGAGTTTCTAAAGTCCGTGACGAAGTTGATTTTAGAAAGAGTTTGGTGTTTGTGTAAAACTGCTTGTTGATTTTCAAATAATTTACTTGATTGAAACAAAAAAGGAAACAGTCCTTAATTGCCGTTATAAAAATAAGTGTCCATGCACTTTGCATTTGCCTTGCCATAGTATCTTTTTTAAATCAAATAAGTTTTATGCAGGAGCTTACTTGATCCTTTCCTTGAGCTAATTCAAAGATCCTAAAAAGCTAACCTAACCCCGCCTGGGGTAAACACAAGCCATAATTAAACTCAAGCCAAATTTGCTTCCATAAATAATCCTAGTTCAACTTACTACAATCATGACCCTAATGTCCCAAACTTTAAGGCTAGATGATAAAAAGGATTTTATAAAATAAATCTAGCTTGATAATAAAATAACTAGGGATTGCGAAATAATTACTAATAAGTTATAGGTTCAAATAGAATCTTTGTTATTAATAAATAAACTATGGTTTATTTGATGAAGGGTCTTAAGTCCTAGATGATATTATTAAAATAATAAATTATTACTATTCTCTTAATTAATAATTAATAGTTAGAAAATAATTGATAAATAAATTTAATAAAACGTAAATTTTAATATATTTTGATTAAAAGATAATAAATAAATTTTAATAGTATTTATGAATATATGACTTATAAGATTAATATTTTACCTATTATGATTATTTATATAAAAGTCTTTATCTAATATTATTATATATATTATTTTTAATAAATGATATCATTTATTTGGCTAAAATATCATTATTTCATATAGCAATCTAATTCCAAAGCCTCCTAGGGTTTTTTGAAATCATTAGAAGAAAATATAGTATTAATTTTCTTTAATGTAATAAAATTGGCTAACTTAAATAATTTAGGATCAATAAGGTCATGATCATAGTTCTCCTATTTCTAACAATAATCATGGATATAAACTCTAACACCAATCAACAAACCATTCAATTCATGAATGAAGACTTAAATCTGTAACTACCATCACAAGATCGAAACTTCACTAAACATAATCATATTCATAGCTTCAACAAGAATACAAGAAAATAAAACCCTATTCACCAAAAGTGACATAATATCTATCATGCTTAATCATTCATACTAACTCATGACATGAAGCATGCAACAAACCACAAAATATCATAAAAATCCAACATGTCAAAACATCCTCATACTTCAATCCCAACTCCTTCATACAAACACATACTCAATCTCCAATCATAATCCATCCTTTTCTGACAACATCCAAGAGACATGATCTTTGAATTAAGGAGAGGGTTAAAGAGATATACTCCATTGATGACTACCTTGATGAAGTTTTAAAAGAATCCACATTCTTGGAAGGCTTGATCTGTCCAAGAAAGAAGAAGAGAAAATGGCCACGGTTGAAACAACTATTTCAGCCGAGAGAGAGGGAGAGCGAGAGAGAGAGAGAGGGTTAGAATATTATTTTAAAGATTGAAAAGAAAAGAAGATGAACATAATTGTTCATGGTTACCTTGAGAGAGTTCTTGAACCTTTAAGAAAATTTTTGCTTTATTTTTATCCGGTAGCAGAATTTTGTTTTCAGCATTTGATGTTATAAAATACAGAAATGGATTCTAGAGGGTGAGTAGATGTGATCTAGAGTTTTTAGGAGAGATTGGAGGTGTTTAGAGTGGTCTTAGGCTTGGAGAATGGTGATGAGTGTTCTTGGTATTCTTCGGAGAAATGGAGAGAATAGAGAGAAGCTGGACAAAATTTTGCTGGATGGAGTTGGCCGAATGGATTGGGGAATCCTTGTGATTGAAATTTCAGATTAGGAAAAAGAAGGAAAATTGGTTGTTTGAAATTCAAAAGAAGTAATTTAGGAAGTGAGTTAAGGTAGAAAATATGGTAAGAATAGCTTGGTTGATGGAGGTCCTTGGAGCTGCTTTGGACGGCTGGAATTAGCTGAGGTTTTGCTGAGATGAATAAGGTTGAAGAAGCTATAGGGTGGCCGAAATTCTGTGTGTTATGGTGGTGGAAATTTTTGGTTGTTTGAGGCTTAAACCATGGAAGTTTCATGGAGTAATTTGCTAGAATTTCAAATTCCAATTGAAGGCTTCATTGTAGTGATTGAAGGAGTGATTTAAGGAGTGGCTATGGCACTCTTTTTGTGAAGATCAATGGAGGTGGAGATGAAGTTCAGTTCATGGCTGACTAAGGATGTTTTCACAGAAAATTGAAGTGAATTTCGGACAAGGTTTGAAGAGGAAACAAGGCTGGAATTACTGGTTGTTCATTCGAGAGGTTTGCTGGCATTTTTGTGCAGATTTTTCTGCCATATTCCAGCCGACTTGCATAAGGTTTGAAGGGATATTAGAGGGTACTATAAGGCTGGTTTCTAGCCTTCTTTATGGAGGAAAGGCAGAGATGGATTGCTGGTTTGAAGGGTGGAAGAAACAGCTTGTTTTTGGACTTCTAAGCATTCGAAGCTGCCCAGAATTTTTTTCTGGTTTGCACAGCTTTGTGTAGTCCAAATTTTGGGAAAGTTTTTCAGTCTTCCAGCTGAACAAGTTGGCCATTTTTCAGGCAGCATTTCAGTAAGAAAAATGGTTGAAGTTTTTGAAAACTAGACTGACCAAGAAGCTAGAAAAAATTCAGATTTCTACGATGGAGAAGATGAACACTATGGAGTGGAGTTTTGAAGGTTCGACAATGGAGATTAATTCTCTTGGGAACCTTTCATAACCCTTCCCTATTTTCAGCTAAAACTCTATCCTCTAAGAGCCATTTTCGAAATTCCAAGGTCAATAAACCTTGCTGAAATTTCTAGAAATAAAATATGGTTTTGGATTGAATGAACTTAATTAGTAGAGATTAAGGTAAGCTAGGGAATAAAGGACATGAATCCCTTAAGAATTCTTGTAGGGTACAAGAGTATCATTAAGACATACCCTTCAAGTCTCCCTTAAGGCAATCACTCCTACTCCTTCCGATGGCATGCAAGGACCGAAAACAATCCATGCTACACAAAATAAAATTAATCATGCTAAAACTTAAATGATGGGATTTGAACTCAAGACCTTAGAGATTAATTCGAAAGCTCTAACCACTAAACCACAATATCTCTTGTTCTTATTTTTTCTGTCTTAAATATTCTTCCTATTTAATTATCAAGCTATCTCCCTATATTCACTTCAAGCAAAATTACCATTTTGCCCTTCCTACTCAACAAGCACAATTGAGCCTTCTAGACTACAAATCACAAATCCAAAGCACATGAAATCATTCAAAAATATATTTATGCATGCAAGAAAATATGTTATGCATCCAGACTCCCTTACTCTAGGGTTGGTTTTAGTTGGGTTTTCACACCGGCGCCTAGTCCACTTGCCACACTTGGCGCTGTGTGTATTCTGGAATGCAACTCTTTTTGCTCGAAATCAACTTCAGTCTGTATAAATTTGTCAAAAACACTTTTTACAAGAAAAATGTCAGAAAGGAAGTAATATGCCTAGTTATTACATCAAAAGTATCTCAATTTAACCTCAAATAACTAGAAAAATAGTAATTATTTTAGCCCCTATCACATACCCCTACACTTGAACTTTTGCTTGCCCTGAAGCAAATGAGAATTAGACACTAAGCATTTAGAACATGAAAAAACAATTTCGCAAGTTTTTCCTTAGCAAATTCGTCCATAAGAAAGACATAACCTTCTTCTAACCATAAATATAAATTTTTCATTCATTTTCCCTTTCAAAACCTTGTAAACTCATGCATTAAAACAAACAATCTCAAGGCCATCAAAGTCAAGTTGAACAAGCCTATATCTAGCCATTGAACCAACTCCAGCATTACAAACTCAAATTTACATAACTCAAGTTAGTCAAACAAGGAAACACACCATTTTTTCTTTTTCTTTTCTTTTTCAATGACTTAGGGAATTGATAGCCTTAAGTGAATGGATTTCTCTTCACGCACCGTATTGGCCCCCTTATAGTCATCATTATTTTTTTCAACAATTTTCTTTTGTTGCTCTTTCTTTCCTTTTTACCTTCGGGATAGCCTCAGGAGAATGCACTGAATAATACTTTCTACTTCTCTCTATATTAACCCATTTTTCAGCAAAAGGTCTTTTTTTTTTTTTCAAAGATAAAAGCATATATTTTTTCAATTGACATTTTTTTTCTTTTCACTCAATTTTTTTTTTCTCACATTCCTTATTCATAGCTCAAAGTTAAGCAAACTTTAAATGCATAATACAAGAATTAGTCAACAACTATTCCTATATTTCATCATATCATCCACTTTCAAACTCAAAGAATAAATAAAACTCTAATACCAAAGCTAACCAGGGTTAACTTAAATTCTCAAGATTTAGCAAAATCCAACTTAATACGCAAGTTTACATTCTTAAATAAAATCAACCATAACGAATGACAAATCCATATCTAAAGTAAAATAGAAAATTATTATTTCATTATAGACAAATAAGCTCAATTTAGCTCCACAATTTCCAAAAATTTCAAATTTGTCAAAAATTTCAACAAAATTGATTGATACTAAGAAAACACCAGGATAATTGTTAAAAATTTGGACAAGGAATATTATTAAACAAATCCCTCACACTTAAACTGGACAATGACATCATTGGCCAAAAATAAACATAAAAAAAACATTTCTAAAGGGACCAAAAATGATAAGAGGGATAGAGTCAAGCAATACTCTCCAAGTGCAATAAGGCTCCCATAAATGTTAAAACTTGAGAAGAATAGAAAAGCTCATTCAATAAATCTTTATTCAAACCTACAAAAGTAAATATAAATAAAAGCACAAGGAAAATAATAAAAAATAAAGATACATATCAAAGAAAACAAACTAAAGAAAAATAAAAATCCTAACAAAACAAATAAAGATACAACTCTCTTCCTCACACTTAAGATGAAAAATATTTTTCTTATTTGGGGAAAGAAAAGACACTTAACTGACTAATGAAAACCAAACCTAAGACAAAGAAACAAACTCTTTCCACTCATCATGCTTTCTCATCATCCCTTTGTAAAAGATATTAATGTTTATTGAAAAAGGTAAGGATGATAAAAGTCAAAATAAGAGAGGTTTTTGAAAAATAGAAGGTCCATGAAAATAATTTTTCTTCACAAAACAAAACACACAAACCTCATTCTCTAGCATTCATTTAGACATACAAATATTTTTGTCAACATATAAGTGCACATGGTCTCTAAAGAATGCATCAAACTTGACATCAGCATTTAACCCTTCAAAAGATTTCTTACAATGAAAATTCCCTTGAAACTTAGCAACTGAGTTCTCAAAGATGGGATCCAGAAATCCTTACTTTTCAATGAATGGTCTACAAAAACTAAGTTACCTCCCTTTAGATAGGGTGAATGGTAGAATTTGTCAACATCCTCCAAGGACTTTATATGATATAGTGTTGAAAGATCCAACTCCTTGAGGTATGGTAAATGTAACACATCATCAATGGCATCATTTGGCTCTGTGAGCGGAGAGGTACCTAAAAATTCATGTGATAAAGAAAAATTAGAAATTTGAGAGCATAGAATAGAATAAAAAATTTTCTCATCATATTGGGAAATTGTTTCTCATATCCACTCTCATCTCTTTGGGGGTCCTCTTGTGCAAGTGTTTAGGCCTTTATGACATCTTCAACCAATTTAGCTAGTTGTATTCTTTGATGGCTCAGTCATTGGGATGCTTCTTCATGTGACCTAATGGACGTGTTTGTGTTGGCAACAAAGGATTTGATTGAAGCTTCAAGTGACGTCTCACCAAAAGCATTAATTTGAGCTTCTAAACTTGCCAACATATCATCATTATAGCTCTTGTGATAGTATGCCCATAAATAATTGTCCATAATGATGTTTTGAATCTTGCACTCAAAGAAAAACAAAAATCAAATTGAAAATAAAAATAAAAACAAAAAAAAATAAAGAAAAGAAAAATACACAAATTAGAAATCTTCGCAAACTACCGAAACACAAAAGTTAGTGATATATACAAATACAACAATGGCTAAATCAACAAGACTTGAGTGTTTCTGATAGATCTTATCCCCAGCAAGGGCACAAAAAATGTGATGCATAAATTTTGGGTGTATAAAAATCATCAAATTTAAATCCATCCCTTAGCCAAGTTTTAATTAAAACATTAATTCCAAAATACATATACGAGCAAGTATATTTATTGCAAGTATAGCATAGGGAATTAACGAGTTTCGATCCTCAAAAGAACAAGTACACACTAATCACTTTTCATTCATTGTTTAACCGATCCAATAAAGTGAGAAAATAATAAAAACAAAAATAAAGAAATATGTACAACTCAAGGATATAGGAATATGTAATTTAGACAATTATCCTAGAAAGCGTGATAATGGATCATCTAGCACTTATCTCAAGTAATCATCATTTTGGTATCATGAAGGAATATAAAGTAAAATTCAATTATTTCCCAAGTCATGAATCTACTTAGATAGACTCCACTTTTTTCCCAATCCATGAAATCACTATCTTTTGATTACATAGTAGATTTTCCATTCAAACCAATATAACCAAAATATGCATTAAACTCAATGCCTCATAAACATGAAATTAGCTCATGACCTTTTGCTCATGGTGAAATCAACTAATCTTTGATCACTTTAGTCTTTTAATCTTAACTTCATTTCCCAAGTCCATTATGATTTGACAAATGCGAAATCAATGCAATAAACTCCTAACATCATTTCCCAAGTTAATTAGAAGAACTTGCATCAATAATCAATGATAACAAGTAATCAAATACCAAAGATGATAAAGAATAGATCAAATAACTAAATTAACACAAACCACGAGTCCCAAAATAATGTCAAATTGCAGATAAAGTATTAAATGCATCATTGTTTAAGAACAGTGAAAGAAAGTTGAAAGAAAGCACTCATAGATAAGCCTCTTTATTTTACTAGCTTCTCATGCTTTTCTTTCTCTCAAAACCATTTTCTAGTATCTCATGCCTTTTCTTTCTCTCAAAACCCTAGCCGCCGATGAATTATACTAGCATCTAATTCATGGTAATATCGAGTGGTCCTTGTGTGGATTTCTATCAGAGACAATCTTATCCTTGGATTGTAGTGGTTCATCTTGAACGATCAAGAAAAAGGACCTTGGTCGTTGTTGCTGGGTTGTATCGAACTAGTAATTGGATATCCTTGCTAGATCGTATCGATCATTGTCAAGGGACAGTTTTGAAACCCAATGGAGAAAGGCAAACCCCGTGCCCATTCTTTTATACCTATTTTAATGACAAGCATGTGATTTTGGGGCTTGGAATTCAGTTTTTACAACTACATTTACGTTCATGCATGACTGAAAACCCTACATATTCTCTCATGGGTGTGCTTTCTTTCTATCTAGATTGCTAGGGAGTTTTTTTTCTCCTTAGGCCACCATTTTGTTGGACAATTCTCTTCTAATTTTTGCTCATTTTTATTCATTTTCTTCATTTTCATCTCCAATTGGTATTTTTCATTATTTTCTATAAAAATAAGATGAAAATGGTGTGATAAGTAGTGATTTGTGTATGAATTTATCTCAATTAAAGCACAAAACACTAGAAAATATGTATATGAGGAACCCTCATCAGTCTCCTTTATGCTTCTTATGGACATCATGCGTATCCTTAGGAGCATTAACTGTTAGAGCTGTTGGAATAGGACAATCTAGCACGTAGGGCAACTTTTTAGATTGGAGAATGATTCTCAAATTCTTATACCAGTCCAAAAAATTAGATTCGTTTCGCTTGTTCGTTTCCAAAATGCTCCATAAGTTCAAGTTTGTTGTTATGATACAAATGACCTAGATGAAAGATAAGAGACATTAGACTATGCACATGTACACGTAATGCATTTAATTGGGTCTTTAATTAAACATGTATTTATTTCACAATTTTATTCAAATCAATAGCTCACAATATTAACTCGGGAAAGCCCATAGGAAGGACAGTCAGAAAGGGTTATACAGATATTAGAGGATATGCTAAGAGCCTGTATACAGGATTTCAAGTATAAGTGGATTGAATGTGTGCTGTATGCGGAGTTGTCGTATAATAACAGTTATCAAGTTTCGAATTGAATGGCTCTGTATGAAGCCATGTATGGACACAAGTGTCAGGTATCGCTACACTGGAATTGATAAGAGGATAGCCATATAAGTAAATCGGGAGAAGTCTGTGTTCAAGAAATGTTGGACAAGGTCAAGTTAATCAGGGAAATGTTTAAAGCAGCCCAGAGCCGAAAAAAGAGCTATGCAAACAATAGGCGGTGAGAGTTAGAATTTCAGGTGGGAGACAGGGTATTCTTAAGATTGACACCAAATAGAGGAATTTTGAAGCATCTGAAAGGTGGGAAACTGAATCTGAGGTATTTGGGACCATTTCCAATAAAGGAAAAAATTGGGCCGGTGGCGTATCGATTTGATTTGCTGGATGGATTAACAGGAATTCACGACGTGTTTCATGTGTCACGGTTGAAAAAGTACAATGCTGATCCCGGACATGTTTTGAATGATGAGTTGTTAGTGTTGCAACCCGATTTGAGGATATTGGACCGAAGTATCAAGACTCTCCGGAACAAGCAGATTCCGATGGTAAACGTGCAGTGGGAGCATTATGGCACGTGAGATGCCACATGGAAAAGAGAAGAGTGGGTAAATCGGAAGTATCCTGATCTAAGATAGAGGTACGCTTGAATTTCGGGACGAAATTCTCCTAAGAAGGGGAGGATATGAAATCCCACTAAAAGCCAACCCTAAAGTAAAGGGGTTGGGATGCATATCATGTTACTTTGCATGAATATATATATTTTTGAATTATTTTATGTGCTTTAGAATTATGATTTATAGTCTAGAAGGCTTGGTTATACTTATTGTGTATGAAAGGTAAGACGGTAATTTTTCTTAAGGTCAAAATAGGAAAATAGCTTGAGGATTAAATAAGAAGAATATGTAGGTGAGAAAAAAAGAACAAGAGTTGTTGTAGTTTAGTAGTTAGAGCCTTGGAATTAATCTCTAAGGTCTTAAGTTCAAATTCCATCATTTAAGTTTTAGTCATGATTATTTTAATTTAAGGTAGGATTTTCGTCTCTTGCATTCCATAGGAAAAAAAAAAAATAGAAGTGTTGTCCTAGGGGAGACGTGAAGGGAATGTCCTAATCCTATCCTTTTGTCCTAAAAGAATTCTAGAAGAATTCTTATCCTTCTATTACCTCTAGCTTATCCTAACCTCTTCACCAATTAAGCTTGTTCAAAATTTATCCAAATCCATGTTTTAATTCCAGAAAATTCAGCTAGGATTATTGGTCTTTGAATTTCAAAAATGGCTCTTAGAGGTTGGAGATTTGACTAAAAATAGGGAAGGAATTAAGGAAGGTTCCCAAGGAAAATTAATCTCCATGGTTGAACCTTCAAACTCCACTCCATAGCGATCATCTTCTCCATGGAAGAAATCTGAAAATTTTCCAGATTCTTGAGCACCCTAACCTTTGAAAATGTCAACCACTTTTCTTACTCAATTGCTTCCAGGAAAATGGCCAATTTATTCAGCTTGAAGACTGAAATTCTTGTCCAAAAATTGGATTGCACAAAACTACACAAACCAGAAAAAAAAAAAAAAAAAAAATTCTGGGCAGGTTCACAGCATAGCAAGCCGAGATCAAAGCTGTTTCTTCTGCCTTCAAACCAGTAAATTACCTATGATTTTCCTCCATATAGAAGGCTAGAAACCAACCTTAAAGGACCTTCAAACACCTCTCAAAACCCTCTGTAAATCGACTGGAACATTGCAGAAAACTGCACAGCAAATTCCGGCAACCAATTCGAAACATAACCAGAAAAAAAAATCTAGCCTTGTTCCTTTCAAGCCTCCTCAAAACCACTATAAGTTAACCTTTGTTCAGCCATGAACTGAACTCCATTACCTCCTCCACTGACCTTGTACAACTATACTCCATAGCCACCCCTTAAATTTCTCCTACAATCACTCCAATCAAACTTCCATTTGAATTCCAAAATTTCCAACATTTACTCCATGAAAACACCCTTGGATTAAGCTTCATAACCAGAAATCCTCACACCATTGAACTCAGAAACTCAACCAGCCTTATAGCTCCCTCAACCCTCATTCAATTCAGTAAAACACAACAAACTAGTCAACCATTTACAGCTCCAAGAAACCTCCGTCAATCAAACACCATTACCATATCTTTTACCTCAAAATACTCCTTAAATTTCTCCATTTGAATTTTAAACAGCCAGATTTTTCTCTCCTCTCTAATCTAAAAATCAAAATCCCAGAACTCCCTCAATCATTCGGCCAGCCCCTTGAGAAATTCGTCCAGCATTTTCTCTCTAATCCTCTCCATTTTCAACAAGAACACCAAGAACACACGCTACCTTTCTTCAATCCAAATACCACTCTAAACACCTCCAATCCATCTCAAAAACTCCAAAACACGCCTACATACTCCTTAGAGTCCATTTCTGGATTTTATAACATCAAATTTCAAAAATAGAAATTGACAATCGGATCAAAACTAGAATTTTCCTTGAAGTCTCAAGAACATCATCAAGGTAACTAAGAACAACTTTTATTCATCTTCTTCCGTTTAATCTTTAACATATCATTCTAATGCTCTATCTCTCTCTCTCTCTCTCTCTCTCGGTCAAAATGGTTGCTACAACCATGGCTGTTTTCTTTCTCCTCTCTTGGACAATTCAAGTATCTCAGGCGCGTGGATCTTCTTAAATCTCCATCGAGATAGTCATCAACCAAGTGTTTCTCTTTAACGTTTCCTTTGAATTCTGGATTCATTTCTCTTGGTTGCTAATAGGAAGGATAGAATATGAATGGATGATTAAGTATATGCATATGTATGAAGGAGTTGAGATTGCAGCATGAGAATGATTGAATGGTTAAGCATTATCAATTTCCTTATGGATCGAGCATGTTCATCATGTCTTAAGAAATTATGAATGTTCAACATGTTTAAGCATGTTCATCATGTTCGAGCATGTTCTTATTTTCATTAAAGCTGTGAGTCTGATTATGCTAAGTAGGGATTTGATCATGTGATAGTAGGTATGGTTTTAAGCCTTTGTTCATTAATAGAATAGTTTGTTGATTGATGTTGGAGTATATGCTCATGAATCTTGTTAGCAATAGTAAAATTATGACCATGACCTTATTAATCCTAGGTTATTTTGATTAGCAAATTTTATTACCTAAATTAAAATTATTACTATGTTTTCCTCCCAAGATTTCGAAATTCTTAGAAAGTTTTGAAATTGGAATATTCAATGAAATAGTGATATTTTACTAGTCAAATAATATATATATATATATATATATATATATATATATATATGAAACTTTTTATACAAATAAGTAAAATATTAATGACCGTGTAGACCATATATTCATAAATACTATTTATATTTATTTGTTAATCAAGACTTGATTAATTTTATTTATTATTAATTTTATTTAATATTAAATATTTACTATGTATCAATTAAGATATTAGTAATAATTTAATATTTATTTTAAAAATACTATTTAAGAATGACCATTTACTAATATCATCTAGAACTTAGGATTCGTCAACAATTAAACCCTAGTTTATTTATTAACAACAACACTCAAAATTTATTATTTGAACCTATAACTTATTAGTAATTATTTTACAACCCCTAGTTATTTTATCTTACCAAGCTAGTCTTATTTTATAAAATCCTTTTTCATCTAGCCTTAAAGCTTAGGACATTAGGGTCATGATTGCAATAAGTTGAACTAGGATTATTTATGTAAGCAAATATAGTTTGAGTATAACCTTATGACTTGTGTTTTTTTCAGGCGGGGTTAGGTTAGCTTGGGAAGATTTTTGAATTTGCTCAAGCAAAGGATTAGGTAAGCCTCTGCATAAATTTATTTGAAGACAAAAGCTTTCTATGACAAGCCAAACCCGATGTGTATAGACACTCATTTTGTAAAGGCAATTAAGGACTATTTCCTTTGTTTTTTGAGTCAAACAAATTATTTGAAAATCAAACAAGTAGTTTTGCACAAACAGTAAACTCTTTCTAAAAAACCAACTTTGATAAGAATTTTAGAAACCCTTAATTGCTATTTTCAAATAAAGCATTGTATTATTAGTTTTTCCCAAGTGGGACAATCATCATTAAGTTCTCAATAAGGACAGACTATTAGGACTAGTCTTTAAAGGGTTAGGGTAAATCTCTCAATAGGTGGCCACCTCTGAGGGGTGAGTCCTTCCTGGATAAGATGCCAGTCCAGTAGGTCATGTCGGTTAGAGCTAGTAAGTTTTTGTCATGTGGACTGTGTGTTTTTAGAGTGGACAACCGGTAAGTTTAGGTGTAGAGAATGAGGAGTATCTCACTCGGTAGGCCGATCACCTACCTTTTGTCAGTCTGCACAAAGTATGACATTCTGACCGTTATATGGCCATGGGACCCAACGTGTGGTAACCCATGGCTACCCATTTGACTGGTTGTATTTATTGTGCACACATATTGTTTGAAAAGTAAAATGCCACTCTTTATTTTTAACCTTATTTATTGCTTGCCAGCACTTTCTCTTATACAATTTTTACAGCTTGCATACATGAACTTTTTACTTGAAACATTCAAAGCACACACGGGCTTACTGAGATTTTTATCTTATCACCTTTTATGCCATATTTTTAGGCCGATCCTACAGTGGAGATGAGTAGCTAGATTGTTGCCTACTTTGAAGTCTTTATGTTATTTATTTTATGTGTTATTTTAAGAGATAATAGTAATCAATTTATTTTGGATTTGTTCCTGAATTTTTGGGTTGTAATAAATTCAATTTTAAAGTATTGTTTTTATTTCCATTTATGTGACCTAGTTATAAAGACCCCTTGTCCTTTGGACAGGGCGACATCCCCCACCCTGTTGGGCCTAGGTAATGGGGTGTTACATTGATTATCTTTGTGGATTTTCTTATGTCACTTGATCGTTTCTCTAGTATATTAAGTTAGTGTTTTATTTGTCTCTTCTTATTTTATTTGCTAAACAATAAAGATTTGGGTAAAGTAGGGTGGGAACCTAAGTTCTCATGGATTTGATACTTGCAAATCCCTATACTATATGATAGGTATACTTGTCCGTATGTGTGGTTTTAGTGATTAGCATTTTAATTAAAGCTTGATTGATTGTGTACTTTGTTGGTAATATTTTCTATACTAAAAAACACGTATATACCCCTTTACGTACCACTCGTCATTGAGCTACAAAAATGCACTAACACATTTCTCAATAATATCTACTATCCTTTTATAGCTAGTCCAATAATCCATGACTTCCAATATATATCCATTTATCACAAGGAGCTACCCATAATTGTGTATACTTAGTCACGTTTTTCAAGGCACTGGATTATTAGATTATCCTGGACAATCACAATGGGGAGATTTCTTGATGTGATGAAGCATAGAAACTCTATTGTATAAGCCTATCTTAATTAATTGGAGTCATACACTTAAAGTACAAGGTTACTGATCTTGCGATAAGACCTCACCTAATATACATCAAAGTGTGCAAGTCCAACTTCTCCAGACCACAACTTATACTCAAGTCTTAGGGTACTCGTCCACGCAGTAACTACAATAAACCAATCTTTATTTATTTTAGTACTTTTCTAAATATTATTATCTTGTGGTCCGCTTCTATGTATTTCATATACGCTTACACTATTGGTGTTAGTGGACTACTCACTGGTTAAAGTTAAACCATTCCCTATTTAGAAACTATAGTGTAATAATCTAAACATTGATGAAGTGCCCAACTCCATCAATCGATCAAGAATAATTTTTCACTTATGTGTTAGTAGCCAGTAATCTACATATTGCTGTGAAAGAATGGCTCGATCACGTAGATTACTTACTAACACATTTAGATCTTAATGTGTAATATATGTAAACAAACAACCATTAATAAATAAAATTATTGGTGTGAGTGGACTACTCACTGACTAAAGGTAAATCATTCCCTATTTAGAAGCCATAGTGTAATGATCTCAACCTTAATGAAGTGCCTAACTCCATCAATCGATCAAGAATAGTTTTTTGCTTATATGTTAGTAGCCCATAATCTACACCTTACTGTGAAAAGCACGACTATAACACCCCACAACTCAAGTGCCCAAAAAAGGGTGGGGATGTCACCACATCTAAGGGACATGGGTCTTATAACTAGGAAAAGAAATATCACAAGTCCAAAATAATTCAAAGCTTAAAGCAACTGAAAAACAAAAAAAAAAAAAGTCTGCAAATATCTCAGATTACATAAAAAGAGCTATCCTCAGCCAGAATCTAAAAAGAAAGAAATGAAGATAGGAATCATTATGTATCATGCAATCTTGCCAAAACTCAAGTGCCCAAAAAGGGTGGGGATGTCGCTCTGTCCAAAGGACTAGTGGTCTTTATAACTAGAAAAAGAAATATCACAAGTCCAAAATAATTCAAAACTTATTACAACTAAAAACAAAGTTTGCACATATCTTAGATTATATAATTAGAGCTACCCTCAGTCAGGATCCAAAAACAAAGAAATGAAGATAGGAATCTTCTAGTAACGTGCAATCTTGCCAAAGCTGGCAGTTCCTAAAATATAACAACAAAGGAGTGTGAGAAATACATCCCAGTAAGCCCGTGTGTGTTCATGATCAAGTTAAAATGAATTTCATGAATGCACTTTCAAAACAGTTATCAAACATGTCAAGCTTGCATTTTAGATAGACAAAAGTGATTTTCCAATAAAATCTTTATTTGATAGAAACTTTCAATAAAAACCTATCAAGCTTGCATTTCAGATAGGCACATCATTGAAATAATAAACATTTCCAAAATGACTTGCAATTCAGAGCTTGTATATGAAACATTTAATGCAAGGACTTATAGGTCAATTAATTCCAAACCCTTGAGCTAATGAGTTGCTCCTCATGTTAGAATCCCACTCCTGTCTAAACAAGAAGATCACAAATCCTCAATCAAACACTATCCTCCTAGGTAGAAATGGGACTCCAACAAATGAACAAGAAATTGTTGTTTAAACGGTAGGGAAATATTGCACTCTATATAGCATACTAACTAGCATAAATTGCACCCATCAATCAATAAATACTATAATAATAGATGAATGGCTTACCTCAGCAAATACTTAAATAAACAAAATAATCCAATAGTTACATATAGCTAGTAACAAATAAGTACCACCTTTAAATAAATAGCGCATGATAAATTATTATTTCAATTAATAATTTAGCAATTCGTAACTAAATAACAATTACTCCCTTGCCAACTAATATTTAATAGATATTAGCTAATAACTAAGAAATTAAACACCAGCTAATAAAACTTAAGTCAAATAATGAATTAACAATATATAACCATAATGATTAGTAATACTTAAATTACTGTAACCAAATGATTAACTTATTGATTAAATAATTAATTAATTAATTAAGTGAATAAATAAATGATTAAATGTCTAATTAAATATGTAAATAGATAGATAATTACTTCTCTAATTATATAAATAAATAAATAGATAAATAAATAAATAAATAAAATTAATGAATAAATAAATACATAAGTAATTAAATTAATAAATAATCAAATTAATTGGTAACTATTAAACACTTAAAGGACCAGTTTAAATAAACGTTTCATCTTTAAGAAAGGTTATTGAATGGTGACTGTTAAGCAATTGATAATAAATGCTTATTCTAGTTAATATCAAGTAGATTGGAAAAATAATTCCTAAACCAGCAGCCTGGAGTACCGGCTAACACAAATCAAATTAATAATAATTTTACTTTTGGTTTCAAAACATATTCTGCAATAAAATTTCTGCAGCCAGAAACTAAGCAATATCAGTCACGACCAAATTAAGAATACTTTTAAATCAAAACCTTGGTAACAATTTTACCGTCAAGTTTAAGACTTTAGACGGCAAAAAGCTATCAACTACCGGGATCACAACATTACATAAAAAATTGATCGTATTTTCATTAATCTCGAAAAATTTCCCTAGAACTCGATTCCCCCTACTGATTGCTTGATTTAATTTCACAGAATGCCCTAAGCCTTAAATAACAAACCACATATCCTAACCGTGCTCTAGAGTATTTTAGCAATGATTACAAACCAAGTTGGGGTGAGTCATCATCAAAACCTTATACTAAGACTGGAACTATGCAAGACTACCCAATCACAAATAAGAAAATGATAGCCTTTAATCTAGGAAAAGAAAGTAGAGAGGATTCACGTATTTACTTGAAGAGAACAGTCTTCTAGGCCTGAAGGTCTGCTGGTCATAAGCCCATAACAGAAGGCAAATCATGGCTTTGAAACTTGGTTGATTGGTGGAAAGAAATATCATAGAATAGTATGGGTGTGGGTGTTCTGAGGCTATTGATTTTCTTCCTATAGTTGGATGAAAACTAAGGGAAAGTATTCTCAGAGCAATCTTAGGAGATTAGGAGTTGAATAGAATTCCACTGCTGAAAGACTCCTACCTTCGCAAGGCTTCCTGAGCGAAAAAAAAAAAAAAAATACTGAAGATGATGGTGAATAGAAGAATGCAAAATCAAAACATGAGGAAGCCTCCCCAAGGGCTGACCCCATGGCTCGGCATACACCAAGCCGACTTAGCGTGAGCCTGAGTTGGCTTAGCCCAAGCCAAGCCAATTTTTTTTTTTTTTTTAAGAAATTAGAAAACCTTTTTATTGTAAAAACAAACCCCTGAATAAAATTAAAAAAAAAAAAGACGATATTCTCGGAATGGTTCAAAATTAGAGGAAAAAATAGATGTTAATTAAATAATAGTATTAATAATATTATTATTGTTATTATCATATATTTTTTCCTCTTTAAAAAGAATAAACAAAACAATTCATCTATATTTGAAAATTGATGACTAAATCTTAAACAACAACTTTATTGTTTAAATAAATATTTTGGCCAGAAAGTAAAGGAAATAATTTGATTAATTTTTTCTAATAAAATTTTTAATAAATACCATAAAGTAAAAAAAAAAAATCTATTCATCGGCACTAAAAATAATTAGGGGGAAAATAGAAAGAAAAAAATAGGCAGTAATTTTAGAGGTGTTAGGATTCGAACTCCAGTTTCAAGGAATCATACACCAAGCTTTATCCACTAGACCATATCAACTCCTGCATCCTTATTTCCCAACAAATTACCTTCACTTCCCCTCTAGCCATCACACATATCATAATGCACCCGAAACTCATTACTCCACACATTATTCAAGTAAAAAAGATATTACTAGACTACTAAACAAACCCAAACACAAACAAGTTCAAGAACAAACACATATATCCACATACACACAACCAAAAAGTAATTTGGATCACTACCAAAATTTAAATGTTCATACAATATGTTATGTAGTGCACCCTTAATCTTCCATTCCAAGGTTAGGGTTTTGACAGGGTATTACAATGACCCAATTACGTACATTACTTACTAATACAATTAGACCATAATGTGCAATATATGTAAACAAACAACCATTGATGAATAAAATTTTTATTAATTTCCCAAATACAGAAATACATAGGCCATTTTGGACATACGTTCTAATAATCTCCCACTTGCACTAAATGGACTGTGACAGTCCATATGTGCCTATTCTTATGACATCTAAGTGTCTTCGAATGACCTTCTCGGTCAAAGGCTTGGTAAATGAGTCCGACAAATTGTTTGTTGTGGAAATCTAGTCAACCACCATCTCTCATTTCTGGATGAACTTCCGAATCAAGTGATACTTTCTTCGAATGTGCTTACCCTTTCGATAGTTTCTTGGCTCCTTACATTGTGACACAGCTTTAGAATTATCATAACATACAATAATGGACCTATCCATTCGTGGTACAACTCCAAGTTCTATAAGGAACTTTCGGAGCCAAACCGCTTCTTTAGAAGCTTTTGAAGCTGCCACATGCGCAACTTTCATGGTAGAATCAACAATACAAGATTACTTTACACTTTTCCATGAAATAACCCCTCCAAACAAAGTGAAAATATATCCACTAGAGAATTTTCTGTCATCGTTATTAGCCTAAAAATCTGAGTCTGTGTAAACAGTGAGAACTAAGTCAACGGTCCTATAAATAAGCATATAGTCCCTCGTACTCTTTAGGTACTTGAGAATATACTTTATAGCTTGCCACTAATCTTTCCCCAGGTTTGACTAATACTAGCTAACCATGCCCACTGCAAAGTAGATATCTGGCCTTGTACAAAGTATGGCATATATGAAACTTCCCACTGCCAAGGCATAAGGAATCCTACTCATCCTTTCCTTTTCTTCCTGTATCTTAGAACACTATTTGGAAGATAAGGTTAATCCATGTCTAAAGGGTATGATTGCTCTTTTACACTGATCCATGCTAAACCTAGCCAATATCTTATCATTGTAAGCCAATTAGGATAAGCCTAATATTCTTTGCTTCCTATCTCCAAGAAGCTTTATTCTAGGAATGTAGTTGCTTCTCCCATATTTTTCATACTAAATTAACTGGATAGTCAAAAATTTATACATAATAATATCCCTACTTCATTTCCAATGAATAGAATGTCATCTACATAAAGTACCATAATACACACATGGTTGCCATCTGTCTTCCTATATATGCATAGTTCATCTAGGTTTTGTATGAAACTGTAAGACTTTAAAGTCTCATGAAAATGTATATTCCATGCTTATGATTCCTGCTTAAGTCCATAAATGGACTTCTTAAGCTTACAGACCGTATACACTTGGCCTTTGGCAATAAAGCCTTCAGGTTGGGTCATGTAGATGTCTTCACTAAGATAGCCATTAAAAAAATGCTGTCTTAACATCCATTTGTCATATCTCATAGTCATAATGACATACGATGACCAAGAGAATGCATATGGATTTAAATATTGCAATAGGTGAAAATGTATCCTCATAATCGATCTCTTCTTTTTTAGTATAACCTTTTACAACTAATCTTTGTAATAGACCACCTTTCTATACTGTAGCAAGCATCATTTTTGTGGGATGTCGCCCTTCCAGTTATCTAGGCAAGAGGTCTTTATAACGAACTTAACTTAGTATGCAATAGAAAGTTGCTCAAAATGCTTTTTATTAAATACATGAAGATACATGGAGTCTATCTTCTGATACCGTATTTAAAGTACAATTGATCTGAGATACAACATGAGCCTCTGAGAGTCCATTATGCTTCTACTATACCTCAGATCCTAAAAATTTTCAAAGGGAAATAACACACGCGTGAGTGTAAGGCTCAGTCAGTCCCGTGTGTGCTAGTGTTTTCTTAAAGAAGACAGAGTATAAAATTATTACAGTTTCAACTAAAAATAAACTACAGGAGTTCATTTGGTCTTTCCACTGAAAATAATTGTACAACGCATTAGAAAAAAGCCTTCCCTAGAATTATTAAAAATCTCAGGCACATTTGGAAACTCAAACTTTATTAATATCAATGCCCCATATCTTAGACGTATTTGCAAAACCTCGTTTTATAATTTTATTGCCCCATATTTTAAGAAATACAAGCTTCCCTGTCAACAAAGAGCACAAGGCCTTGCCTTCAACATCACAGTCTTATTGTGCTAAGGAACGAGACTATAGCACTCAACTGTGCATTGTCAGAGTGGTAGGATTGTCATCACTACCTACCATAAATTGCACAAATTCTTTTTAGTTGCAGTAGTATGGGGTCCCCACTCTGTACTCCCTTTATTGACAAGAGTTGATCGCAAATTGGGTGTCCCACGTAGAATCGACCAATTAATGGGTGCTTATGCATTGGGACAATGCTAGCTGGGGAATCGGCTAATTCCAATGTCCTATCGCCCCATCTGATGTAAGACAATCTCCAGAACTAGAATCGGGTTACTTGGGGCCGTCTATCTCTAACGTGAGCTAGTACAAAGATCAAAGCCCCTATTGAGTACTCAGAGTTTCCACTAGTTTAGTGGACCAATCCAATATTTTTGGTTCACAAGACTAGTTAAATATCCATTACCAAAGGAATATCAGTAAAACTATTTCTAGGGCCAAAATATCATTTTTCAAAGCTAAATCTTAGACCAAAAGATCATTTTTCAAAACTGTAGCAAAAAAGGATAAAAGTCTTTCCCACACATTAAAATGCCTTTCCAAGACTATTTTGGTCATTTTAAGAATACCCAATTTCAAAAGTAGTTTTATCCAGAAAATCCTAAATTCTAATTCTATAAAAAGAATTAAATGCAAGAGATTCATATTTTATCGTGCCTTAGATTTGAAAACCAATTATGGTTCCTATAAACCAAGAATTCTCATGATTCTTAGTTTTTACCATAAAATAGGAATATTAATTCTTTCTCAAATAAATCATCATTGTGTCTCCTAATTAATGAGAAGAAAGCCTTTCAGGTATACATTTATGTCTAGGAAATATTCACAATTCAAGAGATCCAAAATTCTTTGAGGAAAATGTTATTTCCTAAAGTCTTCAATAATTTCTCGTTTAGAGAAACCATATTTTCCTCAGAAAAACACAAAAGGTCCATCAAACTTGTTATTGAAAGGTTTTAGGAAAATTGGTCACTAATTATGAATAATTCCTTTTATGAAAATTCACATCTTCTATTTAACCTAGCATGTCATGATACCATTTCTTCCTCAGAAAAACCATTTGTTTGCTCAGAGAAACCAAAAGGGTTCACATAGCATTATTTAGTAAAAAAGAAATCCACGAGCAAACATTAATTTTTTAAAAAATCAAAGGGGATTCACCTCATGTCCTTTTGCTTAGCTATATAAATGGTCCTCAATTTCGTCACGAAGTCTTTAAGGTAAACAACCTGCATTAAAATCATCCAATAACTCGTTTAGCATCTATGTTTCACCATTAAAATATATCACTAACAAAGTGCATTCATAAGGAATCTACTACTTTCCTTGTTCCTCCATTCTCATAGAAATGTATTAATTGAGCTAATCCAACTTATATATCCATTTCCTATTTCTTCATCCAACATATATGTAAGACTTTCATAAATCCATCTTAAATCTCTTATTCATCCATGAACATTAACGAAAACAATACATGAATTCATCACTTTTAAAGTTATGCATTTCTTACACCTTGGCATGCTTGCTTGTTTATATCATAACGTTTGATTCACAACTCCAATTAATATCCAAATTGTTCAAAAATGTCCCCAAGACATTCCTTTATGATTTTCAACTCATGGAATACCAATTTCCATTTCCATATCATTCAATTTTAATCATAAACTCCCAGTTTCCTCATCCCGTCATTGAACTGGCAGTCCTTGGTATTTAAATCATAACTTTCTATTTACAAGTCCAAATCATGTCAAATTGGTCTTAAAATGATCTTAGGACATTTAGCTACAAGTTACAGGTCATGTAGGTAGAGAAAAAAACCGGATATTTTGTTCATTTTAGAGGTTCTTCAAATCTGCTCGGAAATCACACGAATAGAACTTTTGTTTGCTTCTTTTTCTGCATGGCATTAATTCTCTTTTCTTTCCCATCGAACATACATGCTTTCTACTCATTTTAATGCCTTATTTCTAATCTAAACATCACATGATCCTTTTATTTTCACACATAATCAACTCAATACTTTCACTTTTAAACAACACAAAATCAACAATCATGAATAACAATATTTCATTTTCTTCAACAATTAAACCATTGGCTATCTTATTTCCTTCTTCCATCTTTGGAACCATGCACAACTCTTTAAACCATATTTAAAACACCTTCAAACATCATATAAACACAGCATACAAGCCTCCAAAAGCACCGCCAAACACAACACACACAACAACCTGAAAACATAGATATTTTCCAAACATAAGTCTTAATTCACATGAATTTTATCATAAAATTATCACTAAAATAATCCTTGCAATATATTCTACAACTTTAATTCAAGAAATACTAGCTTTTACTTGTGTATAGGATTCTCCAAGCTTGAATTTCTCCATGTTTTCCTTCTCTTCTTGCTTGAAAACCTTTACTCTGTCTTTTTTTTTTTTTCCTTTTTTTCTCCATTTTTCTCTCTATGTTCATTCCTTTTTTTTTTCTTTTTCTTTCTCTCCTTCTCCCTTCTTGTTTGGATGAAATTACGGTTGTATTCTAGCCTCTCCCACCGCCATTCACGGTGACAAAAAGTCACATGATCAATTGTTTAATTGGTTGGTGAAAAGCTTCTCTCAAAAGCTTTACAAAATCTTACTAAATAAGCTTTATGAAAAATGCTTATAAAATTCATTTCAACCAATCAAATAAAAACAATTTGTCTCATCATCCAATCAATAAATAATAGCTAATCTCAATAGCCAATCTTGAAATGCCACTTGTCCTTTTTCAAAAAAATTACCATTTTTCTCAAGAAATAACTAAAATTAGGACTAATATACATTTCAATTGGAAAAACTTCTATTTCACCAATGCAATCTACACATTTTACTGAATTCAATGGTAGGGGGTCAAAATTCTCAATTCTTTCTCAATCTTCTTCAATTTGCGGTCAAAATTACGATAATACCCCTAAAAATTCAAATTATACTAAAATATTCGTCTCATCGTACTAATAAACTTTTGTTCTGGGCTTATACCCAAATTCTCACTTTGTACCAAGTAGTCACCAATTGAAGTACAAAGGTACAGGTAGGACATTCTCAAAATTCGATCTGGGTTCCTGCAATTTCAAATTTTCAATAATACCCCTAAATAGTTTTATCACACCAAAATATTCATCTCATGATACTGATCATTTATTGTTGTGGTCGCTTATAGAAATTCTTATTCTATACAAAGTAATAGCCATTCAAAGTGCAAAAGGGAAGGGATATTACAACATTACTTTAAAGGTTTTCACATTTCTATCTGCACCTCTCTTTCTCTTTTATACCCAATTGCACCCTATGGGTTTAATCCCTTTAGGTGCACTGACAAGATCCCAGACTTGATTGAAATACATAAACTCAATCTCAGCATCCATACTTGCCATTTGTCTGCATCAACATCTGCAACGGCCTTATCATATTTAGTAGGATCTTGTTCCTGATAGTTGGAGACTACCTCAGAGGCTTCTCTAGTCCATCTTTTAGGAACCATAGATATCCTCCCACTGCGACATGGTTCATTTTGTATTGGAATATCTGGTTGTGCCTCTTTAGGTTCCTTAAAGTTGAAGTGTTAATCAACTTCTCTTCTAATTCCTCTTTACTCAAAACCTTAGTAGACACACTTTGTTTATCCTCCAAGTATCTAGTATGAGTACTAATAAGTACTTTTTGCTCTTAGGGATGGTAAAAGTATCTACCTATTATTCATTTGGGATATCCTACGAAGTAGCACAATTCTGATCTTGGGTCTAGCTTACTTCCTCTAGTCAGTACATATTCTAGACAACCCCATACCTCGAGATAATTAATCCTGGGTTTTCATCTAGTCCACATCTCATACAGTATCTTAGGCACTGAGTTGGAAGACATCAAGTTCAGAATATATACTACTATTTCCAAAGCATATCCCCAAAATGAAATAGGAAGAGTTGCATGACTCGTCATGCTTCTGACTATTTCTATCAGCATTTTATTTGTTCTTTTAGCTACTCCATTCCATTGGGGAGTCCCAAGTGTAGTTAGCTAAAATACTATACCCTGATGTGCTAAGTAGTCCTTGAATTCACAAACAAGATACTCTCTACCACGATCTGATATTAACAGTTTTATTAGTTTACCTGGTTGACACTCTACCTTAGCCTTAAATTCCTTAAATTTATCAAAGGAGTCATCAAGTAAACATAACCAAAATGTGTGAGATCATTTGTGAATATAATGAAGCATTCATGACCTACTCTAGCAAGTGAAGACATAAGGCCACAAACATCAATATGAACAAACTCTAATATTTCCTTGGCCCCTTCTACCTTTTTAGTAAGGACTTTTTGGTCATTTTACCCATAAGACAATATTCAAACTTTAGCCATTCCTCCAATTTCAATTAGTTTAAATAACCCATTTTAGATTATCTCCAAATCCAGTTAGGATTAATATGTCCTAATCTCAAGTGCCATAAATAAGAGTTATTTGATGTGGCCTTTCTCTTCTTATTATTCGGTTTTGTCTGAGTATTATTTATTTGATAATTAATAGGATTAATATAGTAAATATTCCTATACATGTTTGCAGAACAAATAATATTTCAATTTTTACTTATTGAAATACTAGAATTGAAAGAAACAAAATATCTTTGATTAATTAATCTTGAAATTCATATCAAATTTTGTTTAAAACTAGAAACATATAAAATTTCTTTTTAAAACTAAAATCCTATTATAATCAAATAAAATCTCCAAGTCTCCCAGTACTTTGGCCCATACTTGTACTCCATTGCCACTCTTAGTGCATGCTCTCATTTACTAAGTCACCTTATCCTACTAAACCCCTGTAAGGAGTTACAGATATGGTCAGTGGCTCCAGAATTAACAATCCAAGAGGATAATGACCTAACCAACCATATAGACTCCATGTATAGAGTAATACTTGAAGAGGACTTTGCCAAGAACTCTGGATAATCCTTTTTGAAGTGTACTTTCTTGCCATACTTGAAGCACTTACCCTTAGGCTTGCGGCTTAGATCCTTTGAGCTGGGCCCCAATATTATTTTGGGCCTTCTTCTTCTTGAACTTGTTGGGCTTAGGGCCAATTCTGAAAGAAGAACCAGAATGAATAACTAATATCTTTGACTCAGGCTTCATAATTTTCTCAGCAGCCTGGAGTTCTTTCATTAACTCGGTCAATGACATATTCAACTTGTTCATGTTATAATTTAACTTTATTTGAGAATATGAATTTGGCAAAGTCTCAAGAACCATGTCAATTTGGCTCTTAGCATCAATTGTTGTCCCTAGGACCTCGGCCTTCTCAAAGTAAGCAATCATCTCGAGAATAAGCTCGCGAACCAATGCCCCCTTAGCCATACTAGTGTTCATGATTTCTCAAAGAGCTTCCTGCCTTATGGATCAGCTCTTGTTAGTACACATGATTTACAATGATCATTGATATCATATGTAGTAGGCATGCTTTCATGCTTAGATTGGAGAACATTAGAGATGAAAGCCAACACATAGCATCGAGCCATTTTATCAACTTTCCACCATGCCTTCTTACTAGTCCATAGAAACTTGGTTAGAATGTACTTGTACTCCTCCGCAATAAGCACTATATTCAGATTCCTTTTTCAGTCTACTTAGTTAGATCTAGTTAACTTATTCTATTTGAGAATAATAGACAAAGGATTGAAACCAGATATTTCTATTGATTGGAAAAAAAAAAAAACCCCCCATTTAGAAAAATGTTTGTTTTGGAAAAACATATAAAATTGCACATTTAAAATGTCATATTATTTCCATGGTATTGTTAACCTATTAAAACTATTGTCCAATACATAAAAACATTAGCTCTTACAAAAATTGGTAGAGCTTCGTAGGAAGGTTAATAATTTTCTAAGTTAAGTGTATAACCATCACAAATTAAACATCCTTAATAGATAGTGATCTAGAAATAGTTCCATCAATAGTATGGGCACTACTCTCACCACCTACAGGCAATTCAACATTAATGCCTCCAATAATAGGTGGGCCTACATTAACACATAACGTAGGCTTTAATTACAATTCATCCGTTATTTCTAGATTCTCATGGAAATTCGTCCTATATGAGGGTCATGTTCAGAATGACGCGAGGATAACCACAATCTCTAACAGGAATCTGTGATGGATGTCGTGGGGCCATTAGAACCCCTCTCCCACCTTATCTTTTGAAAAAAAATAGGTTTTCAGGGAAAAAAAAAGTTTCTTTTAAATTAATTGATCTTTATTAACTTTAGTGAAAACCAAAAAATTCAACCATTATTCTCTATGTCAAGGATAAAACCTCTAAGAGAATAAACTATTAATTTTTATTTCAATACTTAAATTAAAAACATTTTCTACGAACTAAATTTAAATACTTAAATTCAAAATTATTCTCCATGCTAAGGATAAAATCCTTTGGAAGAATAAACCATGAATTTAATTTTAAATTATTTAGTTCCAATTTTAAAATGTTTTCCGTAATTGTTTTTTCTAGAGAAAAATTAATTTCTCAAAAACCTTTGTACTTTTGATCACAAAATTAAGTAAAATAGACATGCTCCAAAATAAACTTTTACATGCTATTTCTAACCTTCAATTTTTATGTTACCAAATAATAGATTAAACATTGAAATAATAGGATTAAAATTATCTTATTTAATCCTAGATGGTTCCGCCTTTACTAACCAATTTCATGTAAAATTATTTAAATCAATAAATAAATCATTGCAAGAAAATAACTTCGTGTGATATGGACCTCAAAATAAAAGAAATTACAAAGGAAATTAAATATATAAAAAAAAAATTTCTAAAAGGCAAAAAACGATGACCCATGACCTGAATCGATAGCAGTCAAAAACCCAGTCCACCAGTGCACAAGCTATCTGCAGCATCTCTCCATCCAGTAGTTTCAGGTAGCAAAATACCTAAAGCTGCCCGCGGCTTTAAGGGATCCAACCATGACTTCAAGGATAAATTCTCCCAGAAGCCGGCTGCGGCTCTAGGAGAATTTCTTCTTGCATTCGGTCGTGGCTTGGCCCCCAGCTGGCCAAGGTTGGCCCTCCTATGCACCTCTATTTTCCTTTAGTTGTTCTTCCTTTTTCCATTTCGTTTTCGTGTTTTCCTTCAGGGATTTTTGTATGTTGATCCAACAATAGTTTTTGTAGAAGAATTTGTAAAAACAAAAAATGAAATAAAATTTCAAATGCCTATGCCATTCAAAATAAGCCATACACAAATTCTACAGAAAGTGATTAATAATAAATTATAAGTGCCAATACCTCCACGTGCAAGGCATACACAAAATCTATTCATATAAAAAATTATGAGGGATCCATACAATCACAAAGATCATATTTTTATTAGCAAGGCAACAATTTTTTTTGGGTTATTAACCCTAAGCATGCTCCTAGATCTAACCATTGCTCTGATACCACTTGAAGGACTGCGGAAAATATAAATGTGCAACGAAAGATAGCAAATTAAAAATTTTCCCTTGCCAAAGTCTAGTAATACATACTTCTACGGCATTTTACTTCAATAACTGGAGTTGGATTCAGGTTCGATGGTGCTTCTTCAATTGGAATATCTACTTGTTCTACGGGTATACCAGCTAATCGTCAGCTCCTTCATATTAAACACATACCACGTTTGCTAACTCTTAATGTTCCAAAGTATTCTCTAACCTTTGTGGATATCTACCATTGAAAGTAGAACTATGGTGAAGAAGATTGGAAGAAAAACGAAAGAGCTAAAATGGTAAAAGAAAAATGAAAGAAAAATGACAACCAGAGAAAATGGTTGCCCTTTGCTAAAGAAAACCAAAAGCTGTTTCTGTGATTCTCGATCAACCTAAATCCTAGGCACATATAATACGTTTTAAACCAATAGCTTCCTTTTTCTTTTAGTTTCCTTTTCCAATTTTTTCCCCCTTATTCAATGGCGGCTATCCTAGGTTTCCAAAAATGTATTAGCCGCTACACACAAACCTTAGCCGGAAGGCTTTTCTTAATTAGTCCAAGACAAATTAATTAGCTCTCCTATTAATTAATTATTTCACTTGGGACCAATATAAAATAACCCAAGATAATTAGTCAATAAACTAATTAATTAAATTATATCTTTTATTAATTAATTAATTCACTTAGACCCAATATAAAATTACCCAAGATATTTAATTAATAAACTAAGTAATTAAATTAACCCATTTAATTATTCGAGTCCAAATAATTATTTAGACTTCTAGAATAATTCCCATAATAAATTCACCCACTAAGCCCATATAGTAAAATAGATTTACTAAGGTTATTTGAGCTACTCTATAGACCAAAAGACATATTATTCTTGGCTATTAAAAGGACCAAAATACACCAGCTAACAATTAACAATGTTTTGTCATTATAAATATTCTATTTATCACCATATGAAAATATTGACCTCGACAATATTATTACAAGTGCAGTGTCTTTGACCTACAGGTGTAATGACAATAATACCCCTATACGTAACACCCATCAGTGTGATAGGAAAAATACACTAACACTTTTATCAATGATATTTACTATTCTTTGATAGCCAGTCTAATAATCCTTGACTTTCAGTATGCTTCCACTTATCACAGAGAGCTACCAAAAAGTGTACATACTTAGTCATGTTTTCCAGGGCCCTGGAATATTAGATTATCCCAGACAATCCCAAGGGGGTGATTTATTCACTTAATGAATCATAGAAACAGTATTGTATAAGCCTATCTTAATTAACTATAGTCATATACCCAACATACATGGTTATTGGCTTGGCAATAAGACCTCACCCGATATACATCAAAGTGTACAAGTCCAGCTTCAACAGACCACCAACTTATACTCAATTCTTATGGTACTCGTCCATGTAGTAGCTGCAATAAACTAATCATTATTTCTTTCAGTACATTTATAAAGATTATTATTGCATGATCCAGTTCTACGTACTCTAAATACACTTACACTATTGGTGTGAGTGGACTAGTCACTGGCTAAATCTAAACCATTCCTCATTTAGAAACCATAGTATAATGATCTAAACCTTGATGAAGTGCCCAGCTATATCAATCGATTAAGAACAATTTTTTGCTTATGTGTTAGTAGCCCATAATCTACACCTTACTATGAAAGCACCCAATCATGTAGATTACTTACTAAAACAATTAGACTTTAATGTGAAATATATGTAAACAAACAACCAATAATGAATAAAAGTATTAATTTCAAAAATACAAAAACACATAGGCCATTTTGGGCATATATTCCAACAACAATGACATAAAATTCACTAGTTCCCCTATCTCTATGTGAAAGTAACAACTTTTGATTACTTAATCTCGACTTAACCTTTCTCTCGAGTTAGTTAAGAAAATAAATCAAGAATTGAGAAGTGAAGAATATCTCCAAACCTCTTTCCCAAGTTAATTAGATGAATGGTCCAATCTCATCAATCACCATTAAAAACAAGTTATCAAATACCACGAAGAGTAATTAATTGAAAAAAAAAACTTCATAAATCCAAAAATAATATTCCAATATAATTAAAATATTAATCTCATCATTGTTCAAAGAAAAATAAAAAAATAAAATTTAGAAAAAACCTATAGATAAGATTTTTTCTTCCTCTGTTGAAAACCTCCTTGAAATAATGCTCATTCAAGTGACGAATTCCTCTTCAATGAGTGACTTCAATTTTGATTCCTTGAATTCATATTTTAATCGTCGCTATTTCTTACTTAAATAGGACTCTTGGTTACCAAAAAACACTCCCTAGAAGTCATGGGCTGAGAACAGATTGGAAACAAATAAACCTCTTAGGAAATTCCTAATTCCATTCCAAAAAGAACTTTGAACCGCCACAAACAGAGTTGGGTCAGCACCGGGCCGCTTCGTTTGGACCAACGCTAGTCCAACACTGGAACTTCACTAGTTTGATCTATTTTTGCTCTATTTTTCTAGATTATAGCCAAGGCCGGGTCAGCAATGTTGTAACACTCCTACTAAAGACAACAACAGAAGTATAACAATACCGAGTGTTGCCCTATCTAGCTTCCCGAACAAGGGATCTTTATAACGGAAACAACAGAGTAGATACATATATAAGGTCCAGACTTAACAATATCCCACACTAATGGCCACACATATGCATGCATTAGAGAAATTTATACATGCCATCTCTCTCCATAACAAAATACAATACATAATCAAAAGGAAAGTTGTCAAGACCTAAACTGCCAGCTCTGTGGTATCATCCTTCTATCCGTAGATCCGCTCAGTTCTGGATCCTTCAAAAAGTAAGATAAAAGACACGTGTGAGTGACAAATCACCCAGTGAGTCCCGTGTATGCTAATGCTTTATGGAAGAATAGGGTACATAAAAGTTTTGTGGAATAGCATTTCATTTGTTCATTGAAAACCATTTCAAAGCTCTCTAAATAAGAGTTTATCTGGAACTCAATCATTTTTGAAAAATTGTATTTTACTTTTAAAAGATTGCCCTAATTTCTAAATCATAAGCACTTCTCCAATAGAAGGTCAGCCTGTATGCAAAGCTCACAAGGCTTCGCCTTCGGTATCATGATATTATTATGCCAGGAACTTCGCCTTACAACACTCAACATTGCATTTTCGGATAATTACACCAACTTGCACATGTCATTGTACTAAGACCGCAATCTCCAGTACTCAATCTGTGCGTTGCCGAATAAGCACAGCAACTTGCACTTGTCATCGTACTGAGACTGCAGCCTGCAGTTCTTGATCTGTGCATGGCAAGGAAATTTTTTACTTGCTATCGTAAGCTAGGGGTCTCAATCCTGATGTCAATTACCATTAAGGCACCAAAGGGTTAGAACAACGCCAAGTGTCTAGCCCAGTCCATGAACAACCCAGATCACAAAGTGCACACCAAGCACGGAAATTTCCAGGCTCTAGACGGCTAGCCAAGACAACTTATCTCAACGTCATATCACCTTGTTTGGAGTAAGACAATCTTCAGAATTGATTGGGTTACTTGGGGTCGTCTATCTCTAACATGAGCTAGTACAAAGATCAAAGTCCTTACTGAGTACTCAATGTTAACAATACCAACCCCATTTGACTGATAAGCCCAGAGGATTATCTGATCCCACAGGATTTTCATATCAAGACATTTTTGGGGGCAAAATAACAATTTTCAGAATTTAATCCCATTAACTCGCAAGTTAGATCATCATTTACATAGGCTCCGCAGAGTCAATCAATTCATTCTATAGGCACATCGGGCCAATAAAATAATTTCAAGGATCAAAAATCATTTTTCAAAAGTCAATCTCATTACAAGAGATCATTTTCCAAAATCCTGTTGAAACAGGATGAAGTGTTCTATTCACACATCAAAACATGTTTCCAAGAGTATCTGGGTCATTTTCCTTGTACTTGATCACAAAAGTCATTTCCCAAGGGTATTTAGGTCGTTTTACCCATACCCGATTCCAATAGACTTTCCGAAGGTATTGGGTCATTTTACCCTTACCCGATTTGAAAAATATTCACAAAAATTCCAATAAGGATATTTCGGTTATTTTCTGAATACCCGATTCCAAAGGTTTTCATAAAACATTCCAATAAGGACATTTGGATCATTTTCCAAATACTCAATTCCAAAAGGAACTCATTTCATAAAATCTAGAATTCTAACCCCAAAAGAGGATTAAATTCAAAGTTTCCAAACATATTTTCATAAAATACTCCAATAAGGGCATTCTAGTCATTTTATGAATAGCCGATTCCAAAAATTCCCGTTTTTTTGAAAATCCCAAGCATTTAATCCAAAAAGGACTAAATTCACAAAAACCATACTTTAATAATCCTTTAAGGTTTCCAAGCTAATCATGAAATTCATTCAAGCCCGAAATAGTATAAAAACAAATCTTTCTTAGATAAAACTTAAATATATTCAGGGATTTCCAAAATGGTATATAACGTAGAATTTCATGGAAAAACAAAGCACACTAGCTTTAGAAAGAGTTATAGAAATCTAAGGGACTCACCTTGTGTCCTAAGTAACCCTTTCCTTTCACGGCTGTTTAATCACCATCTCAATCGTTTTCGACATTCCGTTGGCCGTTTATTGCTAGACCTACACCAAACATCGTTTTCGGATCAATTCATGTTCTATCGAAAAATTGCCGACGGTTAACATCCAGCCAATGTGCCCGACAGGTAGTCGACGACTCACAGACGTTTAGCCAATGGTTAGCTAACGGGGACGACACTTAAGGAAAATGTTCAACCTTCGTTCACGTCATGTTTTCGTCATTTGTTCGATTCTTTCATTTTCCTTTTTTCACATCCTTTCTCCCTTCATAAACAAGGGAATCAATTCATATTTCTCCAATTATTTCATCCAAAAACACACAATTAATCATCCTTACATTCGTCCATGTTTCAAATAAAAATCTAAAATTGTTACTGCTTTGACACATGATTTTGTTTCGGACATAACTTTCACTCCACAACTCCGTTTTGGCTGTATGATCTACCAAAATGACCAGAAGACTCTTAAATTCAATTCTCTCTATTAGCCCTTTTCCAGAATTCTAGTTTCTGAGGCACGGTACTGGGCAAAAACAGGCTTATGTTTCTTTGTCCTCCTTAAATCTTTAACGCCTTAGAACCATTAATTCATTCAATTCTCCTTTAAATCATTTTTAATTCTGAATTTCAAGATTTCCAATAGCTCACAAAAGCCACACCTATTCATCACAAATTCATCTTTTCTAATCAAAAGCTAACATAATCCATTTTTCCAACCAAGTAAATTCTATTTTTATTCTACTTTGATCATCACCTCTTCAATCGAACATAAGCCTTCAAACTACCATAATTATTCAGTTCTTTCTCACATAAAACATCATTCAAAGGCCCTTAGGCAGCCGGCACATATACAAGCATATGTAAAGTTCATACACAAAAGCTCACTAGCTTTGATCCGAAATCAATACATGAAGGTAATGTTTTAATGTTAAAATTCACATCAAAACGATCACCATAACAAATTCTACAACTTTAATTCTTGAAGCATAGGATTTTACCTTTTACGTGGGATCTCTTGGCTTGATTTTGCTCCAAGAACACCAAGAACTCACACACACACACACTTCTTCCTTTCTCTCTCATTTTTCTTTTTCTCCCTATTTTTCTCTAGCTTTTCTTTCCTTTTCTTTCTCTCTTCCTTTTGTTCTTCTCTTAGATGAATTTCTGGCTGTTTTACAGCCCTTCCACCACCATTCTAGTACCCAAAGTCAACCAACAGTAATTACATTGTGGGCTATCCATTTTAAAGCTAAATTCCCATTAGTGGATTTAATTTAAATGGATAATTCTTAAGCTTATTCAATAAGCTTTTGTAATTTAATAATCCCACAAATATTTCACTCCCCCAATGTTATTTTAACACTTATTTTAATCCACCATTCACACAATGCCACACGTCTATTTTTTAATCGCGATTTCCTATTTTCTTCAGAAATGACCAAAATCGGGTTCGTAACGGAAAAATATTTTATTTCACCATTCAACGCCAAAAATCTACTGGATCCATTGGTAACATTTAAATTCTTCAATTCCTTTTATTCTTAGTCAAATTTGCGGTCAAAGTCATATGCGCAGTCAAAATGACGAAAATGCCCCGTTACCCCAGGTAGCATAATTCACTCCAAAACGTGAGTTTCACCGCACTGACCAATTTCTCTTTATAGAATATCCTTAAATTCTTATTTTGTTAATAATAATAGCCTTCCGAAAATTTAGGGTACGAGTAGAACAAATCCAATAATTACATCTAGGTCCCAACAAAATATTATTATACCAAAATATCCATCTCATTACATCGATAAAGTCTTATTCTAGACATCGGTACAAATTCTCATCCTATTACAAATAGTAGCCAGTCGAAAGTAGAAAGGTGGGGTGTTGCAAATGTCGAGCAAGTAGTAGGTATATACTGGAATTTCACAATTTTGCTCCAAATTATCCAATTCCTGTACAAAATCACCAAAAACACTTTCAAAAAGAAAAATATCAAATACGAAGGGAAATGACTAGTTATTAAATCAAAGTATTACAAAATAACCTCCAATAACTAAGAAAATAAAGACAAAATGAGGCCCTATCACATTCCCCCACATTTAACTTTGCTTGTCCTCAAGCAAACAATAATTAAACACTAGGCAAGTAGCTTATGAGCAAGAGAAAACAACTCATTACATTTGTCCATAGCAAATTCATCTATAATAAAGTACAACCTTCTTCCAACCTTAAACATAAACTTGACATTCAATCATGCCTTTTCAAAAAAACTTCGCAAACTCTTGTATTAAACCAAATAATTCCAAAGCCATCAAAGTTAAATTAAACAAGTTCATACTCAGTACAAGAAGATTATTCTACCCTTTAAGCAAAAACATAGATGACACAAATCATACAAATTAAGCCATTTAACCAATTCCAGCATCATGAACTCAAATTTGCACAACTCAAGTAATAAAATAAGGAAACACTCTACTCTTGTTTTTTTAAATGATTTCCATTGACCGTGAAGGTACCTTTCTTGGGAAGGGAATGTTCAATTGCAATAGATGGAGATACCTTCCAGACCACAAATGGGTTAGACCAACGAGATTTTAGCTTTCCTGGGAAGAGTCTAAGGCACAAGTTAAATAGTAAGACTTGGTCACCTTCATGAAACTATGATTAGGCCGAAGCTTTTTATCATGTTATCATTTTTCCGTCTCTTTGTAAATCCTGGAGTTATTATGGGTGGCAGAATGCCATTCATCTAATTCATCCAATTGTAACAATCTCTTATTACATGTATACTCAATATCAAAGTTAAGAGTCTAATGACCCAATATGCTTTATGTTTAACCTCCACAGGTAAATAGTAAGATTTCCCAAAAACCATCCTTTATGGAGTAGTACCTATTGGTGTCTTAAAGGCAGTTCTATAGGCCTAAAAAACATAATCAAATTTCAAACTCCAATCTTTCTTGGTAGGGGTGACAATTTTTTCGAACATTCTTTTGAGTTCCTGATTGACCATCTCAACTTGGCCACTAGTTTGGGGGTGATATGTGGTAAAAAACTTTTGAGTTACACCTAAATGTTTAATCACTTTTGTCAATTTTTTATTACAAAAGTGAATCCCCCTATCACTAATGAGTACCCTAGGCACACCAAATCAAGTAAACAAATATTTTAAAGGAATTTGACCACAACCCGTGCATCATTAGTAGGCAAAGCTTGTGCCTCTAAACACTTAGACACATAATCAACCGCAACCAAGATATACTTATTACTCAAAGAGTTAGGAAAAGGCCCTATAAAATTGATTCCTCAACAATCAAAAACCTCACGAGGTTGAAAGATTTGTAGTGGCATCTCATAAAATTTAGAGATCTTGCTTGTACTTTGACATATATCCTAATGTTTAACAAACCTGTAAGAATCCTTGAAAAGTGTTGGAAAATAAAGCCCAGAATTAAGCACCTTGCTTGCAATATTGTTGGCTTGGCAATGTCCTCTAATAGGCCCTTCATGGCATTATTGCAGAATATGTTAGCTCTCCGCGAAATTCAAACATCTTCGAATCAATTGATCAACACAATACCTAAACAAGTAGGGATAGTCCCAAAGATAATGCTTCACTTCGGCCAAGAATTTCTTCTTTTGTTGTGATGTGAACTCCTTGGGGTTTATATCTACAACCAAATAGTTAGCAAAATCTACAAACCATGGAGTTTGAGAAGTACTACCTTTCATGAGCATCAGTTGTTCATCTAGAACTATGTTATTGATCATTTCCTCTCTCAAAAGTTCTAGATCAAGATTTTCCAATCCAGATAAGTGATCTATAGTTCTCAGCCCATTTGTTGTCCCTAATCTCCGAGTTAAATTCCTACAATAATAAAATCCATCAAATCAATCTTGGATTAGAATCATGCTAGGTAAGAAGGCATTTAAGGTTGGAATAATCAGTGTACACAATAGCTTTAGACAAAACATGATAAGAATGAAATTTATCAAAAGCAAATAGTATGGCCAGAAGTACTTTTTCCGTAGTAGTGTAGTTTTCTTATGCCAACATCAAAGTCTTGATTGCATAGTAGATGGGTTGAAAATGCTTATTCCTCTTTTGTCCAAGTGCCACACCAACTGCATAATCACTTGCATCACACATTAGTTTAAAAGGAATAGACCAATTTAGTACAACTAAGATAGGAGAATTTATCAATTTCACTTTAAGTACATTAAAAGCATGGAGACATTTATCATCAAAATTGAAAATAACATCTTTTTCCAGTAAGGAAGTAAGAGATTTAGAATTTTTTTGAGAAATCTAGAATGAACCACCTGTTAAAACCTGCATGACTAAGAAAGCTTCGAATAGCTTCTACCAATGTAGGAGGAGGGGGTTTCTTAATTGCTTCGATTTTTGCCCTATCAACATCAATACCTTTTTTGGAAATTTTATGTCCCAATACAATTCCTTCTTGGACCATAAAGTGGTATTTTTTTTTCCCAGTTGAGCATAAGGTTGGTTTTATAGCATATTTGCAACACTTTTCCCAAATTTATCAAACATAAATCAAAGGAATCACCAAAAAAAGAAAAATCATCCATAAATACCTCAATGATATCTCCCACAAGTTCCTCAAAAATGGCCATCATGCATATTTGAAAAGTTCCTAGAACATTCCAAAGATAAAAAGGCATGCGATACTATGCAAAAGTACCAAAAGGGCATGTAAAAGTTGTTTTCTCTTTATCCTCCGGTGCTATGGGAATTTGGAAATAACTAAAAAACCTATCTAAGAAATAATAGAACTCATGTTCGGCTTACCATTCCAACATTTGGTCAACAAAAGGAGGAGGGAAATGGTCCTTTCTAGTTGTTTCATTCAATTGTCTATAATTAATGCATACCTTTCAACAAGTCACTAATTTTGTCGGGATCAACTCATTTTTGCCATCGAGAGCTACCCTTATTCCTCCATTCTTTGGTTCTACTTATTTTGGACTTACCCATATGCTATCTGAGATGGGATAAATGATGCCTAAATCTAAGAGATTAATTACCTCACCTCTTACCACTTCCCTTATGTTGGGGTTCATCCTTCGTTAGGCCTGCACTATGGGTTTTGCGCTTTCTTCTAGCAATATTTTATGAGTCCAAAAGGAATGACTAATTCCCTTAATATCAGTGATCTACCATGCAAGTATCCTCTTATACTTTCTTAATAGGTCTACCACTTTGGCCTTTTTGTTCTCTAGTAAGATCTTCAATTATGATCACTGGTAATTTTATTTTATTGGCTAAAAATGCATATTCCAAATGGTTAGGTGAGTCCTTAAGTTCTAACTCTGGCGGCTTATCAATAGGGGACTTTAATCCACAAAACCTTGGTCTTTCCATTACCTCAAAATCTCCCAACCCAAATCCTTCTGTTGTTTTTGTGGATGATCATGTGCACAACTCTAGAAATGTATTATTCCATGATTCCTAAACCAAATCTAAATTTGGGTCATCAAGAATATCAATTGTAAAATAAGAATCATCGAAAAACATAGGATGTTTAATGCCTTGATTAATTTGAATAATGACCTCTTTATCTCCAACCTTATTTGTTAACCTTCCCCTATAAATATCAAGCAAAGCTTTAGTAGTAGGTAGGAAGGGTCTTCCTAGAATTAAAGGGGCTTTTGGGTCTTCATCCATGTCAAGAATCACAAATTCTACTAGAAATATAAACATATCCACATTAACAAGTACATTTTCCACTATCGCCGTAGGATATTTAATAGATCTATCTGCTAATTAGATGCTTATCCTAATGGGTATAGGTTCACCTAGGCCTAACTTTTTAAAAGTTTTATATGGCAAAAGATTTATGCTAGATTCTAAGTCAACTAATGCATTTCCAAATGTAAGACTATCAATAAGGCAAGGAATAGAGATTATTTTCTTTCTAAGGTAAACCTCTCTGGTCCTACAGGATAGTGGAACATTTCTCATTTAATACCACGGTGGAGAGTTCTTCCAATCTCCATTTGTTTACAAACATACTTTTGAGAAATCTTGAGTATTTAGGCATGTGTATCAAAGCCTCTCTGAGTGGGATGTTGATGCGCATTAATTTGAAGATTTTCAAGAATTTACCAAATTGCTTGTCCTTTCTAGTTTTGTGTGTCCTAGTAGGGTAAGGGACTGGTGGTCTAAAAACTAAGGATTTTTCCTATGTACAGAATTGAGCCAGCACCAGATTGCAATCTTAGACTAGCGCCAATTCGTCTATCTTTAATCCAACATTTTATTTAGCTGAAATCCAGCACCTGATTTTCTATTTCAACCGGCACCGGATTTCCTCTGTTATGTCTATCAATTCTCTTCCATTTCTCAAAGTAATGGCTACTAATTCTGCCTGTGTATCTATCCCTATAGGGACTAAAAGTGATTTTTCTTGTCGATTTATCACTATATCAGTTAAATACGAAATCTGTCTTTTCATATTTCTAATCATGGCCTCAAAAACCCGAAAAGTTTCATCTATCTTTTGGAATCATATGTTGACAGTTCTTTCAAAATTTTCCAACACATTCTCCAAAATGGTAATCATCTGTAGATTATTCCCGTTATCTGTTCGGTTCATGCTCCAGTTGGCCATGGCACCTACATATGATATTTCTATTAAATTTATGATAGAGCTTTGAAAACAAGATCTAGAATGTACATTTATGCAAAGGAAAATAGAGAGTACATTTTATACAATAGTTAACACATAGAATCATACATCGTAGAACAAATTATGGAACTTAATTACACAAAAAAACATATATACGTATTTACATATAGACCTATGAATATGGCTAAACCAATGAACTCCAAACTTTCATGATATTATTCCCCGGCAATGACACCAAAAACTTGATGCATTAGATTTGGGTTATAAAAATCATATAGTTTTGAATCCATTCCCAATCAAGTTCAAATGAAAACATTAATTCCAAAATCACACGTATGAGCAAGTGCACTCATTATTAAGAATAATATAGGGCATTACGAGTATCGATCCTCAAGGAACAAGTACACACTAGTCACTTTTTATTCACTGTTTAACCTATCAATTAGAATGATAAAGAATAAAAACAAAGATAAAGATTAAAGATAAAATTTATACATGACTCTTGGAGACAAAAACATGGATTTAAATAGTTATTCTTGAAAACATGACAATAAACTATTAGCAATTATCACAATTAAACATTTTTCCTAGGCACCAGGAAGGAGTCAATGTACAATCCACTCTCTCTCGAGTTATGGCTTCACTATCGTGTGGTTAATTCCAATAGACATTAGTGTCTTACTAAAACAACGAAAGGATGCATAGATCACAAATCCTTGATAATTGTCCCTATCTCTAGGTGACAATGACATGAAATTCATTAAGTCCCCTATGTCAAGGTGAAATCAACAATTTTTTTATTCCTTAATCTTGACTTAGCCTCTCTCTCAAGTTAGTTAAGAAAATAAAATAAGAATTGAGCAACGAAGACTATCTCATGACCTCTTTCTCAAGTTATTTAGAAGAATAGCCCATCTCATCAATTCACCATTAAAAACGAGTAATCAAATATAAAGAGGAGTAATTAATTGAACAAAAGACTAAATTAATTTATCATCATAAATCAAAAATTAATATTCAAATACAATTAAAATATTAATCTCATCATTGTTCAAAGAAAAAGAAAATAAAAGGTTTTAAAAAGAACTCATAGACAATCTCTCTTCTTCCTCCCTTGAAAGCCTCCTTGAAACAATGCTTCTTCGAGTGACGAACTCCTCTTCAATGAGTGACTTCAGCTTTGATTCCTTGAATTCATATGTTAATCCTCACTTTTTCTTACTTAAATCAACCTCTTAGTTACCAAAAAATGCTCCTTAGAAGTCATGTGCCAAGTATATGTTATAAACAAATGAACCTCTTAGGAAATCCCTATTTCCATTCGAAAAAGAACTCTGAACCACCACAAATAGAGTTGGGTCGGTGCCACGTTGCTTCGCTTGGATCAGCACCAGTCCAGCACTGGAATTTCACCGGTTTACTTTGTTTTTGCTCTATTTTTCCTGATTACAGCCAGGGCCGAGTTAGCAATATTGAGTAGGCATCGGGTCTATACTGGAATTTCAGAATTTCACTCCAAATCCTCCAATTCCTGTATAAAATCACCAAAAACACTTTCCACAAGCAAAATATTAAATATGAGGGGAAATGGCTAGTTATTATATAAAAAATAACACAAAACAACCTCAAATAACTAAGAAAAAGTAGGCAAAATTAGGCCCCATCATGACCTATTATGAGAGTACTTCATAGGACAGGTCATAAGTACCTCTTCTAAATAGTAATATTGCAAGTTGTTTGACCTAAATTGATCCCAGTTTCCTACTAGATGAATTAAATGTCTTGATGTTATCTAAAGTTTTTTTTAACCAGATGATTAAAAGTCTACTGTTGGATATAGAATATGTTAAAGAGAGGAAAGTGAATGATAGTAAAGGAATTTGTCCCTCTCATTCTTTGAGAGAGATATACATAGGTCCCTTGATAAGTTATACTATTAAAATGCATGGGAGTGGTCAAATGTATCAATTGAAGAGTTTGACATTATTTGTTTGAACAGTTTACTTTGATATTAAGAAATAGTTACTTAAGTTTAATAAGGACGACATGTTCTATGCCTTGTACTTAATTGGGATATCGTGTGACAAAGGGACTGAATATCAAATTATGGCTTGGTTCAAGGAGATCACGGATCTTATCTGACCAGGGTAATTATAATGTTTTCCTAGAAATCGCTTATAACTTATGGGTTACGTAAATATGATTTGTCTAGTTTTAAATGAACCTACAGAGTCACAACTTAAGTGAACATATTAGGTTGATTCAATGTACCTGGAAATGTGTCCAGGTTCACAAATGTAGATAGACATTCAATTTTAATATATCTGGGAATGTGTTTCAGATTCATTGTATCTAGGAAGACGTCTACATTCAATGTATCTGGTCTGGTAAATTAATCAGTAAATTATCAAAATTATTTGAGAATCTTATCTTTTTCATATATGTTAGATTTGATTTGTTTTCAAATGAAGATGTGACACGAAAATGATAGAGATTGTTGAGAACAAGACTTTAGGAGTCTCTATAGTCTTAATATAACAACATATAGTAGTATGATATTTTTTGTTGATCAATCTTATTTTTGAGTTCTCAAAACGATAAAAAATACACTCCAGAAAAACCTAAAAACCTAAAAGGCACTAGCACTCCTTAGGTTCAGACTCAATTAACGTGTGAAGCTGTGGAGGACTTTGGCACCGATTGTAGTGTCTGATGGTTGTTGACTAGACGAATTACCAGTGTAAACAAAGGCAAAAGTCATGCTTCCAGAAGACATTCTTCCAGCTACACTGAGTTATTTATGGAAACCCTAACCAACTTGATCATTTAGCTTGGATCTTGGATGGGTTTGTGGATGTTTTCTGGATTATTGGAGTCCATAAATTCTTACATGTATGGCACTGTGGATCTCCAGGTACTCGACTCCTAAACTTCTAGTTCTACATATCGTCATGCTGGACAGGGCTGACGGCACCATAGGTCTTCTATGCTATTTTTTTCTAAGCTTTTTCTCCTTGAATTATATTCTTATTTTAACTTTCTTCATCCACATCAAAGAAGGAGAAAATAGGGAAAATAAATAGCCATCTATAATAAATTTAAAGAACTTAAACCTCAAATGGTATATAAAATGTGCATGCAATGATCAAACATTAATAGGTAATGATCTAATAATAGTTTCATCGATAGGATAACCACTACTGCACCATCTATGGATACTCTAGTATTAATGCCTCCAATGATAGGCTGGCCGACACTAACAAATATCTTGGGAATTAATTTTAACTCCTTTGTTAGTTCTAGATTCACGTAGAAATCCATCCTAAACGGGGGTCATGCTTAGAATGACAATAGAATAACCACAATCTTTAATAGGTGTCCATGATGAAAATTGTGGGGCCATTAAAATTCCTCTCCTACTTAATCTTTTGACAAAAATATGTTTTCGGAAAAATATTTTAAAATAAATATTTGGTTCTCATTAACTTTAGTGAAATCTAAAAAAATTCAACCATTATTCTCTATATCAAGGATAAAACCCTTTAAAAGAATAAATTATGATTATTTTCACTACTTAAGTGAAAATAATTTTGTATGAACTACATTTAAATATTTAAATTCAAAATATTCTCTATGTCAAGGATAAAACCTTTTGGTAGACTAAATTATGAATTTTATTTTAAATTCCTTAGTTCCATTTTAAAAACATTTTCCTTAATTTTTTTATCTAGAAAAAAAATAATTTCTCAAAAACATTTGTGTATTTGATCACATAATTAAATAAAATAGCCATGCCTAAAAAAATAAACTTTTACATTCTATTTCTATGCTTTAATTCTTATGTGACCAAATAATATATTAAATATCATTATAATAAAATGAAAATGATCTTATTTAATCATAAAGTGCTTCCTCATTTACTAAGCATTTTCATCCAAAATTATTTATCATAATAAAAAAACCATTGCATGAAAATAACATCATGTGATATTGAATCCCAAAAGAAAAGAAAAATAAAATAAAATTATAGAGTAGGAAAAATAACTATTGAAGCTACCTGACTCGGTTCGAGCTTGGGCCAATTCGTGGCCCACCCTGAAAAGGTAAGCCCCTGCTAGCTTGGGCACAAATTTCCTCCAAACCATGGCCTCTAATGGCATATCTTGGCCCGGTTTGCCTGCTTTGTCTTCTTTTGTTTTTCTTCCATTTTCTTTCTTGGGGATTTTTTTTTTCTAGTTCATCAGGCACCAATATTTGTTACAGGAAATCATAGATTAAATTGAAATCCAATATCAATCGTGTATGCCTATCAATATGAGATGTACACGAATTCTTCACAAAGTAATTAACAATAAATTTTAGGTACCTATACCTCTACACCCAAGATGTACACAAAATATACCCATATAAAAAAAACACGAGGGATTCATACAATAACAAAGACTGAATTTTTATTAGTAAAGGAATCACATTTCCTGTTATTAACCCTAAGCATGCACCTAGATTATAACCTAGCCCTTATAGCAGTTGAAGTATTGTAGAAAAATAAAAACGCAGCAGCAAATAGCAATTTAAAATTTTTTCCGAACCAAAGTCTAGGAATATTACTTTTAGGGTGTTTAACTTGAATAACCGAAGCTAGATTCAAACTCAATGAAACTTTCTTGATTAGAACGATGATTTGTTCTAAGGGACACTAGCTAGACATCGACTTCTTCGCATCAAACACCTACCATGTTTGCTAGCTCTTGACCTTCCAGAGTATTCTCTAACCACTCTAACGGTGAAAGTTGAATTAGCGTGAATTAATTGGAAGTAAAATGAAAGAGATAAATGTTAAAGGAAATGAATGACGGAAGAACACAAGAAAACAGAGGCCTTTAAGAAAAATGAAAGCTTGGATTTAGCATAGGGAAAATTGGTGAACCCTTTTCCCTTTTGTGATTTTAACGTAAATTACAACGGCTTGAATGCATACGCCCAAACCATAGTTAAAATCATCATAGTTTTCCTTTTTTCTTTTATGACAAGACCACCACCACATTTCATTTATTTCTTTTTTCCTTTCTTGCCCAGTGGCAGCTTCTAGGTTTCAAAAAACTTTTAAGCCGTCACAACAACCCTGGTGGGCCAGGGTTTTATTCAATTAGCCCAACACTAATTAAATAACTCTTTTATTAATTAATTAATCGACTTGGTCCCAATACAAAATTACCCCATATAATTAATTGATAAACTAGTTTAATTAAACTAACCCAATAAATTATTATGATCCAAATCAATAATTATTGGACTCCTAAAATAATTTCTTTGAATATAAATTTCACCCAATAAACCCATATAGTAAATAAATTTTATTAAAGTTATTTGAGCTACTCTGGGGACCAAAAGACATGTTATTCTTTGCTGAAAATGACCAAAATACCCCTACTAACAGGAAATAATATTTTAATATTTTAAATATTTCATTTATCACCATATAAAGATATTGACCCCAAAAATAATATTCTAAGTGCAGTGTCTTTGGGCTATAGGTATAATGATGAAAATACCCCTCTATGTAACACCCGTCATTGAGATAGGAAAAATGCACTAACACCTTTCTCAATGAATCTACCATCATTTGAGAATTAGAGTGATAATCCATAACTTCCAGTATGTATCCACTTATCTCAGGGAGCTATCTAAAAGTATACACACGTAGTCATGCTTGCTAGGGCCCTGGTTTATTTATATTATCCCGAGCAATCACAATGGGGTGATTTCTTCACTTAATAAAGGATAGGAATTCTTTGTATAAGTTTGTCTTAATTAACTAGAGTCATACAACCAACTTACAAAGTTATTAGTCTTGCATTTAGACATTACCCATCATACAGGAAAGTGTACAAGTTTAACTTCACCAAACCACCAACTTATACTCATGTCTTAGGGTACCCGTCCACGCAACAGTAATAATAAAATAATATTTATTTATTTTAGTACTTTTATAAAGATTATTATTGTGTGGTTTAGTTTTACATGTTTCAAATATGCTTACTATTGGGGATATGCCCTAAATAATTTATATTTGTCATTCATAATTTATTGTATTTGTCATTTAGTAATTTCGCAATAAATATGAGGAATTTATTTCCATGAATAGTTTATTTCAGTTTATGGCCATCAAGTATGTGACTTAATAGTAAAACCCTATAGCAAGTAAAATGACTATTCTTAAAATGTCCTTGTAACATCCCTATCGTGTATACTTCGACTGGTGTCTACTTTATATAGAATAAGAATTTATATAAGTAACCAAAACAAGAAATGATCGGTATAATAAGATGAACAGTGTGGGCGATAAAAATATTCAAGAACATCGTTAGAATTTTGAGATTGTTGTACCTGTACTTTTGTACTTCAATTAATGACTATTTTGTATAAAGTAAGAATTTGGGTATAAGCGCAGAATAAAAGTTGATTAGGGCAATGAGATGGATGTTTTGGTGTAAAGTAAGTTTTCAGGGGTATTGTCGTAATTTTGATCTTAAATTGAGGAGAATTGAGAAAGAATTTAAGAATTCTAAGGGACAAGAAAATGATTCATTTTTTTGTCAGGATTCTATTGGAGAAATAAAAAATTTTCTCAATCAGATCAAATAATATTAGGAAATTATGAATTTATCGATAAATTTCTATTCAAGGAAATTCGACGAAATTGTGATTTGTTGTGAGAAAAGGTGTTGAGATACTATTGGACAAAGGTACACATGGCAAGATATGATTGGTTAAGAGATGTTGGGTGGCATATGCTTTTAATGCATAATTATCTTGAAAAAAACAATATTATTTTTGGTAAATGAAAAAATTAAATAACAAGTGTCATTTTGCTATTTGCTAGACAAGCCGTGTGTCACTACCTTATTGGGTGCATGGGAGTTCATGCAAGACTTCTCAAGAATTCTAGGAATTTTTACCAAATTCCATGGACACCTAAGCACTATGCGGACCATTGGAAATGCACAAAGTATTAAGCAAATAATGAACCGTTAATAGAGCTTAGTGATTACGATCAAAATTTCTCTATAAATAGAAAGGAAAGATGGTAGCGGAGAAGGTTTGGATGGCTGAAATTTTGCAGCAAAGAAAGGAAAGAAAAAAAAAAAGGAAGGACAAATAGAATAAAACACAACAGAAAAATAAGAAAGAGATAGTGTGTTAGCCCGAAGGGCATTCTCCTGTGTTTTAACTTATGATAAACATTAATGTGGATTAATATGTGCGTTTACATGTGATAGCAATTATTAGACATGACATATTTGACCTTCACTCTTCAAGGTCTTGAGAATATTGAATGATCCATGCAACTCAAAGGCAATGATAAATGATCAACTAACGTTGAACATATTGAAGACTTTCTTGAAGAATTGTAGACTAGGAAATTTTTTGCTTCAGGGAATTGTCTGTAATTCCTATGTCTTTTTACCTTGGCCTAATTTTCTGTTACATTGAAGCACTTGTAAAAGTTTTTCAAATGAATATGTTTTGAATCTTACTTTTATAAATATTTTGGAGAAGTGTTTTGGACAACTCTGAATCCAAAACATCCATCCAGTATTCTGTAGAATTTTCAAAACACTCTATTAAATAAATAGTGATGTTTTCAAATCCAAAGCATCCATCCAATACTTTGCATACTCTTCATATATCATGATCTATCTTTAAAACAAAAAGTGGATTTCAAAAATCAAATTTCAAAAAAGTGTTTAAATTTTCCAAAAACCTTATTCATCTCGTTCTAAAGATTTCAATTAGTATGAGAGCGTTGCTCTGCATTTCTTTTGTTAAACAGCCTTATAGAAAAGATCCTTATGACAAATACCTCCTCTCTTCCTTATATCATGGTATCCTCAACAAATAGACTTCCCTTGTTCATAGGGAGCAACTATACATTTTGGAAAAATTGCTTGAAGATCTATGTAAGCTCAATAAATTTTGAGCTATGGAATTTGATTGAAAAAGGACCATATGTTCATTCTAAAAGTGTTGAAGGTCAAATAGTTCCCAAATAGAGTGACAAATATGATGTTGAAGACAATGCTAAAATGACATTGAATTTTCAAGTTATGAACATTCTATATTGTGCCCTTGATGCCACTTAACATAACCATGAGGGGACAAATCAGGTAAAAGAATCGAAGCTGGGACTTTTGATTCATGACTATGAATTATTCAGTATGAAGCCTAATTAGAACATAACTGACATGTTCACTAGATTTACAAACATTACAAATGGACATAAGGCATTTGGGAAAAGCTATTCCCTTGGTGAACAAAATAGAAAAATTCTTGATGCATTGCCAAAGAGATGGTAGCCTAAAGCTCTAGATGTGAAGGAATTAAAGATTTGAAAACTTTACTCGCTGAATAGCTATTTGGCTCTCTCTTGACTCACGAAATGAAACTCAAAATGTTTCAAGAATTTGATGACAGTGACAATGGCAAAAGAGGAACAGCCCTGAAACCTATTGATGATGATACCGATAGCAATCAATATGATAGTGACGATGGAACTGAATTGGATACAAGAGAGTTGGTTATGGTTGCCAGAAAATTTAGAAAGATCTTCAAAAATGGAAATTTTAGAAGAAGTAAGAAGTTCATAAAAAAGAAGGGACAGACTTCATCCTCCAAGCCTTAATGCTATAAATGCAAAAGTACAAAACACTTCATTGCTGACTGCCCAATAGCCAAAGAGAAAGAAGCTAAGATGTTCAAAAAGAAAAGAAACGACTTGAAAACAAAGAAAGGAAAAGGACTGATCGGAACTTGGGATCAAAATGATTTCGAATCTGAAAATGAAATAGCTAACATATATTTGATGGTAGTAGAAGATAAGGTAAATTCCTCACCATCTAACATATGGCTAAATTGCATGATTCTACTTGTAATAATAGTAATGATCCAAATGAACTTCTCTTTGATATGTTCCACGAGCTAAAAAAGTTGTCAAGAAAGAACAAGGAAATGAAAATAAAAATTGATTCCTTATCAACCAAAAATGACAAGCTGATGAGCGAGAACACAATTCCACTTGACTCCATTTGCTGCTCAAATGTTGAAAAAGAAATCTTCTCTACCTTCTTGAACTATTCTACACTTGAAAACAAATGTTTGTGTGATAAAGTATCTTCTCTTGAAATCGTGCTTAGTGATTTTGATGATATGAAAAAGAAAGTTGATGATCTCACTATTTGTATTAAAAAAATCACTAACGGCCAAAACAATTTGAACAAAGTTTTTCGAGTGCAACTTATGGCTGGAAATAGAAGTGGTCTTGGCTATAGGAATATGCATAAAGTAGAAAAATGCAAGCCTTATTTTGTGAGAGTAAGCTCCTCAAATGCCAATTATACATGTTGTACTTATTGTGGTAAAAATGGACACAATGCATCAAGGTATCATGATAGGAAAAGCATTGAATTAGGAATAAAAACTGATTGGAGAGTTAAAAGAAATATCACTAACCCTTGTGGACCTAAGAAGTTATAGGTACCAAAAATCACTCTCCCATCTCATTTATAGGTACATTCATCGAACAAAATTAGCTTCACAAAGTGATTCTTTGATAGTGGATGCTCAAGATATATAACTAGGCATGCAACCCTATTAGAAGATGTTCAAGCCAAAATGATAGGTTTGTTACCTTTGGAGACAAAAAAAAAAAAAAAAAAAGGAAAAAATCTTGGCATAAGTAACATTGGTAAAGGATCTTCTACCATTATCAAACAAGTATTATTGATTGATGAGCTGAAATACAACTTGCTTAGCATTAGTCAATTATATGATAATAACTGCAAAGTTATTTTTTAGAAAGACTTTTGCTCTATTATGGACAGCTCTAGTAATGAAACAATTTTCGTTGCTAATCATGTTGGGAATGTATATGTATTTTATCTTGATGTTCTTATGGCTCATGATATTAAATGCCTTTCCATGCATGATAATGATGGCTACCTTTGGCATAGAAGGCTAGGCCATGTATCATTTTATTTATTGAACAAATTATCTTCAAAAGAGCTTGTTAGAGGACTACCCAAAATGAGGTTTGAAAAAGGAAGAATATATGATGTATGCCAATTTGAAAAGCAAATCAAAACCTCTTTTAAACCTAAGAAAATGATTTCTACATCAAAACCCCTTGAATTAGTATATATGGATTTGTTTGAACCGATGAAGTCCACTAGCCTTGGTGGTAAGAGGTATGCTTATGTACTAGTAGATGATTTCTCAAGATTAACTTAGACTTTATTTCTCAAACAAAAAGATGAGGCATTCTCTGAATTCTCTAAGCAATTCAAACGTGTTCAAAATTCTCTTGGAAGCAAATTGATTTCAATTAGAAATGACAATGGTAGAGAATTTTGTAACCATTAGTTTACACATTTTTGTGATTGCAAATGGCACCTTTTACAACTTCTCAGCTACTAAAACCTCTCAACAAAATGGTGTTGTTGAAAGGAAGAATAGAACCTTGCAAAAAATGGCTAGATCTATGATTTGTGAAAACTCTTTCCCAAAATACTTTGAGGCTGAAGATGTTAATATAGCTTGTTACATTGTTAACCGAGCAATGTTGAGACCCTTTGAGTTTATGTTTGACAAACTCCATCAATTTTCTATTTTAAAATTTTTTACTACAAATGTTTCGTCCTTAATACTCGAGACAACCTTGGAAAATTTGATAGCAAATCCGATAAGGTTATATTTCTTAGATATTCTTCCAACAAAAAAGGCATATATAGTGGCACAATAGAAGAATTCTATGTGTGGAAGAATCTGTACATGTTGTCTTTGATGAATCTAATATATATACATCAAGAAAAGATGATGATGACGTAAGGATCTCAAAAGAAAAAAGCAGTAAATAGAACAAAGCTCCATCGCTTGACATTCATGCCAAAGAAGAAGAATTGGAAGAACAACAAGCTGAAAAATGCAAGAAAGAAACTAAAGAGCACACTAATTAAGGCCTACCAAAAGATTGGAAATACAAAATTGGTCATTCAAAAAAGTAAGTCATTGGTGATCCTAGTTGTGGGGTCAAAACTAGATGGTACTTTGTCGACAATTTTTCTTTACTTTCAAGTATTGAACCTAACTATATTAATGTGGCCTTGCGTGAAGATTTTTGGATCTTAACCATGTAAGAAGAACAGAGCCATTTTGAAGGAAATCAAGTTTGGAAACTCATCTATAGACCACTCGATCATCCGACCATTGGTACTAAGTGGGTTTTCAAAAACAAAGTTGATGAGCATGGTGTGGTAATTAGAAATAAAGCTAGACTTGTTGCTTAATGATTCGATCAAAAAAAGGGCATTGACTCTGATGAGACATTTACTCCCGTTGCTCGATTAGAGTCCATTAGAATTCTACTTGCCTTTGCATCCTTCAAAAATAGGAAAATTCTTATGTGGACCGGGTCCACGGTGGACCACATCTTTTAAGTGTTGTACCCTTTTAGAAATATACAACACACAAAGCACGTGGTACAACACTTTAAAGCTGTGGTCCATCGTGGACCCGGTCCACATAAGAATATCCCTAAAAAATATCATGCTTTACCAAATGGATGTTAAAAGTGCCTTCTACAATGGTTTTATTGAAGAAGACGTATACATAGAACAACCTCCTGGTTTTGTTCATGAGTACTTTCCAAATCGTACTTTCAAACTTTCAAAGGCTCTTTATAGTTTGAAACAAGCACACAAGCTTGGTATGAAAGGCTTAGTGGATTTTTACTCTCAAAAAGTTTTTCAAGAGGCCTGATTGACGCTACATTGTTTATTAAATCAAAAAAATCTGATGATCTTCACAATGTCCAAATTTATGTTGACGACATCATTTTTTGGTGCTACTAATGAATCCTTAGGTAAGATATTTGCCAAGACTATGTAGGAAGAATTCGAGATAAGCATGATGGGAGAACTCAATTTCTTCATCAAATAGCAAATCAAATAAACCAAGGATTAAATCTTTCCCAATCAAGCTAAGTATGCTAAGGAAATACTCAAAAGGTTTGGTATGAATGAAGCCAAAGAAATCTGTACGCCTATGAGCACATCATTTAAGCTTGATAAGGATGAAAAGGGAAAGAAATTGAATGAATCGAAATACAGAGGTATGATTGGAATTTTGTTATATCTTACTGCTAGCCGACCAGATATTATGTTCTTGATCTACCTTTGTGCAAGATTTCAATCATGTTCAAAAGAATCCCACTTATGTGCTACGAAATGTATCCGTAGATACTTGATTGGGACACACGATTATAAATTATAGTATCCTCAAACCAACTCATTTGATCTTATATGCTCCATAGATGCAAATTATGTAGGTTTCATAGTTGAATGGAAAAGTACTAGTGGGCATTGTCAATTTCTCATACACGATTTAGTGTCATGGCATAGCAAGAAGCATGCTTGTATATCACTATCCACAACTAAGGCTAAATATTTCATAGTAGGGAGTTGTTGTGCACAAATCTTGTGGATGAAAAACACATTGCTTGATGTTGGTCTTAATTTTGATTGCATACCTATACAATTTGATAATACAAATGCAATTAATTTGACCAAAACTCCAGTTTAGCATTCTAGGATAAAATCACATTGAGGTTAAGCATCATTTTATTGAGATCATGTGCTTGAGGGTGATGTTTATGTAGAATATATGCCCACTAATGATCAACTTGCAGATATATTCACAAAACCCCTACCTGAAGACAAATTCTTCTTTTTGAGAAGAGGGTTGGTCATTACAAAAATTGTGTGACTAAAGTTTTTGGAAAAGAATGATTATCTATTTTTGCAGGTTTATGAAGAAACATGATTTCAGAGGGAGACTTCGAATGCAGTCTTTGAAGAGTAAATCCAAAATTCACTTTCCAAAACCCTTAGTTTAAAGAATTTTTTAAAATTGGATGCACACTTTGGACGGAGTCTTAATCCAAAAAATTATAATGACTGCTTCCAAAATATTCTTTTTGAAATTCAAAATACTAGCACTTTTCAAAGATGGCTTTTGAAATCTCTAAAGAAAGTTACTTCCTAGTGAATTTCATTGTACCTATCTTCACAACTTCTTAGGAAACCTTGAAAAGTCTTCTTTATCTCTTTGTTCTCGGATTCTGAAACCAGCATTGAGTTCTATCTTTCTCTCTTCGAAATTTCTCCATCTTCTCTCTAAAAAACTAAAAGCCCAAGCTTTTACCTTCTGATCACAATGGTTAAATCTCCAAAATCAACCAAACTACAGTCAAGGAAAGCTCAGAAAAGCACAACAACGATGAAAAAGAAATCAATTGCAAAAGAGAAAGGGAAGGAAGTCATTCCTAAACTCCCTACTTCTCAGACCAATTCTTCAAAACCAACTTTTGAACAAGAAAGCTTGGAGACCCAGGTACCCTATTTTCTTAAATCTAAAAATGAATCCGACTTTAATGATTGCGTTCTGAGAAACCGAATTGTGATTGTTGGTTACCGCATTAATTTAATATCTTTCTTGAAAATGAGAAAAGGCCGATTAGAGAAGACTAAAGGGGGTTTTACAGTCCGGTGGTATATCTCGAGAGTTGGAGGAAAGAATCTTGAGTTTGATCATTGTCTATTGAACAGAATCTGTGGTGTTAGAGATGGAGGGCACTCGATTTTTTTGAACTAAACAAATTCCTAGAGGTACTTGATCTATTTGATTTAGGGAAATTTGAAAGAACATTCACTGGCAGAAGAAGCTTTAAGAATTCAAGCGAGAGGAATAGTAAGTTGTCAAATGGGCCTGGTAGAATTCTGCACCACATGGTTTCAACCGTGGTGGTATCAAGTTTTGGTGACATCATGTAAATGGTAATAATATTAGCACTGTTTGAGAATAAGCCAATGAGTTTTGGTTTTCTTGCTATAAAATTGATATTGTAAACAAGGAGCACTTCAAGCAAGGTCTTGCCCCATAAAAAACTATTAACCAAAGTGTTCAGACACTTCATTGATGACCTAAGTTCGATCACTCCTGGTCATTCAAAAACAAATGTTTATAGCCTCGAGTCATTAGAGAACATGTGAAACGTGCAAGTAAATAATGAGTAGAAGCTACTTAGAGATGTTTCTGACAATGCAAGGAAAGAATGTTGATTTTTCTGGAATTAGATATAAAAATTATACAAAAACTAAGCATATTCCCAATCAAGTTTAAATTAAAAGTTCAACCCAAATCACATATATGAGCAAGCGTACTCATCATTAACCGAGCATAGGGTTCAAACAAGTGTCGATCCTCGAAGAACAAGTAGACATTACTCACATTTATTTCATTGTTTAATCGACTTGATAAAGTGAAAAACAAATAAAAATAAAATAAAATAAAATAAAAATATATACATGTCAAGCATATAGAATTATGTAACTTAAACTATTGTTCAGACAAACATGATCTTAAAAGTCCCAATCTTTATCATGACTAATTATTCTCTCGGCATCATGAAGGATAATATAGATTCACTTTTTTGTCCAATCCATGAATCCCAATCTTCTAGGTAACTTAGTATCACATATCCTGTCTCAACCAGTCTTTCCTAAAAGATGCATTAACCACAGTCCTTGATTTAATTCCCATTCCTGGTAAATTATGCATGAAATTAACTAACGAATCCATATCCTAGCAGGCATCAATTAACCTTGAGTTACTTTGTCCCTACTCTTAACCCTTTTGTCCAAGCAAGGTAAAAGCTAACAACTATCAAACTAATAAATTGAAACTACCATCAACCCCTTTGTCCAAGCAAGTTAATGGAAAGACCCAACCAATCAATCTCATAATAAGCACAAGTAATCAATTCCAATAATAACAATCATTTAATCAAAAGATCAAAGAACTCTAAAAATCATGAATATCTAAAACAATGTCAAATTACAATTAAACAATTAATACATCATTGTTAAGAAAAAGAAAAAAAAAAGGAATGAAATAGATACTCATAGACAAGTCTTCTTTTTCTTCCTTTGAAGACCTTCTTCTACAATCGTCCTTGAACTATTTATTTTCGAAAATTATTAGTGTGATACACTAAAAAATAAATCTATGTCCCTACATTGTGCACCTCCATTTTCTAGGGTAAATTGGCCTTTATTTATAGGCTTACAAAGTTCCTAAAAGAGTCCTAAGTTAAGAAGAAGAAATTACCTAAGAATAATCCAAAACCAAAAAGGAATAACAAAAGTCTAAAATAAAATCCTAAATAACTAAATAAAACAAGGGTCCACCGTCTTGACTTTTGAAATTGGAAATCAATTGGACTTCAATATGATTTTGCTTTTGTGTTCCTTCTATCGTCTTGTACTGAAGAAAAATTCTGTTGAATTGGAATTGGAAATTGCCTTCCAATTTGAGCCGTCGAAAGCTGTCCAGCCACCGAATCTTTATTCTTGTTGTAATTGGCTCAATTAAGCCACAACTCAAGCCACTGCCTGCTTTCTTTGATTTCCTTTTCCTGTTGCTTTTGTTCTTTCTTTGCTTTAGCCATTCTCGGCTTGCTTAGCCGCCGACCAGGCCATCTTTCCTTGTTCAATTGTTGCTGACCGAAACTCTCCTTTTTCCTTTGTTTTGTTGCTGCTGTAATTTCTTTCTTGCTGTCGGCTCAAGTGCACCATGAAGCCAATGCCTTTTCCTTTTCAACATCAATTGTAATTTTCCTCTATTTATTTCAATTTCTTTTGTCCATCCAGTAGATAACTGGCGCCGGCTGTCCTTCTCGGGTTGGCGCCGCCTCTGTTCTGGAAAATCACACAATTAGTTCTAATTTTCCTTAATTTTATATAAAATTACAAAAAAGTATTTTTATAAGAGAAATATCAAATAGGAAGGAATATGACTAGTTATTGTACAAAATGTATTACAAAATAACCTCAAATAACTAGGAAAAATATGACTAATTTAGCTCCTATCAATTCCCCCACACTTGAATCTTTACTTGTCCTCAACTAAACACTTAACCAAAGCATTTAAAATAATTTATTTCTTTTCATATTCATCCATAACAAAGGCATAATTTCTTTCCAACCTTAGACACAAAATTGTCATTCATTCACCCTTTAAAAACCTTCAGAAACTCGTACATTAAATCAAATAATCCCAAGGCCATCAAAGTTAAGTTAAATAAGTTTATATCTAGTACATGAAAATTATTCCACTCCTCAAGCAAAAACATAGATAACATAAACTATACAAGTCAAGTCATTTAACCAATTCAAGCATTATAAACTCAAATTTACCAAACTCGAGTTAGTGAAATAAGGAAAACACTCCACTCTTTATTTTTTCTGTGAGTTTGGGAATTCATAGCCTCAAGTGTATGGATTTTTCTTCACACACCGTACCCCCTTTACAATCATCACTCATCATTTTTTTCTCTCACAATTTTTTTTTCCTTTTCTTTTCTTTTTCTTGCCTTTTTACCTTTAGGATAGCCTCAAGAGAGTGCACCGAATACACTTGCTACTTCTCCCTATATTGACTCCCTTTTTAGTAAAAGGTCTTCAAAAAAATAAAAACAATAAGAGCATTTTTATCTCAACTCAATTTTTTCACTCAATTTTCTCATATATTTTTTTTCTCTCACATTCCTTATTCAAAACTCAAACTTAAGCAAATTCTAAATCCATAATACAAGAATTAATCAACAACTCATCCCATATTTTATCACCTCATCCATATTCAAACTCAAAGAATAAAATAAAACTCAAATACCAAATATACCCAAGGTTGACCTAAATTCTCAAGACTTAGAAAAATCTAACTTGATCCACAACTTTACCTTTTGAATAAAATCCTACCATAATGAATGACAAATTCATATCCAAAGTTAAAAAGAAAACCATATCTTCATTATAAACAAATAAAATCCATTTAGCTCCAAATTTGTTGTTTTTCTTTTTAAGAAAAAATTTCAAAAATCAATATTGAAAATCCCTCAAACATATATAATTGGAAATCCACTGAAAATCACAAAGATGCACTTAAGAAAATGTTAAATATCTCCCCCACACTTAAATTGGACATTGTCCTCAATGGCTTAAAATAGCACACTAAAGCATAACTAAGGAACCAAGAATGTAAAGAGGGAAAAGAAATAATACTCCCCAAGGCAGATTAGCTCCATGAAAATTCAAATTCCAAAGTAACTCAACAACAAGAAAAATAAAGATAATTGATAAAAACTTGGACCAAGAATATCACCAAACCACTCCTCCACACTTAAACTGGACCATGTCCTCATGGGCAAAAAATAAACACAATAAACATCGCTAATGGGACCAAAATTGAAAAGGGGTAGAAAGATTAAGCAATACTCCCCAAGTGTAGATAAGCTCCAAGATATGAGAAATTCATTCTTCAAGAAGTTGAAAGAATTATTCCAGCGAAATTCAACCTACAAATAGAAAGATGAATACTTAAGTGAAAGCATAAAAAGTAATTGAAACAAAAAAAAAAAAAATTTAAGGGAGATGAAAGATAGAAAGTCAAAGCCTTTAAGTTTTCCTTGAAGTAAAGTCTCCAGATTGCCCAAACGAACCACCAAATAGACCACCCTAACCTCCAAAGGGTTCAAACGATCCTTCTTGGCTTATCCAAATCCACTTTGCAATTGGTTTTCTTTGTAGTGAGGAATTTCTCAAGATTTTTTTATACTCAAGAAAAACAAGAAAAATATCCAACGTAGATAGCACAAGTACAATGTCAACCAATTTTAATCAACACATCAAAATACCACAAGGAGTCCAAGATTTCCATATTTGCAAAAATTTCAGAAAAATGCATAGCTAATTTTTAGAAGCAATCATAAGACTTAAAATCCATTCTATGCATTTTCGGCCCACTAAATAAACTCAACAAAGATTTGTCCATGTCTAGTAAATTTTTCCTCAAAGGCACATATGCAGAATGCCAAGAATTTCAAGAAGATAAAATCAAGCTTAACATGAAGAGAGTTGTTCCACCAATGTATCCCCCAACGTATAATTTTTTTTAAAAAAATTAATCCATGGGGGATAATAGAAGAAGAAAAGTAATGTGAAGAAGAAGAAGGGGAAGACGAAAAAGGATCATTCTAGGGGAATAGGGAAAGAAATAAAATAAATAAATAAATAAATAAAAGAAGAAAGAAAAATAGAAGAACAAGACAAATGAGAGAAACAAATAAGAAAATCAAAGAAAAAGACAAACTATGAAAATTTTGGGAAGGAAAGAAAAAAGGGGAAGGAATCAAATAGGAATTTTATTTATTTATTTATTTTTTGAAAATCGGAAAGGGACCAATCTAGGACTTGCGCTGACCAGGCTTGGAACCGGCGCCAGTTGTGTTCTATCTAGGCACTGAATTTTTTTTTTTTTTTTAACTAAAACATTCCTAATTGAATGCATGACCACAATACATTTAAAACAAGAATTCCTAAATTAAATGAGAATAAAAAATTGTAAATAAAGAAACAAATAAGAAAATAAAATTAGTCCGTCTCCAATATCGTGTTAGCTAAAGTCTAAACCTAAAAATAAAAAGAGTTAGTATTGACTCAAAATTATAGATGTAAAAATCAACAAATTAAAAATACCATTATTACACATATTCCACATTAACATTAGATTAGTAAAATTAAATAACTAAATATACAATATATACAAACATACAAAGAAAAGTGAGTTATTATGACCATGTATATACTAATGTACATATTTACAACATATAATGGAATTAAAATACAATTATACAAACAACAAAATATGGCATCTTTTGGCAAAGAGAACAATGGTACATATTTACATATTCACCTATTTACCTATTTACATATTCACATGGTTAAATAAACAAAATTCAAACTTTCATGATATTGTTCCCGGCAACGGCGCAAAAAACTTGATGTTTTTGGCATGAGGGTGTAAAAATCATACAAAAATTAAGCATATTCCCAATCAAGTTTAAATTAAAACGTTCAACCAAAATCACACATATGAGCAAGTATACTCATCATTAATTAAGCATAAGGTTCAAACGAGTGTCGATTCTCAAGGAACAAGTAGACATTAATCACCTTTCTTTCATTCTTTAACCGACTCGATAAAGTGAAAAACAAATAAAAATAAAATAAAATAAAATAAAAATATATACATGTCAAGCATATAGAATTATGTAACTTAAACCATTGTTTAGATAAACATGATCTTAAAGTACCCAATCTTTATCATGACTAATTATTCTCTCGGCATCATGAAGGATAATATAGATTCACTTCTTTGTCCAATCCATGAATCCCTATCTTCTAGGTAACTTAATATCACATATCCTGTCTCAACCAGTCTTACCCAAAAGATGCATTAATCACAGTCCTTGATTTAATTCCCATTCTTGGTAAATTATGCATGAAATTAACTAATGAATCCATATCCTGGCAGGCATCAATTAACCTTGAGTTACTTTGTCCCTACTCTTAACCCCTTTGTCCAAGCAAGCTAAAAGCTAACAAATATCAAACTAATGAATTGAAACTACCATCAACCCATTTGTCTAAGAAAGTTAATGGAAAGACCCAACCAATCAATCTCGTAATAAGCTCAAGTAATTAATACCAAGAATAACAATCAATTAATCAAAAGATCAAAGAACTCTAAAAATCATGAATATCTAAAAGAAAGTCAAATTACAATAAAACAATTAATACATCATTGTCAAGAAAACGAAAACAAAGTAATGAAATAGATACTCATAGACAAGTCTTCTTTTTCTTCCTTTGAAGACCTTCTTCTACAATCCTCCTTGAACGATTTATTTTCGGAATATATTGGTGATGCACTAAAAAATAAATCTATGTCCCTACATTATGCATCTCCATTTTCTAGGGTAAATTAGCCTTTATTTATAGGCTCACAAAGTTCCTAAAAGAGTCCTACGTAAAGAAGAAATTACCTAAAAATAATCCAAAACCAAAAAGGAATAATAAAAGTCTAAAATAAAATCCTAAATAACTAAATAAAATAAGGGTCTACCGTCTTGACTTTTGAAATTGGAAATCAATTGGACTTCAATTTGATTTTGCTTTTGTCTTCCTTTTGCCGTCTTGTACTGAAGCAAAATTCTGTTGAATTGGAATTGGAAATTGCCTTCCAATTTGAGTCGTCGAAAGTTGTCCAGCCATGGAAGCCTTATTCTTGTTGTAATTAGCTCAATTGAGCCGCAACTCAAGCCACCGCCTACTTCCTTTGATTTCCTTTTCCTGTTGCTTTTGTTCTTTCTTTGCTTTAGCCATTCTCAGCTTGCTTAGCCCCCGACCATGCCTTCTTTCCTTGTTCAATTGTTGCTGACCGAAACTCTCCTTTTTCCATTGTTTTGTTGCTACTGTAATTTCTATCTTGCTATCGGCTTAAGCGAGCCATGAAGCTAATGCCTTTTCCTTTCCAACATCAATTGCAATTTTCCTCTATTTCTTCAATTTCTTTTGTCCATCCAATAGATAACCAACGCTGGTTGTCCTTCTCGGGCTGGCGCCGCCTCTATTCTGGAAAATCACACAATTAGCTCTAATTTTTCCTTATTTTTATATAAAATTAAAGAAAAATATTTTTATAAGGGAAATATCAAATAGGAAGGAATATGACTAGTTATTGTACAAAATGTATTACAAAATAACCTCAAATAATTAAGAAAAATATGACTAATTTAGCCCCTATTAGCTGTTAAAGGTTAAGGCCGAAGGGAAGACTACTCAACCTATAGGAGCAAAGAGAAAGGCTGAGATTGAAGTTCAAGATAAGTCATCTAGCCAGTGAAAATAGAGATTTCATGATACCGGAATTAACCAAAGCATTCTGGAAGCCATAAATTTGTTGACTATTAAAGTAGACAGCTTCAGCTCAGAAATACAGAATTTTGGGAAAAGGTTAACTGTTGTGGAAGAAAAAGATTAAAATGCAGAAAACATTCCTGCTAAATCAGCTTCCCCCAAAGACCAAGTGACTGAAGAACAAATTGCCTAAGGGAAAAAAAATGACAATGACCAAGATGCTGAGAAGGAAAATGAGAGCGACGATGAAGGAATGAAAGAAACCCAGATTGAAGAGGAAATTGCTGCATTGACAAACCAAGAGGTACTAAAGGGCAAAAATGAAGGTAAATTGAAGAAACAAAAGTCTGAGAAAGAGAAGAATAAAGATCATTCGAAGAGTAAGAAACCGTTTGAGCAAGAAAAAGTAGAAACAGAAAAGGCTCCTGAAAAGGAACCAAGTGAGTCAGATGAGAAGGAGGGGGAACTGAAAGAAAAAGACCCCAGCTACCAGTAGATGACTGAGGAAGACAAACAAGAAAGGCAGACACTTATGCATGAGGATGAAATAGAAAGCACAATATTCAAGTGTTTTATGCCTTTCATTACTGAAACGATTTATCTGTTCCTTACTTATCAAGCATTTTTTCAAGGCTAGACCAAGTCTTCAATATGAAAACATAAGCAGTTGATACCTATTTGATACTTTTTGCTAGTGTGCTAGTGAATGAAATAAATATAACAATATTGCACTTCTATTTCATCAAGGAATGCATGATGAAGTCTTAACAAAGTTCACCCAAGTCTAGCATGATAATGTACACCAGTCAAATTCGCACATTATGCATACTTCAAAATGTACACACAGCCACAAACATAAGCTCTGAAGGAGCAAAAAATCTTTTGAAGTTTAAGAGGCAACCACAGGATTCACATTCAAATATGCAAATACATATCATGCACACTTTGTCGCAGTCCAAAAACACATTCTTCATCTCCTATGTTTCAGTTCTGCAAATACGCATTATGCACACTTTTGCTAGGTGCATAAACACGCATCTAGTCTAGTACAGTCTAGTACATGTACATCAATCAAACTTTCAAAAACTCTAGATTTACACTATTTGCTCATAATTTTCCCACACTACACAAATGGATTTCATGATAGAAGAATCTCGAGAACACCAATTCCAAATCCAAGAATCAAACACAACTCCTAAAAAAACTACACCCACTGACCCACTAGCCACTAAAAAATAACCTCTCATAAAATCGAATCCTTTTTATCTAATTTAGGACTTCACACTCTCGGTTAATGAAAATGGGTTACCAGTAGTAGAAACTATAAAGAGATTTATTATCCATGGAAGTTGGAAAATAAACCTTTTTATACCGTTTTTGTGCCATGGACTTTAATCCTAGTTTATGTGTATACTTTAGATTCCCTCGATTCTGTGAGTTGGTGACACACCTTCCCTACACGATAAGTGAAGAAAATCAAATTAGATGCTTATAAAACACTCCGTAATTCAAATACAAAATGTAAATATAACATAGTTTCCACTTTGGATCCTCAAATGTGTTCTCACATAACCATCTCAAATCTTCTTGCCGTTCTTCAAATTCTTTCGGTGGATATTTTTGCCCACAATACTAGTTCCCAACTTCTTATAGTGTTGGTAACACTTACTTCACCAATTCTTATATATTCGCCCTATATCAGCCTTAACTATAGCTTTCACTTTAGGGTTCTCCATGTCTAGATCAAATTTGTCCTGAAAATTTAAGGAATAAAAATATTTAGTTGCTTCTCAACAATTACAAAAATCATTTTAACATAAAGGAAATACCATCACAAGTCCATAAAGACGACGTTTCTCAAGTTTTGAGATGTACTTCAAGCTTTTTACTCTCACGGGTGCATCTTATATTAATATAATGCTAAGCTCTATGGCATAATTCAAGGTCCAATCGCCAATAACTTTATTCTCTTATTCAGGAATGTCTACCTTAGGCTTTTGCTTAGTTCTATGTATTTCTTTTTCAAGCCTGAAATTTAGATTAGGACCACATTTTCTAGAGACTTGAGCAATTTCTATTTACATTAACACTAAAGAAACAGTAATAGTTATTTAAGTTAATATTCCATTTTTACCAAGACAGTAAGATAGAGGAAAAATAATGATAGAAAGTGCATCCTACCATGATTATTGGCTTGTCCAGTTACTTCACTAACTCCTTCAATCCCTACTTCACTAATACCAAAGAAAAGTTGAATTTATAGGAATTAAAGCTACATTTTACTCAGATAGTTAGTGAAAGGAACAATAAGATGTCGGAAAAATAATGTTGAATGTGCATTTTACCTTGATTATTGGCGTGCCTAACTGCTTCACCAACTCCTTCAATCCCTGGGTTAATAATTCATTTGAACATTTGGGTCAATATTCCATTTCACCAAATATAGTAGGATATAGGAATAACCAACAATAGAAATTGCATTTTACCTTGATTATTGGCATGCCTGGTTGCTTTACTAAATCCCTCAATCCTTACATTAATAATTCATTTGAACATTTGAGTCAATATTCCATTTACCAAATACAGCACGATGTCAAAATAACCAACAATAGAAAGTGCATTTTACCTTGATTATTAGCATATCCAGTTGCTTTGCTAACTCTTTCAATCCCTACTTCAACAATGCCAAAGAAATAGTTAAATTTGTTTTGAATAAACTATTTTATTTTATGTTGAACCATAATATGTAGGAATAACCAGCCAAAAATGTGCATTTTACCTTGATTATTAGCACATTCTGCTTGACTAAATCCTCCAATTCCTACTTCATTTTGTGATTGTGCATATCGAAGCCCAGTTAGTGCATCTCGAGTAAGTGATCATCGAAAATAATATAGAGGATCTTCTGATAGTAACCGTGGACATAGTGCCCACAAAAAATGTGGAGTCTGCACTGGTATAACTGGAGACTCAGCTTCTGTGTCTTGAGATTGTGCTAGTCACAATAAGATTTCAATTTTTTATCATTCTAAAATAATAGTTTGAAAATAAAATTGGCTACTCTGTGCATCATATTAGAAATGACCTAAAATGTTGTCATCATATGTTGTTGCTTCTTGTACTTAGATGTTTTGCTGATATTTTCATCCTTTAATAGGCATCACTATGAGGGGAAAAAAAAGTAAAATAGGATATAAGTAATAATTTCTGACATTAATCTCCTAAGACCATATGATAATTTCAGTTTTAAACCAGCTAAGATCATTAAACAACTGAAACACCTAAGACTAAATCTTGATCCATCTTTCAACCAAGGACACATGCCAGAGACCATATCATGCACAAAAAAGAAAATAAGTCAAATTTATTTTTTTGGCACATATTCCACAAAATGTCAAGTGAAAAATCTAATGCCAAAGAAAAATCACATGGAACAAAAAATTGAAGAACATCATGTCAACATTATGTAACATCATGTAAAGAACTGTCAATGAATGTGAGACATCTTCGCAACACACTTCATATTACCGTATTAGGCAAATGCCAAATAACGTAGATTAACATTAATTAGGCAGGTTACATTGCAGAAGAGTTGGTGTGAATGCCAACGTATCGATTGACATTAATTTAAAGTAGTTACTGCTGCATATTAGGTAGATGTATAACAATGTATAGTACACACATCAAACACGTGCATAGTGAAAACCTAAGTACATTTAACGACTACTCTCCAAATGGATACTTGTACTTTCTTCATCCTCACTAATTGAAAATTCATCCTTAGTTTCCTTATCTTTTATAAAGTCATCAGACAAATAGACCACATCTTTAATACCATATACTAGTTGGGATTCTATGTTAGTCCTATGAAGTGATTGTACTTCATATCCATCAATAGAAAATAGGGCATTTGAACACTCAAATTGTTAGTATGTAAAGTCTGCATTATTTATTAAGTTATCTAGTGAAGCTTCACTGCTACATTTAAGTAGTATTGGATCCTATAAATATTAATGATCTGCTACTAGAGCCTCATGCTAATCTCCCATTAGTTTAGTGTTACAAACAGAAAATACTTAAGTTACTTGATATGTTAGTGTTGTGCCCTAGAGGCAACACTTGTACATTGTATATGACACATTTTATTTTAATATAAGGCATTATTTATCTTACAATTTCTTTTGTTTACTTTTAAGTAATATAACTGTTCGATAAAGTCCCTAGAACAACACTGTGTTAAGGAAATCACGATAGAGATCATGATATAAGATTCCTACTATACTGTATAGTGTTAGTATTTAAATAGTCCCTACAGGACATCATTAATGCGTTAAGATTAGCATGTGTTACACTTCCTGATTTGATCAGGTGGTGGTTCTCATATCCGTGAATATTGATATACTCAAAGTTAACACATGGATGCTTGTTAATGAAACAAGTTCATTGGATAACCTAGCTTTGAGATAATCTCATGGATTACTATTTAGTGCCAGTGATATAATCTCAATATAGCAAACGTGCAAGTATCCTTAGACTTGAGATCTCTAAAGTATTTTGTTTGTTGAGCTTTGTACTCTGATTCCAATCTCTGGAGCTCGATCGATGGCTGCCTATGAGGTAGATATTAGGTACATTGTGAGGTAAACGAAAGTAGTTGGAATGGTCAATAAAGGATTCACCACTCCTAACAGTAAGGGCGAATATCTTACGGCCACTTGTAGGAATTACTACTCGGAAAGTCCTTGGCCAAGGCAATTATGTATTGGAAACAATACCAATTGATATACATCTAGGGTAGTGGGTTCCTGGTATAAGTACTATTGTATTTGAGCCAGAATTAATTTGGGAAGGAGTTGGCAGTAATTCCGTACTCCAAACCGAATGAGATATTGCATGTTGAAAGGAGTTAATTACACTGAAGTTTGTTATTAAAGGGTTCATGTCAAGCTACTTGACTTCCTGGACTCTTAGATAGTCATGATGTGTTGCTAGATACCGCTCATGATATGAGAATATGGATTTATTAATTGATGAATTAATAAACTAATCCCGATTAGAATTAATAGGATTAATTCTAATTAATTATGTATTATTAATCTCAAAGACGTTTGGATTAATTCATATTCTCCACCAATTGACTGGGAAACCTAATAGGTCGCACACAATAGAGGATTATATACTCAAAATGTTATTTGATAACATAGTGGGGTTAATTAAGAGAAAGCGAAGTTGTTGTGGACAAATTATAATTAGTTATAATTTATTGTCCAAATTATAATTGTGAGAACTTGATGTTTCCAATTACAATTATGGAATTCTAATAGGGTTAGAATTCTCAGTTTTAGAAGGATTTTTTTTGGTTATATATATATGGTATAATCAAAACCCTAGTTGAGGTTGGATCAACGGACAGTCTAGGCAACACACAACCTTCTTTCTTCTCTCTCTCTCAATTGTTCTTGAGAAACAACCCTAGCCGCCACTTAGATTTTTTGCTAGCACAGAAAAATTTGTGCTTGAGTATTCCTCTATGTGGATTACTATTAGAGATAATCACACATTGTGATTATAGTGGTTAGACGTCCACACCTCATGGAGTTTGCACAAGTGGATTGCTGGATCGCACCTTGACTTGAAGAAGAAATTTTGTTCTTCAGACGATCAAGCAAAGGTAAAAAGTTGTTACCTTTATTATCTTTATGTCTTGTTTTTTCCACACATAGGCGAGTCCTAGGATGGTATCTCGTTTTATTCTTCAGCTGCGTCGTATACGATACGCGAGAGATACCCAACAGTGGTATCAGAGACATGCTATGTATGGTTTATGGACATTGTTTTGGCATGAAAAACTGTTTTCATGTATTTGTGTTTGTCTTTATTTGCTATGAAAATTGTTTTCACTCGTGTCGAAATCGTTTTAAGCTTTGTTGGTTGGGTCCTTAGCACAATATGATTGTTTAAAAGTTATAGCATATTTTGAAAGTTGCTTTCTTTATGTGCTGAAATTTTTTTGCGGAAAAATGTTTTCTTGAACATGGTTGTTGCCCTCCATTTCATCTTGTGAATTTAATTTCCTATTTTATTTTGTTTAAACTAACAAATTGGTTGTTGTTTTGAGTTTCAAAATAGAAAATTATGCTGACAATTATTCTCACTGATCTATTGTAGAAGACCAGGGCACCAGAAACTGTTTCTAAAATTTTTTTCTAAAAAATCGCCGTAACATCCAGACTACAGCTTGCACCAGCTCTGGCCTCCAAACCGGCGCCAGTTCCATTCTGTTCACGATGTCCAGAAATCATTTTTGGAAGATAAATTTTTTTTTAAAAAAAAACCAAAACAAAGCCGACGCTGGCTCTGGCCTTCAAACCGGCACCGTTTCTGCTCTGTTTGAGACGTTCCAGCTATTTTTTTTAAAAAAAATTCTAGAATAGAATTTTGAAAGGGAAAATCTCATTTGATGAGAGGCACTAAAATAAAAATTTTTCCACGGGGGTGCTGCCCCCTTGACCCCTATCCGCTGACCAGCCAGTAGGACTGCCATTTTCGTTGCTAGAGACGGGACCCAAAAACATTTTCTCAAATTTAGTTTTGAGACAAACAATTCTATTTTTTAAAATAATGATTTTGAAAATTTAAAATTAATGTATTTTTCTAAAATTTTGATTTTAGAATTTGTTTTATTTTTCCAAAATAGTGATTTTGGAATAATAAAAAGTATATGTTTATTTTGTTTAAGCATACTCAATGGCATGGTGGATGGTTATGGACTAAAACCAATTATATCTATTCATGCATTTTACAGTTTTGGTTTTTTATGAAATAGGGCCTGCGTGTCCTGCCTTCTCTATAATTCTTGTGTAATTCTCTTCTTATCTAACTCTCATCGAATGTAACTCGAGGTTTTCTCTCTTTAGGAAATTATGTAATTAGTTTACATTGGTTAGATAGGAGTAGAATTATTTTTAATTTTGGAGATGACAACCAAAACAAGGCGAGAAGGTAATACCTTCTACTTAAATCATGCACGAACATATAGGGTTAACTATATTAATTTCTTTTATGGCTCAAGAAAATTAATTTAGGGTAAAGTCAATAACCATACCACGTAATCGCTTTATTACCATGATTATCAATTATGTGATTTATTGATTTTTATGCATGTCATTCGATGAAATCACTGAAAGGAACAAATCCCTCGATTAATATTAAACCTAATTCCTTCCATTAATATAGTGAGAATGAGAGTCCTTTTTTGAGATCAAGTTGTTGGGCAAACCCAAGTCTACTTGACATTGGGCATGTTCAAGCTATGGAATTAAATTCATTTGGAATTAAATTCCCGATTAATGGGTCGGGTTTAACTAAATTATTTATTCTGATTGGGCAAACTCAAGCATCAAGAAATTTAGAGGAAAGTTGAGGTAGCCAAAATGAATTAAAGGCTGTTAATCACCCAATGATCCGGTAGTTACATACGATATAATTGGTGTTAGATACCTACATATGAACTTAAGGGTGGCTTGTTGGGCAAATCCAAGGTTATTCTTGAGGATTTGTATACCGGTCTACTAGGAAAGTTTCCAATGGGCTTTCCTGAATCAGTAGTGGGGGCTATTAGTTTGAGTAAAATAATGGAGTAAAAATGCGTTTAATTAAAGTCCTAATTATTTGCATATCATGTGCGTATGCAAGTAGCTAATGCTCTCTATCTTTACATCTAGGTCACTTGCATGTCAATAAACTTGAATTTACGTAGCATCTTGGAAACTAACGAGTCTACCGAATCAAAATATCTCGACTGGTATAGAAATTTAAGAATCGTTCTCAAATCGAAAAAGTTGCTCTACGTGTTAGATGCTCCTATTCCGCCACCACCAGCTCAAGATGCTCATGTTGATGAGCATGCGGTCCACAAGAGGCACAAGAAGGGTAGTGATACAGCATCATGTATTTTATGCTGGCATCCATGACTCCCGAGTTGCAAAAACAGCACCAGCATATAGATGCTCAATCGATTATGCTACATCTTCAAGAGCTGTTTGATGCCTACGCCAGAATTGAGAGATATGAGATCTCGAAGCAACTATTTCGTTGCAAAATGGCAGAGGGTTCTTCTGTGGCCACTCATGGGCTGAAGATGCTGGGCTTGATAGAGAAGCTTGGATCTCTTAAGTTTGCAATGGATCATGACTTAAGTGTTGACTTAATTCTACAATCTTTGCCTAATAGTTTCTCACAATTTGTGATTAACTATCAGATAAACAAGATTGAGTCCACCATTCCTGAGTTGATCAATCTTCTCAAAACTGCGGAGACCTCCATGAAGAAGGATTCCAATGTAGTTTAACGGTAGAATCTTCCTCTTCTAAGAAAAAAGTTTAAAAGAAGAAGAAGAAGGCTCCCTTGAAGCCCAAAGGTGGTGTGAACAAGAAGGACGCAGCTACCAAGGGCCCATGCCATCATTGTGGGAAGATGGGCCACTGGAGGTACAACTGCAAAATCTACTTGGAGACCATTAAGGACAAGAAGCAAAAAGAGAAGCTTACAAGCACTTCTACTTCTTCTCTAGGTATGTTTATGATTGAGATAAATACTACTTTTCGAAATGAGATATAGGTATTAGATACCATATGCGGATCTCATTTGTGCAATAACTTACAGGGACTAAAGAGCAGTAGAAGGCTTGAGAAAGGTGATGTAGACCTACGTACTGCAAATGGGGCAACGGTTGCTGCACTTGTTGTGGTGACATACGAGCTGAACATGCCTTCGGGATTAATTCTAGAACTGTAAAACTGTTATTTTGTACCAGTTTTAATGAAAAACATTATCTCAATTGCGTGTTTTGACTTATATGGATTTCATTTGATATTTAAGAATAAATGTTTTTCTTTTTCATTGAATGATATTCATTATAGTTCAGCAACTCTGGTTAATAGTTTATATGTTCTAGACTTGGATAATCCAATTCTTAATATAAATAATAAGAAACCTAAAATTGATAACTCTAACATCTCTTACTTATGGCATTGTCGTTTAGGCCATGTAAGCAAAAATCGTGTTTCTAAGTTACACAAGCTTGGTGACTTAGGGTCTTTTGATTATGAATCATATAGCACAAGTGAATCTTGTTTACTAGGCAAAATGACTCAGACTCCTTTTCTAGGAAAAAGAGAATGGGCTAAGGAGTTATTAGAACTCATACATTCTAATGTATGTGGTCGAATGTCAATACAAGCAAAAAGAGGTTACAACTATTTCATAACCTTTATTGATGATTTCTCACAATACGGGTATTTGTATTTAATGAAATATAAATCTAAGACCTTTGAAAGGTTAAAAGACTTCAACAATGAAATAGAGAAATAACTTGGCAAAAGTATTAAGATTCTAAGATCTGATCTAAGAGGAGAATACTTGAGCCAAGAGTTTCTGTGTTATTCTAGAGTTAATGGGATATTATCTCAATGGACTCCAACACATACACCTAACGATAACAGTGTATCTGAGAGAAGGACTCGAATCCTTCTAGACATGTTATGGACTATGATGGCTTCTGCAGACCTACCAAAATCGTTTTGGGGGTATACACTAGAGACTTCTGTTTATATACTAAATAGAGTTCCGGAAAAATTAGTTGATACTACCCATTTGAGATGTTCTTTGGTAAGAAACCAAAGTTATCTCACTTGCGAGTATGGGGTTATCCTACCTTTGTTAAAAGGCCACAGTCAAACAAACTTAAAAGTAAGTCTGACAAGTGTTTGTTTGTGAGATATCCGAAAGAATCTTTTAGATAATACTTCTACCTACCCTCTGGAAAACAAATTGTTTGTTTTGAAGCATGTGCATGTCGTCTTCTTGGAGAAGGAGCACATGCTCAAAAAAGACAGTGGGAGTAAGTTTGAACTTAATGAAATTCATGAAGATCAAACAAACGAGGATCAACCGTCTAACCCCACATCTATTAAGAGAATAGATGAACCTTCTAATACACAAGAACCTCGTAGATCTAGTAGGATACGTATGGCACCTGAGAGATATGGATTTCTCATTAGTGACCACAATAACGTATTGCTCATAGATGAAGATAAACCTACTACCTACAAGGATGTTCTGAACAGTTCAGAATCTGACAAATGGCTTGAGGCCATGAAGTTAGAGATAGATTCCAAGTACGATAACCAAGTATGGACTTTGGTTGATCCATCCAAAGGAATTAAACCTATTGGGTGCAATTGGGTTTTCAAGAAAAAAAATGGACATGGATAGTAACTTAGTTACCAATAAGCACGTCTAGTGGCGAAGGGTTATCGTCAACAACATGGTATTGACTATAACGAAACTTTCTCGCCAGTCGCCATGTTAAAATCCCTCATGATACTTTGAGCCATTTCTACTCATTATAATTATGAGATTTGGCAAATGGATGCGAAAATAGATTTCCTAAATGGAAATCTGACTGAGCAAGTGTATATAACACAACCTGAGAGTTTCACATCCAGTGATAGCACAAAGGTGTGCAAGCTGCAAAGGTCCATTTATGGACTTAAGTAAGCCTCTAGGAGTTGGAATATCCATTTTAATGGAGCAATCAAAGAGTTTGGTTTCATTCAAAATATTGATGATCCTTATGTATACAAGAAGGTTAGTGGGAGTGCAATCATTTTCTTAATTCTTTATGTGGATAACAAATTGCTAATAGGAAACGATATACCTGTCTTGCAAATGGTTAAAATTTGGTTGTCCAAGAAATTCTCCATGAAAGAACTTGGTGAAGCAACCTATATTCTTGGAATAAAAATCTATAGAGATAGATCCAAAAGGTTGCTAGGTCTTTCACAGTCTATATACATAGATAAAGTGTTAAAGAGGTTTAGCATAGATCAATCCAAAAATGGATTTTTACCGATGTCACATGGTGTAAGTCTTTCAAAGTCGATGTCTCCGAAGACACAAGTTGAAAGGGATCACATGAGTAAGATTCTATATGCCTCGGCAGTTGGATCTATCATGTACGCTATGATATGTACTAGGCCCGATGTATCTTGTGCTCTCAGTTTGACGAACAGATACCAATCTGACCCTAGTGAGGGTCATTGGGCGGCTATAAAGAACATCCTTAAGTACTTACGAAGGATTAAGGATATGTTCTTAGTATATAGAGAAGGTGATTTGAAAATAAACAGGTATACTGATGCCAGTTTTTAATCTGACAAAGATGATTTCAAATCATAATCTGGCTATGTGTTTATATTGTGAGAAGGGGTAATAAGTTGAAAAAGTTCCAAACAAGAGACTATTGCCGACTCTACGACAGAAGCTGAGTACATTGCTGGTTCTAAAGTAGCTAAGGAGGCTGTTTAGATCAAAAAGTTCGTGATGGAACTGGGTGTGGTTTATAGTCTTGTTGGTCCATTGACTTTATATTGCGACAACAATGGAGCCATTGCACAAGCAAAGGAGCCACAATCTCACCAACGATCCAAACACGTATTGCGACGCTGTCATCTGATATGTGAAATCATAGATAGGAATAATGTAAAGATAGAGAGAGTTCTCACAAATGAGAACATAGCTGGCCAGCTTACAAAAGCACTATCCCAAAAGAAACATGATTGTCATATTGAGTCATTTGGTATTAGATACATGAATGATTAGCTCTAGTGCAAGTGGGAGTTTGTTAGTGTTTTGCCCTAGAGGCAATCACTTCTACATTGTATATAATACATTTTATTTTAATAAAATGCATTATTTATCTTACAGTTTTTTTTTTGTTTACTTTTAATTAATATAACTGTTCGACAAAGTCCTTAGTACAACATTGTGTTAAGGAAATCATAATATGAGATTCCTACTGCACTGTATAATGTTAGTACTTAAATAGTCCCTAGTCGTAGTATTAACGAGACAGGAAATCATTAATGCGTTAAGACTAGCATGTGTTAGACTTCCTGATTTGATCAGGCGATGGTTCTCATATCCGTAAGTATTGAGATACTAAAAGTTAACACATGGATGCTTGTTAATGAAATAAGTTCATTGGATGACCTAGCTTTGACATAATCCCATGGATAACTATTTAGTGGTAGTGACATAATCTCAATATAGCAAACGTGCAAGTATCCTTAGACTTGAGATCTCCAAGATACTTTATTTGCTTAGCTTTGTACTTTGATTCCAATCTCCAGAGCTCGATCAAGGGCCGCCTATGAGATGGATATTGGGTATATTATGACGTAAACGAAAGTACTTGAAATGGTCAATAAAGGATTCACCACTCCTAATAATAGGGGCGAATATTTCACAGCCACTTGTAGGAATTACTACTTGGAAAGTCCTTGGCCAAGGCAATTGTGTATTGGAAACAGTACCAATTGATACACATCTAGGGTAGTAGGTTCCTGGTATAAGTACTATTGTATTTGGGCCAAAATTAATTCTGGAGGGAGTTGGCACTAATTCAATACTCCAAACCGAATGAGATATTGTATGTTGAAAGAAGTTAATTGCAATGATGTTTCTTATTGAAGGGTTCATGTCAAGCCATTTGACTTCCTGGACTCTTGGGTGGTCATGATGTGCTGCTAGATACCACTCATGATATGAGAATATGGGTTTATTAATTGATGAATTAGTAAACTAACCCTGATTAGAATTAATATGATTAATTCTAATTATTTATGGATTATTAATCTCAAAGACGTTTGGATTAATTCATGTTCTCTACCAATTGACTGGAAAACCTAATAGGTCGCACATAATAGAGGATTATATACTCAAGATATTATTTGATAACATAGTGGGGTTAATTGGGAGAAAGAGAAGTTGTTGTGGACAAATTATAATTAGTTATAATTTATGGTCTAAATTGTCCAAATTGTAATTGTGAGAACTTGATGTTTCCAATTACAATTAGGGAATTCTAATAGGGTTAGAATTCTCAGTTTTAGCAGGATTTTTCGGTTATATATATGATATAATCGAAACCCTAGCAGAGGTTGGATCAACAGACAATCTAGGCAACACACAACCTTCCTTCTTCTTTGTCTCTTGATTGTTCTTGGGAAACAACCCTAGCTGCCACTTAGATTTTCTGCTAGCATAGAAAACTTCGTGCTTGAGTATTCCTCTATGTGGATTACTATTAGAGATAATTACACACTGTGATTATAGTGATTAGACGTCCAACTCTCGTGGAGTTTGTACACGAGGATTTCTGGATCGCGCCTCGACTTGAAGAAGAAATTTTCTTCTTCGAACGATCAAACAAAGGTAAAAAGTTGTTACCTTTATTATCCTTATATTTTGTTTTCCACACATAGGCCGGTTCTGGGATGGTATCTCATTTTATTCTTCTGCTTTGCCGTATACGATACACAAGAGATACCCAACATGATATACCAAAATATAAGGCTCACGTTTATACCACTAATTCTTCAAATTAATACTTCTGAAGTGCCCATCGTAATGGACACTTCTAGTATCGAACCACTCACATTTGAACAACACCACATGACAATTTATAGCATATGTTAACACCACGATAGTGTTTAGTAATTTACCATAAAAGTTAATAGCTACTCTATTATGCTCCCCTTATACATGAAGACTATAATTTTGGGTCCTCCGGCTTCCATCACGCTCCTTATCTAAGAACTTCACTCCATTAACAGTATATCCTGTACATTCCATTACTCACAAATCAAGCCGACATGATGTTGCATATAGCTCATCATTTACCTCAGGAGATCCTCGACTGTGCAGTAGTTCAATCTAGAATTCAAAAAAATTAATCATTTGAACTATTAACAGCAAATTTATAAATGTGTCATACTTAGTGTATTCACGAGAATGATAAAAACTTACTTGAACCACACAACAAAAATATACTTTTGTGATTCTATAACATTATGCTAACTTTTACTCTTTAGCTCTTTCTCATGTTCCCTAAATATAAATTATTAATAAATTTCTTTATTTTTATAAAATACAATAAGAAGGAAAATTATTCTTTTAGATTATTGCACGAGATATTGTTCCACTTCTTCACAATTCTTTAGAACACACCAATAAACTAGATCACGCTCATGTCATGTTAATGTAACACTTCTATGGCAGATAAAGGTACATTATTTAATAAAATAGATACTCTAGTTCTTGATTGCTCTTCCCCATCTCAATTCTTAAATGTTTGATTGAATTTAGTTTCAATTCCATCAAGGTAAATTGAACAAAATGTTAAACTTTCATTGACTATGTATGCCTCTACAATTGACCCTTCTAGATGAGCTTTGTTAGTCACTATCCCCTTAAGGCTTCCAAGACATCTAATTCAATTAATAGATATATTAATATTGAACATGAAACCATTTTCTTACAAAATTCTGTGGGATTGAATAAGAAATTGATTAACATTTCAAATAGATATATCCAACTATCTTGGATTGGACCTCCTAACTTCACTTTAAAAGGTAAATGAATTGCCATATGGATTTGATATAAAAAAATGCTGGAGGAAAAATCATTTCTAATTTGTAATGTATGACAACAATGTTCTCTTGGAGCTTCTCAATAGTTTCTAGCTGTAATGTTCTTGAACATAATTCTTAGAAATATTTGGCCAACTCACATACAAATGTATACAACTCTTTGTTTAAGATGCCACGCATTCCAACAGGAAGCATCCGTTGTTGAAGAAGATGGAATTGATGACTTTTTAACCCAGAAATACTGCCATCTTTGATACTCACACATCTTGAAGTATTTGTTGCATAACCATCTGGATATTTCACTACTTTTAAAGACTCAAAAAACTCTTGCTTCTTCTTTTGTGATATTGTATAACATGCTAGAAGCTTCACAAAATTACCACTCCTAAGCTATAAGTGCAATTCATGTCTAGTATTCATATCCGCCAAGTTAAGACGAGCCTTATTAGTGTCCTTTGATTTTTTAGAGTTCATTGAAGTTCCTTTTAGACTTTCCAAGAACATTTTCTCCAAATGCATTAGGTCAGTATTATGTCGTAACTTGTGTATAACCCAATATGACAATTTAAAGAATATACTCTTCTTAGTCCAATTTCGCTCTTCTAGGGTACCTTTTATTTTCTTCTTACTTGGATTTTTTTTCCTAATTTAACATTCTCACCACCTCCAATTGTTCCAAACAGCTCTTTTGGTTTTGGTCTCAACTCATGTTTACTATTGGTCTTGTCACCATTCTTACGCCATTTGTGATTTTGAGGAAGAAATCTACTGTGACTTAAATACCCAATCTTACTTTGTAACGATTGCTAGCTTGTTTCATCATTGCAATATGGGCATGCAAACTTTCCCTTTGTAACCCAACTAGACAAGTCATCATAGTCAGGAAATTCACTTACTATCCACATTAGAGCTCATGTATTTGACAGGATTTTTTTGTTACAGCATTAAAGGTTCACACTCCTATACTCTACAATTCCTTCAATTTTTCTCTTCGAGGCTTAAGATGCATATTAATATCTTTTCTAGGTGACCGTAGCCTAAGAATACGTAGCAACAATTGAAAATATGGCTCCCTCTTAAACTCCCAAGGTGACATATTATATATTATTAATAAAACGGGCCACATACAATACGAAGTGCTCATATTGTTGAAAAGATTGAAACCATCACTTGATAATGCAAGGCGAACATTATAAGAGTCATAAGAAATCAATGGATAAATTTTATCAAACTCCTTCCAAGCTTCCCCATCAACAGGGTGCCTAAAAATCCCAAGATCTTCAACACACTTTCCCTTATGCCATCTCATATGTGAAGCAGTTTTTCTGGACGTGAACAGCTAGGTGTAAGTGGAAAGTATTAGATGATATTCTGGGAAAATATTTTCCCTTTTCCGTCATTAATTTTGTACCTCTGTTCTTAGCATTCTGGGCATTTATCATATTTATCATACTCCTTCATAAAAAGAATACAGTCATTCTCACATGCATGGATAGATTTACACCTAAAATAATTTCTTTTAGAAATTTCCCTGCCTCATAATAAAAAGATGGAAGTAAATTACCTTCAGGAAAAGTATCAAATAATAGTTCAAGTAGCATGGAGAATGATTTATTACTCCACGAATTCAACACCTTGATGTACAACAATTTCACTATAAAAAGAAATTTTCATTATTTTTGCATCCTGGATACAATTTTCGGGTTGCATTGTTTAACAACAAAGTAAACTTGTCCAAACCATCTCCTATGTTATCATGACTACTAAAACATTAATTATATGTTCCCCCACTGATGTCTTCATGCATGAAAAGTTGTAAAACCCCACCTATACCTACCCTAGAGTAAGAAGGATAGGTGCATATCATATCATCTTGTATAAAATATATTCTTTGAATGATTTTGTGTGCCTTAGAATTGTAGTATATGGGTTATATGGTTTATCTATGCTTGATAAGTAGTAAGGGTAAAATAGTAATTTTGATTGAGGTCGAAATAGGAAGATAGCATGAGGCTTAGATAAGAAGAGAATTTGGTTAGGAAAATAAGAACAAGAGTTAGTGTGGTTAAGTGGTTAGAGCTTTGTGATTTAATCTCTAGGGTCCTGAGTTCAAATCCCATCACCTACAAAGAATTAGGATTGTTGAATTAGGGAAGACACAATAGTAATATCTTAACCAAGTGATCTTGTCCTAAAATAAATTCTAGAAGAATTTTTGTCTCAATTATTCATGTAAGCCTTCTCCTAACCTTTTCACATTTAAACTACTATTATTTCTTTAATTCATTTCAATATCTATAAAAAGTTTAGGATAATTTCTTGCTTGAAGTTTCAAAAATTCCTGCTCTTGGGGGATAGTAGGATGACCAAAATTGTAGAGGAAAAATAGGAAGAGGCTTTTAATTAAATCACCATAGCTATTCTTCAAAGAACTTCATTGTCTTCTTGTTCTTGTTTGGGTTAAAATCTGAAAAAAAATTCAGAAATTCTTCATGGCTGCTTTTCAAAAATTTCAGCAACCATTCCCTACCTAATTCTTGCAAAGAACCAATCATCTTTTGTAAGATGAAAGCTGGAAACACCATGGAATTTCGCAGCTTGTACAAGCTATACCAAACCAGAAATTTTTCCGGCAAACAACCAATCTTTGCACATGAACATTGAGCCATTCATTTGTGCACAAGAACACCTAAAACTTTCCTCTTTCTTCTCCAAGATGGGGGCTGGAAAACCACCAATAATGGACCTTCAAACACTCCTAAATTCCAGCTGCAAATCCATTTCAATGTAATCCAAAAATTCTGCTCTAAATAATTTCAAATCCTAAGAGTTCTTAAACTTAAATTCCAGAATTTTTTTCCAACTTTGCCTATTTAAAGCAAGAACCAATTTCTTCATCATCCTTCTTCATATTTTTCAGCCATGTTACAGCCATGGATAGAACACCTTGGATTCTTCATCTACCTTGGTCATTAGGACTCCATTAACACCTCAAAACACTCCTATCTTTACTCTATTCAAAACTTTTCAAAATTGAAAATTAAATTCCAGATTTTTCTTCCATTAAACACTCATCTAGCTAAATGATTAAACCAAAAATTTCTCTACTATTTCACAGCCATTTTCAGCCAACTACAAAGCTGAACAATTCTTCATTTTATGATCAAATCATAGCTAGTTTTGCCATTCACCATTGATGGACAAGAAACCTTCCAGGAGCAAACACCATTAACTAATCTTCTACCTCAAACATTTCTACATTTCCCTCAATTTGAAATTTGAAAAAGCTGCAACTCTCTCTCCCTTTCTTAGATAACTGAAATCCTTTCCCCTAGCTACGCCATTCGACCATCATTCACAAGACACACACGAAACACTCTTTCTCAAATTCCTCTAAAAAACACCAAGAACACACACTATGCTTCTTCAATCTTCAATCACCTCTATTCATCCAAAATCACTCCAGGAACCTTCAAACCAACTATGATTTAGTCCATACTCTCTCATAGGCCGCTCCATAACACCAAAAACACCAAAGTTGATCTTCTATTCGGATCAAACAGACTTTTTGGTCAAGAACAAGAAGAACATCAAGAGGTTAAATTTATTCATCTTGTACCTTCTTCATCTCATCATCACCATTTCATAATCATCCTAATCCCTCTCTCTCTCTCTTGGCTGAATCATTGATGGCCATTCTTGAACAACTTCAACCAATGAAGGAGCCTCCAGCATTTAAGGACCTTTGTTGAAGAAGGCGAAATCTTCAACTAACGATCATCAAAACAAGTATTTCTTTCTTGATCTCCTCTTTAAAATCTCAAACTCAAGGCTCTTAGATGATGGATTTGATAGGTTGATTGAATATTGTGGGGTTGGAGATATATATGTAGGTGAAGGGAATAGATTTAAGACATGAAGCTTTGAATGAATGTCATGACTCATAAAGTATGGATTATGCTTTAAGATCATTGTATGTTCTTTATGATTAAGAGCTTTGTGGATGTTTGATGTATGATAGACATTAAACAACCATTGTTGATTATGCCTTCATGATGCTATTTTTTCCAATAAATCCATAAATAATATTTTGGCTATTAGAATATCACCGTTGTTCTGATGTATATTAACAAGTCTATTTCTGGATAAATCGGCATGTTATTTGTTGGATCCATGTGTGTACGAATATGTATATAGATTTTCTCTAGTATTTCGCTATAGTCATTAAAAATTACTACAAGAATTACTTTTATTATTTTTTGTATTATTCTTACAATCATAATTATTATTAATATAATTAATGTTATTACTTAATTTAATTGACTAATTTCAGTGAACACAAATATTTTTTAAACTAATAATTATTTAAAATATTGGTATTTTATTAGATAAATAAATGAAATATTTCTATTAAACATTATTAAGTATAAATAATAATATATTGGAATTAATTAATATCAAATGTCTTTTATATTCATATTTTTATTAGTTAGCCTTCCTAAAACATTTATTTACACTCATAAATATTATTTATATGAGAATAATTAATTTATTATTAATTTTATTTGTTATTAATTATTTATTATTAAAATTATTTACTATAATCTATTATTAATATTACTTATTATTTGCAGTAACATTATTTATTATTTACCAATATTATTTAGGATTTATTATTAATAGTACTCATTATTTATTACTAATTTTATTTATTAATATTGATGATTATTTATTGTTTGTTAATAAATAGTTAACATTATAAGTTATTATTTATTTATTATTTATAACACCTATTTATTTTAACTTATCAAATTAATCTAATTCTGTAAAATACTTTATCAACTAGTGTTAAAGCTTAAGGCATTGTTGTCATAACTAGATGTTGTTGTTACTAGTTAAGTTTAAGAGTTATTTATTTGAAGCAAGTGTTGTCGGATGCTGGGACTTATGCCCTGTCTTTACCCTAGGCGAGATTAGGTTGCCTTGAATTTTCTTGGAAGGCTATTGTACCCAAGAAAAAGCAAAAGATCAGGTAAGTTCCTGCATATAATTGTTTGAAGATAAAAGTCACCTTGGCAAGTCAAAAATGATGTATACGTGAAAATGTACTATAGATGCAATTGTAGACAACTTTTCTTTTCATTTCAGTCAAACAAATAATTTTAAGTTGAACAAGAAATTTTACACAAAACGCTAAACTTTTGCTAAAAACTAACTTTGACAAGAATTTTAGAAACCATAATTACTATTTCAAAGGAAACACAATGAATGAACTTTCTTTTCCCAAGTGGGACAAATACAACGTTAAGAACACAATATGGGTAGACTATTAGCATAAGTCTTTGATGGGTTAGGGTAAGTCTCTCAGTAGGTGGCCACCTCTAAGGGGTGAGTCCTTCCCAGATAAAATGTTAGTCATGTAAATCATACCAGTCAGAGCTAGCAGGTACAGTCAAGTGGACTATATGTTTTCGGAATGGACAGCTAGTAAATTTGCTAGTAGAGATGGAGGAGTATCTCACTCGGTAGGTCGTACACTTACCTTCTATCAATATGCACAAAGTGTGGTATCCTGATCATTCTTGTGTCATGGTGCACAAAGTGTGGGCTATGGCTACTTTTTCTGAGTGGTTGCTTTTATTATATACATATATGGTTTGAAAGAAAAAACCACTCCTTATTTGTGAAATTTATTCAGGACTTGCCAGCACTTACTTTTATAAAAATTTCTCAACTTGCATACATTAACCGTTTTACTTAAAGCACTCAAAGCATACACGGGCTTACTGAGATTTATATCTCACCACCTTTTATACCATGCTTTTAGGTCGATCCTACTGTGAAAGATAATGATTAGAGATTGCCTTTATTTTGAAGACTTGTTTCTTTTTCTATGAATTTCATTTTGAGAGACTCTAGTAGACATTTATTTATTTTTGAAATTTGTTCATATATTATTTGAGTTGTAATAAGTTTGATTTGGATTGCTTCTTTCCTTTCTTTTCTATGTCCTAGTTATAAAGACCCATTGTCCTGTGGATAAGGTGACATCCCCGACCCTAATAAGGTACGTAGGTAGTGGGGTATTACAAGTGGTATCAGAGACAAGGTTTAGGCAATTATTGATAGTATTTTCTTTATTTCACTAAGATTAAACTCTTTTAACTAATCTGGGTTGTTTATGTTATATGATGGTTAGAATGTATAGAACCGCAAGGACAGGGTGGTAATGGCATCCACCAATCCCTATCTACCCAGAAGACTTACCAGTGCCACAACCTACACCACAACCCCTAGCTCAACTAGTTATACCTCTGAAAGACAACAGTGATGATGAGATTCAAAATATTGAGCCACCCCCTATACCTGTAACAAACTTAAACATTGATAGTGAGGATGAGGATATTGATATGGAGTATGTCCCAAAACCCTCTAGCCCTGTGATTGATTTAATTGATGATAGTGATGATCCGAGGGAGATAGACTATGAATCTCCACCTAGACCTTCTTTTGTACCCCCACCCAACCATGATTAAACTCTGGAGAGTTCTAGGAGACCCTGGAAGGAACCTATGGACTATGGGTTTGTGAATAGGGGCAGGGATAGACTTTTCTAAGAATACTGGGGGTTAGTTATTTGATACTGACACGAGGATTCTGATGAGAATTAAGGGCAAAATTTTTCCATGTTTAGGAAGCTATTATTTAATGCTTTCAATAAACTCCTGTGCTAGGGATTCATTTATGTTTAATGCTTTATTTCAAAATTTATGCAAATAAGAGTACTTTGGTGTGCTCCAATCTTGGCAAATGCAATTATTTATGCAACTCTTGCATCTAATTTACTTTTACTTAAGTCTAAATGTGAATGCATGCTCGATTTAAAAATTTTGAACTTTGATGCATAACTTATTATTTGGGGGAAATGGTTTAGAATGGCAACAAAACATTGCGTGGCAGCAACTAGCAGAAGGGTTCCTAAAGCAGAACTTGTGACTCTAGAATATGATGCTACTCAATGTTCCTCACCAAATCAGGGGAATAAGAATGAACTTGAGCAGGAAGTAGGGTAAGAAGAGCCTACTAGTGTGACCATAGGGCAAGCATTTCACAAGATGCTAGAGATACTACAAATTTTATCTGAATGAAGGAACTCGAAGGGGGAAGATGAAGCTATAGAGAGGTTTATGAGATTTTAACCTCCCACTTTCTTAGGTGAAGCTGAACAAGATCAGAAAGTAAAGCAGTGGGTGGAGTAGATGGAGGACATCTTTGCTACACTCCAATACACTGAGGAGCAGATGGTTAAATTTACTGCATTTAGGTTGAGAGGTCGAGCTCAGACATGGTGGTAGCGAGTCCAAGAAGACTGTGAATTAATAGATCAAAACTGGACATGGGGCAACATTGTGGAGGCAATCAGAGTGGAATATATATCTCAGTGGATAGTGGAGAAAAAGGAAGACAAGTTCTAGAACTTGAAGTAAGAATGGCTCAGTATGCTACTCATTTTACTCAATTGTTAAAGTATTACAAGAGACTAGTAGATACTGAGTAAAATTGAATTATGCAGTTTGTCAAGGGACTGAGGCAGGAGCTAAGAAGGGCTTTGGCACCTTATCCACTAATGACATATTCTGGGTCGGTTGACACACCGACTCGAATAAAGAATAAAGGCCTAAGTAGGATGGTACTAAAACCGTTCTTGCCATCAAGGCAACTGTTGAGACCCTTTTAGAGGCAATAAAATAATAAAGGACTTGCCCACTAGCAATGGCAGAACCGAGGAAATCAAGCACATACGGCACCGACTGCTTCTACGCAGAATCTTTTATCTTATCGATATTATGGGAAGAAGGGCCATGTAGAAAAGAACTATTGGTCTAAAGAAGCTAAACGAAAATGCTACAAATGTTGAGATCTGACGCATCTTCGAAACGCCTACCTAAAACTCATTTGAATTAGGCAAGGAAACCCTACTCAAACTGCGGGAGCTAATAGAGCCAATACCACAGGAGCCTCCAGAAATGGAACTCAAAAGGCGCAAATGAAAGAAAAGGTTTTTTCACTTTACGAGGAGGAAGTTGGAGCAGATGCAGCAGTGGTGGAAGATACGTTTGCTATCCAAAGTTGTTCAGTTAATACATTAATAGACCCTGGATCTATCCATTCCTATCTAAAAAAGAATTGTGCATATCATTTAGGTTGGGATGGAATAGAACTACCTTTTACCTTATTAGTAAGTTCGCCCTTGGAAAAATTGGTGCAAGCAGATCGGTATGTGCAGAGTTGTAAGATTAAAGTGGGTAAAGAGAGCTTGGAAGGAGACTTAATAGTCTTAGCTATTGATGACTATGATCTAATTTTGGATATGGATTGTCTAGCTAAGCATGGAGCTAAGGTAGATTGTAAGAATAAGTATGTCCAGTTCATTAGACCTAGTTATAATGTGCTGGATTGTAAGAATAAGTCTGTCCAGTTTATTAGACTTGGTTATGATGTTCTAGAATTCAACAGCAAGCGAGTAAAAAAATTGAAGTTTTTGATAGTGGGAGTCAAATCCCAAAAGTTGTTGAAGCAAGGATATTAAGGATATTTGGCTTACGTGATAAACAAGCCAAAGGATCAGTGCACCCTGAAAAATACTAAAGTGGTAAAATATTTTTCTCGATGTATTTCCCACAAAACTCACTTCTCTTTCTCCCACCTGAGAAGTTGAGTTCATCATAGATCTGATTCCAGGAGCGAAACATATATCCCACACCCCATATCGGATGGCACCAGCAGAATTGAAGGAGCAGCTAGAAGAATTAGTGAAGCAAGGTTACATAAGGCCTAGCACATCATTGTGGGGAGCTCCAGTGCTATTTGTGAAGAAGAAGGATACGACCTTAAGGTGTGCATCGACTATCGGGGGTTGGATAATTTGACCGTCAAGAATAAATATCCCCTACCTTTAATTGATGAGCTGTTTGACTAGTTGCAAGGATGTAGTTGTTATTTCAAACTAGATTTGAGGCAAGGATATTATGAAGTACGGATAAAGGAGGAGGATATTCCCAAGATGGCCTTCAACACTAGATATGGTCACTACGAGTTCGTAGTGATGCCTTTTGGAGTGACTAATACACCAATGGTGTTCATGGATTTGATGAATTGTGTTTTCCAACCATACTTGGATAAGTTTGTAGTGGTATCCATTGATGACATATTTACATACTCCAAGAGTCCAAAAGACCGTGTAGAGAATCTAAAGCTGGTATTGAAAAAGTTAAGAGAGCATAAGCTTTATGCCAAATTTAGCAAGTGCAAATTTTGGCTGGACAATGTGTTATTTCTTGGTCATATGGTGACCAAGGATAGAATCAAAGTGGACCTAGCAAAGGTTAAAGCAGTTTTAGACTGGAAGCAGCTGGAGAACATCACCGAGATCAGAAGCTTCTTGGTGTTGGTTGGCTATTACCGGCAGTTTTTTCAAGAGTTCTCAATGCTAGCATCACCTATGACCCAGTTGCTGAGAAAAGATGTACCCTTTGTCTAGATTGAGAAATGCGAGAAGAGTTTCCAAGAGCTAAAGCAGAGATTAATGACAGCTCTAGTACTGAGTCTGCCAGAAGGAAATAAACCATACGCATTGTATATTGATGCTTCCAAGGAAGGTTTGGGAGCGGTACTGATGTAGGATAGGAAGGTAATAGCTTATGCCTCTCGGAAGTTGAAGCTTCACGAAGTCAATTATCCGACACATGATTTGGAGTTGGCTACCATTGTTTTTACATTTAAAAAATGGAGACATTATTTATATGGAGCTGAGTATGAGGTATTCACAGACCACAAGAGTTTAAAATATATCTTTACCCAGAAAGACTTGAATTTGAGGCAGCAGAGATGGATGGAATTTTTGGAGGAATATCGTTGTCCTATTAACTACCACCCAGAAAATGCCAATGTTGTTGCAGATGCCCTAATTCATAAAGTCAAAATGGTCAGATTGAGAATTCAAGATATTTAAGCTGTCCAAGAGGTGTTGGATAAAGGATGAAAGTGCAAGAAGAAAGAATTATTATCAGTAACCTGAGATTGATACTGGATCTAAGGCAGAAAATCATTAAAGCATAGCAAAGCAATGCTAAGTTTCAACTTTTCATGGACAAAGAACTTAAATAGGAAGGTAGTAATTTTTCACAGGACGAGATGGGAGTGATGTATTTCTAAGATTGTTTGTGTGTGCCTAATGAGCAACAGTTGCAGGATAAGATATTAGAAAAGGCGCATAAAAGCAAGTATGATATTCATCCAGGAGAAGTAAAAATGTATCAAGATCTAAATAAAGCCTATTAGAGGTTCGGAATGAAGAAGGACGTGGTAAAGTATGTCTCCATATGCCTGACCTGTTAAAAAATTAAAGTGGAGCACAAGAAGTCTACAGGATTATTACAACCTTTACCAATACCAAAGTGGAAATCGGAAGAGATGACCATGGACTTCGTTACCAAACTCCATATGGCAAGGACCTAAAAGGATGCCGTATGAGTAGTGGTGGACAAATTGACTAAATCAGTGCATTTTATACCGGTGAATATAAAGGACTCAATGGAGAAGTTAGCTCAAACATATGTGCAGGAGATAATTGATTGCATGGAGTACCTTTGAGTACCGTGTCTAACCGAGATCCGAGGTTTACATCCTGATTTTAGGCCAAATTTCAAGAATCGATGGGTTCTAATCTGAAGTTCAGTATGACAGCACACCTGCAAACTGATAGTCAATTAAAAAGGGTTATTCAAATATTAGAAGATATGATGAGAGCGTGAGTATTGGATTTTGGAGATAAATGGATTGATTGCATTTCGTATGTAAAATTAGCCTACAATAATAGCTACCAATCTTTTGATTGGAATGGCCCTATATGAAGCATTGTATAGGCGTAACTGTTAAGTACCTCTGTACTGGAGTTGGTCAGAATATGGTCACATAACCAAGTCTGGAGAAGTCTGTATTCAGGAAATGTTAGATAAGGTGAAGCTGATCAGAGAAAGGTTGAAAGCGGCTCAAAGTCGACAAAAAATTTATGCGCATAATAGGCGAAGGGAATTGGAATTCCAGGTAGGAGATAGTGTGTTTTTTAGGTTGACTCTGAGTAGGGGAATCTTGAATCATCTGAAATGTAGAAAGCTAAATCTGAGATATTTGGGACCATTTCCAATCACAGAAAGAATTGGACCAATTGTGTATTAGTTGTATCTACTGGATGGTTTGACAAGAATACATGATGCATTCTATGTGTCTCAGCTGAAGAAGTACAATGCCGACCCTGAACATGTTTTGAATGATGAACCGTTGGTTTTGCAACCCGACTTAAGCTATGTGGTGAAACCAGTCAAAATTTTAGACCGAAGTATCGAGACTCTCTAAAATAAATAGATATCAATGGTAAAGGTGCAGTGGGAGCATCATGGCACACAAGATGCCACGTGGAAAATGGAAGAATGGGTGAAGCGGAAATACCCATACTTGAGATAAATGTACACTAGAATTTTGGGACAAAATTCTTCTAAGGAAGAGAGGATGTTAAACCCCACCTAATCCTACCCTAGAGTAAGAGGGATAGGTGCATATCATATCATTTTACATAAAATATATTTCTTGAATGACTTTTGTGTGCCTCAGAAATGTAGTATATGGGTTATACGGTTTATCTATGCTTGATGAGTAGTAAGGATAAAAAGGTCATTTTGATTGAGGTCGAAATAGGATGATGGCTTGAGGCTTAGATAAGAAGAGAACTTGGTTGGAAAAATAAGAACAAGAGTTGGTGTGGTTAAGTGCTTAGAACTTTGTAATTTAATCTTTAAAGTCTTGAGTTTAAATTCCATTACCTAAGTTTCATTCATAATTATTTTAACCAATGTTTGAATTTTTCTTTTTCTTACATTCCTTAATGCTAGTAATGTTATCTTAGTGAATACACAATGGTAATGTCTTAACCATTTGATCTTATCTTAAAAACAATTCTAGAAGAATTTTTGTCTCAATTATTCTTGCATGCCTTGTCCTAACCTATTCAAATTTAAAGTATTCTTATTTCTTTAATTCATTTCAATATCTATAAAAAGTCTTGGATAATTTCTTGCTTGAAGTTTCAAAAATTCCATCTCTTGGGGGATAGGAATGAAATAAGCTCGGGAGCACCAAAATTTAGAAATTAAACTCAAAAACAAGAATTCATATTGGTCTCCCAAACCTCTAACAAAATGCCCACTAATTAAACAACTAGAACCCAAATTCTAATAGGATTTGGCCAAGTACTTCAATACCCAAATACCCTTGAATCTACAAAGAATTCAAGAACAAGTGGGATGGAGAAAAGTAGACACCCTTCTCAGTTTCCCAACAAGAACACTAGGCAAGAACAAATCTACCCAATACCTAATACGAAGAAACAAGTTGGATTAACCCAAGGATTTTAAAGATTTTAAACAAAGGTGAGTCTAATTCCTTTGCTTGGTCTTAAAAAGAAGAAGTAAGGAGGAATTCTCCTCTCCAAGAATTCAACACTCTATTCTCTCCTTGAAATTGGAATTCTGAATGAAAAGTGTTACAAAAGAGGCTATAATGGAGTATTTGTAGGCCCCTAAGTTTCCCTAACTAATTAGTAAACAAAGCATAGAAATTTGATGACCTTAATACAAATTTTTAGTTCCTATTACACGTCTTAACATATGTTAAGACATAATAAAAGTCGTGAAAATTTATTTGGGAACAAAATAGAACAAAACAAGAAAATTCAGTAAAAGTGCGCATAGCCCGCATAGACCTAGCGCCTGGTGTAATCTGCCCAGCAGCTATTGTTTTTGCTAGATTAGGGCCGGCACCTGGTCCTTCATTCTTAATCTGCGCCTAGTTGGCTCAGGCATCCTTCCCTGTTTTGTTGCCCTTCAAAACTTTCTCCTTGGACTTCTATTCCATTTCTCCATGTTTCCTTAATCTTCCAAATGAAACATTGGTCGTCTTAAGCCCTTCTTGATACTCCTTTAGCCTTCAATCGTTGTTTAAAAGTTGGCTTGATCCTTCACATGGATTGTTACTTTTGTTATGCATCTTTTAGCCCTTTCTTTTCTATCTATCTCTTCACAATCTTCTTGGACCTGGGTTTGTTGAATTTATTATCTTGAAAGCTCCGTTGATTCCTCTTGAATGTTGCTTTTACCTATGTCACCATGAAGTGTGATTTTGTCCTTCTTCCCCGCTCTTAAAAATGGTCTTCATATCTAATTTGATTCCTATCATTTCCCACATCTTGAAGATGATTCGTTTTTGAATCAATACCTGCAGTACAATTTAAACAAGATATTTTGTGTGAAGGCAAAACATTTGGCTTTGGGTCCTCAATAATTCCCTTATTTTCTCTCTTCTCAACCCAAGACCTCAATCTCATTTTACTTATATTTATTTTCTTTTTCTCAACCTCTTGTTTGGCTCTCTTATGCACCACATTACTTTGTGTTTACCTCTCTCTATGCTCTTTTAATCTCCTCTCTTCCCCTTTTACCTCAAACTTTTTCATCTCACCCCCTTCTCATTTAGCTCTCTCTCTTTTCTTCCCTCGTCTCTTCTCACACTCTTCTTTTCTTCTTTTTTCTCTCTCATTTTCCTTTCTTTTTCATTGAAAAGATTTTGATCCTTTGTAACCTCACTAGGGGCAATGGAAGAAAAGTAAACTTTTTTCCCTTTTTGCTCAAGGCAAAAGTGTTTCTTCTTCCATTACGCATCACCTATCTATCATACATCCAAGGCCTTCCCAACAATAACTCTCCAACATGCATGGGCATGTCATCACAAAGTACCTCATTTTCATACTTTCCCATGCTAAATATAACCTTAGCTTGCTTGTTTATCTTCACCTCACAACAATCATTAACCCATTGAAGCTTGTATGGCTTAGGATGCTTTATGGTCTCTATACCTAACTCTTCCACCAGTGTAGTACTTATCACATTTGCACAACTTGCACAATCTATTATCATACTACATGGCCTTTGATTGATTTTACATCTTGAGTAGAAAATATTTTCCCTTTGGGAATCATCCATATCCTCAACAACATAAGTACCCAAGACTTTACTAGTAACACCAATTATTGAATTTCTTTACTCAACCACATTTCTCCTTTCACCAACTACTCATTTTTTTGGATTGGTAGCCTCCCTAGAAAATGGTATTGATGTTTCACTTTTCACAACCTTTGATTCTCCCTCTTTCTTTTGTTAATATGAGGTCTCTCCCAATTCATAGTTACTTAACGCATTTTTGGGACCTTCATCTTTATTACACATTTGCTCCTCATCAACCACATCACTATCATACTCAACTCCTTTGTTATCCCCATGTTGGTCTTCACTCCTTTGTACTAATGGACTTTCCCCAACTTCTTCATGTTTTTCCTCACCCCATTGATTTTGCAATTCTCTTTCTTAGGCTTCTTCTTCTATCTTCTCTTTTTTTTCTTAATTTCTTATAGCTCATTTTGTTCACTCTTTTCAACCTCTTGCTCCCTTCTATTCTTTTCCTCACATTACTTCTCCCACAACTCAAATGTTTTGTTCAATTGGCTACGTTGCAAACTAAAGGACTTCGAACGACAAGTAGGTGAAGTCTGTTCATAGCTAGAACAATACTCACACGGGCTCACTTCATCTCTTTATAACTCATCCCTACTTTCTTAACTTTTCCTTCGTGTACAATCACTTGTGTCATAACCATAATACCAACAAGTAGAACAAACATAACCTTGCTCTCTACTCAAACTACTCTTGGAAGAATTTTGTAATGCACTCATTTCTGTTAGCTTGGATCTTTTTGGACATTCTTAGGAAGTGTGTGTATAACTCAAACAAATATAGCACCCATACTCCCTATCTTTTTGCATACCACTCTTTGTCCTTTGCCACCCACTCCTTGAATATTTTTATTATCCTTTATCATGTTCTTCCAAATACCCTATGCTCTCATAGTCATCTTCTTTATATCTCCCATCATGCTCATCATTCATACCATAACTACTTCAATTTCAACAAGGCTTTTTGTAACAATCATATTCTCCACTTTTATTCCAACTAGACATAGTGAAATTTGCCTTCAAGACCAATACCTACCAAATTTAAGTCGAAAACACAAAAGAAATTTCTCATTTCACTCCCTCACGTGTTTACACTCTTTCAATGACATTCTTCTCTTGTGTATATTCTCTTTTAGCTTTTATAAAAAATGAGCTCACCGTCTTACCTTTTCCACTCTATCAATTCCACTCTCAAGTTCTTCCCGAAGTCTCCCCAATCTAAAGAATTTAGTTTCACTAGCTAAAGGCAACTAAATTCCAAGTGTTCATGAAAAAGGAAGTTCCTCAGAAGAAATGAGCTATCACTAGATAGATAACAGGAATAAGACTCAATCAATCAAGAATTTCAAGCAATGAGTTGTCACACAAACTCTAGGATTTCTCAAGAAGATATGTAGTGACAACAACTAGTTAAGTACCATAACGATTCAAATAAATGAGAACACTAAGGAATAGGGCTTCAAGATTGGCAATATTCAATTCAATCCCAAGTATCTCAAGAAGATATCAATCTAAATATTTAACCCACCAAAAATAAGAAGTATATTAATTAAATTCAATGAAAGTGGTAAATGTAAGCTAAGAACCCTTACAAGACTTTTTAAAGACACTTAAGCATTTCATCAAACACTTGATAGGCAACTAGTTCAAATGAGGAATTTCAAATGTTAGGATGCTATCACAAACATCAAGAGTTGAATTTGATGATCAATCAACTCACTCAAAATAATGATCACACAAGGAGTTTAACAGCTTAAAGAATTGAATTGATATAAACCAAGATGCACCAATTTGTTTTCGAAGCTATTAGACAATTCACAAGAAAATTTGTTACAAGCAATTAGAAAGTTTAATTCCACAAAAATCAAGTTAACAAGCAAGACAATCTATAGGGATTCAATAAACAAAGCTTTTGTTGTCATATAAGCACAATCCTAAGTCATGAAACCACACAACAAACACTTTATGTGCAACCTCGCAACTCAAGGTAATTCAAAATTTTCAACCATATAGCCACTCCAATACCCAAGATTCACAAGTAAAACTCATTCCCAATGATAGATATAACATCAATGAGCAATTTCACCTCAATAACATAAACAAATTTTAAGTTTTAAAGCTCACAAAAATAGCACTAAAAGAGTTACGAGATTTTTTCTATGTCCAGAATTTTTGCAGCAAAAACACCCAAGAAACCTCAAATTTTCTGCAATTTTAAACCTCAAATAACTTCCTAATCATCAACCAAATATGTAGGCTTAATTTCACGACAAGCCCATGACACAATTTGAAGTTCTTAGCATTCAAAAATAACAAGTAAAATAGTTATGGGATTAAGAAATTGTAGCAATTTTTTTCTACTTGCTTGATCTCAAAATCCACAAATATTCATGCTAAATGATTCCCCAAATATCATATCAACATATAAGATCAATTTAACATCAAGTTCATGGCTTAATATTGAGTTCCAAGCATTCAAAAATGGAACAAAAATAAGTGACGAAAATTTGAGAAAATTCAACAAGTTCTTAAAGAAAGTTGTACCTTTGCCCAAAGAAAGTTGTGTTAATAAGAATTAACACAACCTTGCTCTAATACCAATTTGATATGAGCTCGAGAGCACCAAAATTTGCAAATTAAAATCAAGAACAAGAATCAAGAATTGGTCACCGAATCCTCTACCAAAATGTCCATAAAATAAGAACCTTAGGTGATTTAATAACGAGAACCCAGATTCTAAGAGGATTTGGCCAATTATTGCAATGCCCAAACACCCTTGAATCTACAAAGAATTGAAGAACAAGTAGAATGGAGAAAAATGGCACCCTTCCAGGTTTCCCAACAAGAACACTAGGCAAGAACGAATCTACCCAATACCCAACATGAAGAAACACGTTGGATTAACCCAAGAATTTTAGAGACTCTAAACAAAAGTGAGTCAAATTCCTTTATTTGGTCTTGAAAAGAAAAACTAAGAAATTCTTCTCTCCAAGAGTTCAACACTCTATTATCTCTTTGAAATTTGAATTCTGAATGAAAACTATTACAAAAGAGGCTAAAATGGGGGTATTTATAGGCCCCCAAGTTGCCCTAACTAATTAGTAACCAAAGTATTAAAATTAGATGGCCTTAAAACTGGTTTTTAGGCCCTATTACATGTCTTAAAATAGGTTAAAACATAATAAAAGTCATGAAAATTTAGTTGGGAACAAAACAAAAAAGAAAAAGAAAATTCAGTAAAACTACGCATAGCCCGCATAGACCCGGCACCGGGTCAAAGGACTATACCCAGTGCCAGCTGTAATCTGCCCATCGACTATTATTTTTGCCAGATTAGGGCCAGCACCCCTTCACTCTCGACTGGTGCTGGGTAGGCTCTGGGAGTCCTTTCTTGTTTTGTTGCACTTCAAAACTTGATCCTTGGATCTCCATTCCATTTCTCTGTGTTTTCTTTATCCTCCAAATGAAATGTTAGTCATCTTGTGCCTTCTTAATACTCTTTTGGCCTTGAATCCTTGTTTAATGGTTGGCTTGATCCTTTATATGGATTGTTGCCTTTGTTGTGCGTCTTTTGGCCCTTTCTTTTGCATCCATCTCTTTACAATCTTCTTGGAACTGTGTTTGTTGAATTTGTTTTCTTCAAAACTCCCTTTTTGTCCTTCTTTCCCCTTCTTAAAAATGGCCTTCTTGCCTAATTTGAATCCTATCAAGGAGGATGACTGACATTGTGGAGGAAAAATAGGAAGAGGTTTTTAATTAAATCACCATAGCTATTCTGCGTAGAACTTTATTGTCTTCTTATTCTTTTAGGTTAAAGTCTAGAAAAATTTCCAGAAATTCTTCATGGTTGGTTTTTGAAAATTTTAGCAACCATTCCAAACCAAATTCTTCCAAAGAACCGATCATCTTATGTAAGATGAAATGGAAATCACCTTGAAATTCTCAACTTGTACAAGCTATGTCAAACCAAAAATTTTTTCGGCAAACAACCAAGCTTTGCACATGAACATTGAGCCATTCATTTGTGCACAAGAACACCTGAAACTTTCCACTTTCTTCTCCAAGATGGGGGCTCGAAAACCACCATTAATGGACCTTCAAACGCTACAAAATTCTAGCTACAAATTCGTTTCAAAGTAGTCCAAAAATTCTGCTCAAAATCATTTTATATCCTAAGAGTTCTTAAGCTTAAATTCCAAAATTTTTTTCCAGCTTGGCCTATATAAAGCAAGAACCAATTTCTTCATCATCCTTGTTCATATTTTTTGGCCATATTACAGCAATGGACATAACACCTTGGCCTCTTCATCTACCTTGGTCATTAGGACTCCATTAACATACCTCAAAACACTCCTATCTTTACTCTATTCAAAATGTTTCAAAATGGAAAATTAAATTCTAGATTTTTCTTCCATTAAACACTCATCTAGCTAAAGGATTAAACCAGAAACTTTTCTTCTATTTCACTGCCATTTTCGGCCATCTACAATGCTGAAAAATTCTTCATTCCATGATCAAAGCATAGCTAGTTCAGTCGTTCACCATTGAAGAACAAGAAACCTTCAAGGAGCAAACACTGTTAACCAATCTTTTACCTCAACCATCTCCACATTTCCCTCAATTTGAAGTTTGAAATAGTGGGAGTTTGTTAGCGTTGTGCCCTAGAGACAATTACTTGTATCATGTATATTGCATATTAAATTAATAAGAGGCATTCTTTATCTTTCAGTTTGATTGTTATATCTAAATATGTGTACAAACCGTTAGAAAAAGTCCCTAGTACAACACAGTGTTAAGGAAATCATGATAGAGATCATGATGTGAGATTCCTACTACACTATGCAGTGTTTGTACTTAAATAATCCCCAGTCATAGTATTAATAAGATGGGACATTATTAATACGCCAAGACTAGCACATGTTATATCTCTTGATTGGATCAAGCGGTGGTTCTCATATCTGTGGGTATTGGGATACTCAGGATTAACGTGTGGATGCTTGTTTTGAAACAAGTTCATTGGATGAACTAGCTATGAGATAATCACTTAGATAACTATTTAGTGCCAGTGATAGAATATCATTATAGTAAGTGTGCAAGTATCCTTAGACTTGAGATCTCCAAGGTACTTTGTGTATCGAGCGTTGTACCTTGATTCTAATCTTTGGAGTCTTATCTAGGACCGCCTATGGGATGGATATTGGGTACAACGTAAAGTAAACGAAAGTAGTTGAGAGGGTCAATAAAGGATTCACCACTCCTAATAGTAGGAGAGTATATCTCAAGGCTACTTGTAGAAATCATTACTCATGAAGTCCTTGGCCAAGGCGACTATGTGATGGAAATGATTCCAATTGATACACATATCGAGTAATGGATTTCTTGAACAAGTACTAAAATATTCGGGCCAGAATTAATAATATTCTGGAGGGAGTTGGCACTAATTCCATGCTCTAGACCGAATGAGATATTGTATGTTGAAATGAGTTTATTGCACTGATAATTTGCTATTGAAAGGTTCATGTCAAGCCACTTAACTTTCTGGACTTTTGGGTGGTCAAGAGTCATTGCTAGATGTCGCTCTTGATATGCTAAATATGAATTTATTAATTAGAGAATTAATAAATTTAATCCTTTATTTTATTAAGGATTATTAATTCTAATATTGTTAGAATTAATTCATATTATGCTACCAATAAGACCAGGAAACCTAATGGGTCACACATAATAAATGTTTGAATGCTCAAATATATTATTTGATAATATTGTGGGGTTAATTAAGAGAAGGGAATATATTTATAGGTGAATTATAAGTTTGTTATAATTCATGGGACCTAATTGTAATTAAGTAAACTTCAAGGACCAGTTTGTTGACAATTGGACGTTGAAGGACTAAGTTGCAATTTATGGCAATTATAAATCTATAAATATAAGGAAACTGTTTCCTTAGGGTGAGAGACAAACTATTCACGCAATAACAGAGAAACCGTTTCTCTGCCTCTCTCTTGATCAAACCCTAGTCGTCTCTCTTCTTGATCAAAACCCTAGCCTCCCGAATTCTACTAGCATAGAATTGTGAGATTGTGAGCATTCAACTTTGTGTGGATTATCATTAGAGGGAGTTCTTTCTTGGACTTCAGTTGAGCTGCAGTGAACGCTTTTGGATAATCTGGATCGCGCTTGCATTCTTGTTTCTGAAATTTTTGAATTCCGGCTTCATGAGGTAATAAACGCAATCTTCTCCTTTTTCCCGTTTCTATTGCAAACCCATGATCCATGGCTTGGATTTCTTGTTGTTTTCCGCTGCGCTTAATCTGATTATGCATGATAGAAATCCTACAAAACTCTCTTTTATTTCTTGGATAACTGAAATCCTCTCCCCTAGCTAGGCCATTCAGCCATCATTCACAAGACACACACGAAACACTCTCTCTCAAACTCCTCTCAAAAACACCAAGAACACACACTAAGCTTCTTCAACCTTCAATCACCTCTATTCATCCCAAATCACTCTAAGAACCTTCAAACCAACAAGGATTTGGTCCATACTCACTCATAGGCCACTCCATAACACCAAGCATACCAAAGTTGATCTTCTATTCTGATCAAACATACTTTTCGGTTAAGAACAAGAAGAACATCAAGAGGTTAAATTTAAACATCTTGGACCTTCTTCATCTCATCATCACCATTTCATAATCATCCTAAGTCACACACACACACACACACACACACACACACTCTCTCTCTCTCTCTCTCTCTCTCTCTCTCTCTCTCTCTCATCATTGATGGCCATTCTTGAACAACTTCAACCAAGAAAGGACCTTTATTGAACAAGGCGAAATCTTCAACTAACGATCGTCAAAACAAATATTTCTTTCTTGATCTCTTCTTTAAATTCTAAAACTTAAGGCTCTTAGATGATGGATTTGATAGGTTGACTGAATAATGTAGGATTGGAGATATGTATGTGGATGAAGGGAATATATTTAAGACATGAAGCTTTGAATGAATGTTTTGACTTATGGAGTATGGATTATGCTTTAAGATCATTGTATGTTCATTAAGATTAAGAGCTTTGTGGATGTTTGATATATGATAGACATTCAACCACCATTGTTGATTATGCCTTCATGATGTTATTTTTTCCAATAAATCCATAAATAATATTATGGCTAGTAGAACATGACCCTTATTGTGATGTATGTTAATACAAGTCTATTTTTGGATAAATCGGCTTGTTATTTGTTGGATCTATGTGTGTATGAATATGTATATTAATTTTCTTTAGTATTTCACTATAGTCATTAAAAATTACTGTAAGAACTACTTTTGTTATTTTTAGTATTATTCTTACTATCATTATTATTATTATTATATTTATATTATTGTTGAATTTAATTGACTAATTTCAGTGAACGCAAATATTTTTGAAACTGATAATTATTTAAAATATTGGTATTTTATTAGATAAATAAATGTAATATTTCTATTAAACATTATTAAATATAAATAATAATATATTAGAATTAATTAATATCAAATGTGTTTTATAGTCATCTTATTATTAGTTAGCCATACTAAAACTTTTATTTACACTCATGAATATTATGCATATGAGAATAATTTGTTTATTAATAATTTTATTTGTTATTTATTATTTATTATTAAAATTATTTATAATATATTATTAATATTATGTATTATTTGTAATAATATTATTTATTATTTACCAATCTTATTTAGGGTTTATTATTAATAGTACTTATTATTTATTACTAATTTTATTTATTAATACTACTCATTATTTATTATTTGTTATTAAATAGTTAATATTATAAGTTATTATTTATTTATTATTTATAACACCTATTTATTTTAACTAATCAAATTATTCTTATTCTATAAAATACTTTATCAACTAGTGTTAATGTTTAAGGCATTGTTGTCATAACTAGATGTTCTTATAACTAATTGAGCCAAAGAGTTATTTATTTTAGGCAAGTGTTGTCTGGATATTGGGACTTACTGTTAGTGTTGTGCCCTAAAAGCAATCACTTGTACATTGGATATGACACATTTTATTTTAATAAAAGGCTTTATTTATTTTACAGTTTCTTTTGATTACTTTAAGTAATATAACTGTTCGATAAAGTCTCTAGTACAGTACTGTGTTAAGGAAATCATGATAAAGATCATGATGTGAGATTCATACTACACTGGATGGTGTTAGTACTTAAATAGTCCCTAGTCATAGTATTAAAGAGACCGGACATCATTAATGCATTAAGACTAGCATGTGTTAGACTTCCTGATTTGATCAGGCGGTGATTCTCATAACTATGAGTATTGAGATACTCAAAGTTAACACATGGATATTTGTTAATAGAACAAGTTCATTGGATGACCTAGCTTTGAGATAATCCCATGGATAACTATTTAGTGCCAGTGATATAATCTCAATATAGCAAACGTACAAGTATCCTTAGACTTGAGATCTCCAAGGTACTTTGTTTGTTGATCTTTGTACTTTGATTCCAATTTCCGGAGCTCGATCGAGAGCTGCCTATGGGATGGATATTGAGTACATTGTGAGGTAAACGAAAGTAGTTGAGAGGGTCAATAAATGATTCACCACTCCTAATAGTAAGGGCAAATATCTCATGGCCACTTGTAGGAATTACTACTCGGAAAGTCCTTGGCCAAGGCGATTGTGTATTGGAAACAGTTCCAATTGATACACATCTAGAGTAGTGGGTTCTTGGTACAAGTCTATTGTATTCGGAGCAGAATGAATTCTAGAGGGAGTTGGCACTAATTTCGTACTCCAAATCGAATGAGATATTGTATGGTGAACGGAGTTAACTGCACTAAAGTTTGTTATTAAAGGGTTCATGTCAGGCCACTTGACTTTCTGGACTTTTGGGTGGTCATGATATGTTGTTAGATACCGTTCATGATATGGGAATATAGGTTTACTAATTGATGAATTAATAAACCAATCCTAATTAGAATTAATAGGAATAATTCTAATTAATAATGGAATATTAATCTCATTGACGTTTGGATTAATTCATGTTCACTACCAATTGACTGGGAAACCTAATAGGTCACACACAATAGAGGATTATATACTCAGGATGTTATTTGATAACATATAGGGGTTAATTGCGAGAAAGAGAAGTTGTTGTGAATAAATTATAATTAGTTATAATTTGTTGTTCAAGTTGTAATTGTAGGAACTTGATGTTTTCAATTACAATTAGGAAATTCTAATTGTTTTAGAATTTCAGATTTTTTTTTGGATTTTGGAACATATATTGGATATGCTCGAAACCCTAATCCAAGGGTAATTCACATGAAAATAGGAGCTACAAAAAACACACGGTCTTCTTCTTCTTCTTCTTCTTCTTCTTCTTCTTCTTCTTCTTCTTCTTCTTCTCTCTCTCTCTCTCTCTCTCTCTCTCTCTCTCTCATTTTGCTAAAAACAAAAACAGCCCTAGCCACCATCTTTTTTTGCTAGCATAGGAAATTTTAGTGCTAGAGTATTCCTCTATGTGGATTACTGTTACAGATAATCACACACTGTGATTATAGTGGTTAGATGTTCCACTCTCGTGAAGTTTGATCTATAGGATTGTTGGATCACTTCTTGACTTGAAGAAGATCAATTTTGTTCTTCGGATGATCACCCAAAGGTAAAATATGTTACCTTTATTATCATTATGTCTTGTTTTCCACACATAGACGGGTCCTAGGATGGTATCTCGTTTTATTTTCCGTTGCACCGTAGAGGATACAAACCTGAGATACCCAACACTTACACCTTGTATTTACCTCGAGCGGGGTTAGATTGCCTTGAATTATCTTAGAAGGCTATTGTACCCAAGAAAAAGTAAAAGATCCGGTAAGCTCCTGTATAAAGCTGTTTGAAGATCAAAGTCACCTTAGCAAGTCAAACATGATGTATATGTGAAAATGTACTATGGATGCAATTATGAATAATTTTCCTTTCCTTTTCAATCAAACAAAAAATTTTAAGTAGAACAAGCAATTTTACACAAAGCGCTAAACTTTTGCTAAAAACGAACTTTGACAAGAATTTTGGAAATCATAATTGCTATTTCAAAGGAAATATGTTGAATGATATTTCTTTTCCAAAGTAGGACAATCACAACGTTTAATACTCAATACGCGTCGACTACTAGGACTAGTCTTTGAAGGGTTAGGTTAACTCTCTTAGTAGGTAGCCACCTTTGAGGGGTCAGTCATTTCTGAATACGATGCTAGTCCTGTAAATCGTACTGGTCCGAGCTAGTAAGTACAGTCAACTAGACTGTGTGTTTTCGGAATGGAGAACTGGTAAGTTTTGGTACAGAGATTGAGGAGTATCTCACTCGGTAGGTCGTACACCAACCTTGTGTCAGTATGCACAAAGTGTGGCATCCTGATTATTCTTATGTCATGGTGCACAAAGTGTGGCGCCATAGCTACTTCTTTTGAGTGGTTGCTTTTATTGTATACGTGTATGGCTTGAAAGAAAAACTCCACTCCTCATTTGTGAAATTTATTCGGGACTTGCCAGCACTTACTTTTATAAAAATTTCTCAACTTGCATACATGAACCATTTTACCTAAAGCACTCAAAGTACACACGGGCTTACTGAGATTTATGTCTCACCACCTTTTATACCATACTTTTTGGTTGATCCTGCTGTGAAGGATAATGATTAGAGATTGCCTTTGTTTTAAAGATTTGTTTCTTTCTCTATGTATTTAATTTTGAGAGACTCTAGCAAACATTTATTTATTTTTTGGGATTTGTTCATGTATTATTTGAGCTGTAATAAGTTTGATTTGGATTGTTTCTTTCCTTTCTTCTGTGAGTCCTAGATATAATGACCCATTATCCTGTGGATTGGGCGACATCCCCAGCCCTAATAGGGTACGTAGGTAGTGGGGTGTTTCAAAAGTCCCTATCAAAATATCTTCTAGCATTTCAAGCATTTCATCATCACTATATTCGATGTCATTGTTAACTCTAGCATTACTATTATCATCATCATCATCCATATCTTGATATAACTCCTCAGTGTAAAATCTCTAACAAATATAAGTACTGTCCATTCCCTTATTTAATAAATGATTCTTGACAATACCTGAGCAATGCCATAACACATTTCTACAAACTCTGCACGGACACCGAACCCTTGCATTAGGGCATTTCTTCTTTTTCACAAACTTTATAAATATGTATACACCCTTGGTGTATTGTTCAGACCTTTTATCATCAACATTTATCCAACTCTTATCCATTTTTTTTGTTTAGAAGAGCTACGGCCACACATATAAATAACAATTAGAGACTAGGGGCATGACATCAATCATTAACATGGAAAAATATTGGTTTACAATCAATTTTTATGGAAATTAGATTCATAATACTTTTGTGGCAAGATTAGGTTCCATTCTAATAGCTGATATATATTGTTCTCTCGATATTTAGTTGTCATCTACGTTTAAAGCCAAATGAGTCAACAATTTTCATGAACATGAGCCATTAAGTGCTAATCATGAAGAATATCATACGATTTTAGCATTTGATAGTGATAATAGTAATCACAAAAGAGCAAAAAACTTAATAATCTATGTATACCCTCTATTCAAGAAGTTAGAGAGAGAGAGAGAGAGAGAGAGAGAGAGAAATACATTACATAACGTTCCTAAATTTTGATCTCCATTGAAGTTTACTAATTTTTAATAATTACTTATATATATATATATATACATATATATATATATATATATATATGATATAGATGCAAGAATATCACTTTGCAAATAGGTCTTTCAGCAAAAATTTCAGAAAAAAAAGAAACAAAGAGTGCAAAATGTAAACATACCTTGCAATTTGTTGTGTAGACCAAATAGCTTTGAAATTAGAAGCTAAATGTCCAAAGATCTTCTGTTAAATTGAGAACAACCAAATGTCAAAAAAAAATAATAAATAAAAAAATGAGAGGGGATAAAATTACTTATGGTCTAAAGTAGAGATCGATTTTCAATTAATGAAAAAAAAAATTCTTAAAAGTGCAGTCCCCTATATTGCTTGTAAAGTTGAAGCCATAAATAATATCCTCAGATATGATAATACATTGTATGATGTATTTCATACATCATACGATGAACTAAAGATAATAAGAAATGCAAATAATGTATGATTGAGTCACTAAATTATTCTTGTACTGCACTTAATTTTCCCATGTTACTACAACAATTCTGCTATGTGTTTGCTGAATACAAGGCTTAAATTTCCTTCTAGTATGCATCCACAGATGGATGGCCAAACAGAAGTTTTTAATCATAGTCATATGAAATCTACTATGATGTTTGGTTGGTAAGAATCTCTCAAAATGGGATCGTATGTTACCTTTGCTTACAATAGTTCCACTAATACGACTACAAGACGTAGTCCATTTAAGATTGTGCTCGAAATGAATCCTCATAAATCAATAGACCTAGTATTAATAGACATGCATGTTCAACCTAGTATTGAAACTAAAGCTTTCACCTAGCATATTCTAGAGATTCATGATGATATGCGACCTCGAATTGCTATGAGTAATGAAATGTACCAGGCACATGCTGATTTGAAGCAAAGATTTGCTAAATTTCAAGGAGACTTGGTAATAGCACGAATTCGACAAGAATGTTATCCTAAGAGAGTTTACAAGAAACTTCATGCTAAAAGTGGAGGACCTTACCAAACTTTGAATCAGCATTAATGCTTATGTTCTTGAGCAGCCATCTGACATGGGAATTAGTGATATCTTTAACACTTCTCAAGATTTGGCAGCCTATATTGGATATGATGAAAATTTAGTTGTGGGAAAAATCTAACAACCTTGCCACCAGTAGCCAATACAAAAGAGGACACTTGCTTGATGAACAACTTGTTGCTATAGATAATGGAGGATATTTCAATATCAAAGTCAGGCAAGAAAATTGATATACTTCAGCGCAAGGAAGAGAGGAAAAATAGATGCGTTGTTGATCCAGAGGTTGACAATGATTTGTCTACCATGAGTTTAGTTTTTTACTTCAAGTAAGCAAGAAGAAGAACTTATTTGATGATTTTATTAGGCATGATGATGCAGGTTAATCATTACCAATCACTAGCCTTCCTCAAGGAACTACTAGGAAACATTTTAAAAGATATGAAGAATTCATTATTCCTCCCATAAAAACTGTGCCAATAAAACCTGGAGAGAAATTGGTATTTTCTATTAAGTTTGCAGCATCACATTTCTATTGGAATGTGATGGTGTATTTGTGACTATTATTAGATATTTATGCACATATTGATCATGATCATTAGTCACTTTGTATTTGGCAATATTACGTGTTGTATTCTTATTACTGTTGGGTTAGGCACATGAGGTAAAAGTGATTTAGAGTACTTACGAGATCAATGTGTCATCTTGTTTATGGGCCATCCTAATTTTCTTCTTGTAGACTTGTAGTCATTTCCTTAACTAATGGCTTCTGTGAAGTGGAATTTTCATGATAAAATATGCATCGATATTTTTTGTCATCCTTTAACTTGTTACTTAAAATATTTACTGCTTTAACCAACTACCCTCATCATGCTATGATAATGCTAAGCATGGTACAATCAATGTCACAAGCCATAAGAAAATCATAAGACTATAATGATATTGAAATTTTAATAACATAAAGAAGCTAATGAGAATAATAAAATTGAGTTTAGATATAAGTATTTTGAAAAATCATTTTAATCAATATTCTAATTTTACAAAAGTATATTATGTTTCTTTTATATTCTATTCTTTTCATTTGGGAGTAAGGGGAGTACAAAACATCTTTTTAAATTAGTATAGAAAATATAATACAACAACATTATATACTCAACAATATCATAATAAATATTTATATTTCAATTCAAATTCAATAGCATAACGGTATATTTCTTAATCTCAATGTCAAATTAATAAAATATAAAATTCGACAAAAAAAAAAAAACTTACAGCATTCCAAAAATTGTCAATTTCATAGATTTGAAAAATTCATCTACTAATTGTTTAGATAAAAGTTTGTGTCTATTATAGGTATTTCTGCCATTTAAAAAAGGGGAAGAAGGGGCAAACCCCAATGCATAAGTACTCCCCACCTGGGTATAGGGGTAGGCTTGCCATCTAAAAAATGTAACTAATATGAGCAAAATAAATTAACAAAGCTAATGAAACATTGCAAAACTTATAATACACCATTTTGCAAAGAGAGTAAGCTAAACAACCCCTTGAACACATATGATACATTAATGTTATTGCAAGACACTAGCATTTGGCCAGGCGTTATATATTCTAAACACCTGGAACCATTCACGATTTGTACATATGACCGGACTCTATTGAAGATAGAAAATTATTTCCCTTTTTTATCTTCCCCAAGAAATTTAACTTATTAAGAAGAGTTTTTTTAGGGAAAGGAGAAAAAGATATGAGATTAGTATAAGTTTAAATGTCTCAAATGCTAAAAGATAGAAAAAACAACTTATAAAAGAACTAGATTTTATAGATTTTAATTCTTTAGTTCTACGCCTATAATTAAACAGGTTATCATAAGTTTATAATTCTTAAGGCCCTAACAAGCAGCAAACAGGATTCAAACATCTTGCGCATATATACACACAGAAAATTAGGAGATAATTTCAAGGATTAGCTACACAAAAGTACCATACCAAGTCCTAACAACACATTATCATTTTCAAAGTTACTTTCCTCACAAGATTTAAGTCAAGCAAGATATTTTTCAATGAATACATGAATAAAAAATAAGTAATTAGGTTTTGGAGTTCAAACATTAACCATATCTTCTATTAAGGATACAGATTTAGTTACAGATGAGAAAGTCACATTAGAATCGAATTTCTAGGACAAGTAGGACTACAATAGAATTTTATTGCATTTCAGAATTTCCAAAAATAGCTAGAATAATATTACAAATAAGCCAAGAAAAATATCGAGCTTTCAAGTGTAATGGCATGAAAATCGACAATTAACCATCATGCCAGAAGAGTGTGGCAAAAAGAAACTGAAGAATAATTTGCGGAATAGAGGTCATGAAAGAAAGGAAATCCAAAGAAACTAGAAAAAGAATATAGATGAAGCATTGAAGTCAAAATAAAATAGAAATCATGTTTCAGCTTAGGTTATGTAATTCTTTATCTTGGATCCCATCAAACAAATTCCAAATTCCCACCCCCTCCAAAAAAAAAAAAAAAATCCTTGATTAAACTAAACTCTACCAATAGAGAAGGGACTACAAGGGCATTCAAAAAAACAGGAAGCAAATTTTCCAATCTAGCCTTTTTGTACACCTAAAATGAAAGAGATACACTAAATTGAGGAAATTTTCATTGTGAAACAAAATTGAATTCCAAATAACCTCCTTGTTTAGAAATATAACTCTTACATCCAAAACCCTAATAGTTTTTTTATCAGAAATGAAGTCCTTTTAGTTAAGGAAAAATTATCATCACAAAAATGGATTGGCAAATATTATTTGTGTCTCTATTCTTTCTTCCCTTATATCCAAGATGCTGCCTTAGCATAAAAGTATATCCAGCATTTGTCATCCATCATAACAACGTTTATTTATACGGAACCCCAAGAGCTCTTAGGTGCACTCCTTTATATATACATATATATACATATATACGTATAAATATGTATATATATGTATATATATGTATATATATACAAATATACACATATGTATACATACACACACACACACATATATATATGTATATGTAAATATATATATATGTATATATATATATAAATATATGTATATGTATATGTCTATGTATATATATGTATATGTATATGTATATACATACATGTATATACATATATACATATATATATATGTATATATAGATTTGTATATATATGTATATATGTATATGTATATACATATATGTATATCGTATAAAACAAAATTGTTTATTGCATATATGAGCATTGGATAATTTATATTTAATTTTTAACTGTTCACCGGCTACAGTGTATAGTTTAGAACTTGTTTTTTCTAAATATTTAATGGGGATTATTCCTTCACAGATGTAATTTTGATCCACGCCAGAATCAAGTAGGGCAACTATCTGGATTGAAAAATCTCCTATTTTGAGGAGGATAGGAATATACCATTTTTGAAAAGTAATATGAGAAATAGCTGAAATATAATCTAGATTCTTCTCATTTTGTTCAGCTTCTACGTCTGATAAAGAGGTAGGATTAGAAGTATCAATAAATGGTTTTTCGAGATTGAGCTGAACTAAATCTGTAGTTATTTGATTGTTATCATAAATTCTTAGAGTATTTTACTCCTTTAACCATTTAATTTCCTGTTTTAATTCTTTAATTTCTGAATTTAGTTCCTATAAGGATATGGAAGGCTCTTTCTGTTTGCCTTTTAATTTATCAAACATTTCTTTTAGATTGTATGGTTCTACTTGTACTTTTGGATTAAGAACTAAATCTTTAACCTTTAATAGATATTCTCTTTTAACTGTTTCATCCTGAATATGATCTAAGAGTTCAAAGAAGAGTTCTTTATTTGCACGAGTGATTAAATTAACTTGATCGCGTGGTTTGGTACTAAGCATGCAGAGTTCTCCTATTGCACAGGTACATAAGCCTGTACAATCACAAGAGGGATTTTCACTTGAATCTTCTTCTGAAGAATTTTCTGAAATTTCAAATACTTCTTCAATTTCACTATCATCAATGTCAGATGACTGGGATGAATCATATTGGTCAAGAATTTGATTGATTTGATCTAAAGTATCTTTGGGTAAAGATAGTTGATTTACCTTTTTCTTCTTTTTTGCTTTGAGTTTACATTCATCTGCTTTATGTCCTCATTTTCCGCAAAAATAACAGTTAATAGTATCTTTAGATGATTTGTCTTTTGTTCTCCTTTTAAAAGGTTTTAAAGTTTTTTCTTTTCTATCTTTTCTAAATTTTTTCTTCTTAGACTTTAGTTTAAGCTTTTTAGATGGAGGAGTTATTGGGGAATATCCAAAGATTTCGTAGAAGTTTCCTAATTCCTTTTTAGATTTCTTATGATATGATTCCATTTGAGATTTAAGTTTGAGATCTGTACAGAGGTCTGCCCCTGCTTGGTTTACATAACTAATTAACTGTCCGTATGCTAAATAATCATAAGGAATTCTATTTCCAAAATCTAACTTGCGTTTTTGCCTGATTTTTTCTGCAAATAAAGGTGGTAAACCTAAAATAAATCGTTCTTTCCAGAACGCATGATGACAATCTGTTCTTAACATTACCTTTTGTAGAAACATGCCTTTATACCATCTGAAATCATATAATTTTGGGTAAGTTAAATTAGTGAGGATTTCTGAACTTCTATCAGCTAATTGCTGGGGATTTCCTACAACAGTACTATTCTGATCAAATCAAAATGAAAAAACATTTAGATTTTTTTTTTGATAGGTATGAATTAATTAAATATAAAAAATGAGATATATTGAATGTCATTACTAAAAAATGGTATACGACTAGAAATGAAGTTAAAGAATCAATCTTTCCTCCTACAGAAGAAATTATGACCTGCTGGTGTTTCTATAATTTTTCCTATTGTTTTAGATTCATAATGTTTTTTAGGATTAATGATATTTTCAAAATTCCAAGTAGGGTTTTGGAGAACATTATCCCATTTAATCATTTTTGGGACAAAGGTATTTGATCTGTCAAATTTTGTTTCTAAAAAGCAAGTTTCTTTTGGATTACCAATATGTTGTTTGGCTTTAGGGTTTATTGTGGTTTTCATTACTTTATAATAGACACGATAGATTAAACCAAGGGATTTAGAACCTAATTCAATATCTAAATTCTTTGTCTGAATGTTTAAAGTTAAAGTTTTTAGTATATGTGGATCTGTGAGATCTATTCAATGCCAAATCTTCTGATTTTATAAGAACTTTAAAAGTTTACACAAGATGCTACTGAATTACAAGGTTTTGAAAAAGATGACAAATGCTACAAATATTAGAATATAGAGGGGTTTCACTCTCTGGTTTCTCAGCTTGCAAATGAGTCTGCATTTCTTGAGTCAATTGCTGCCTTATATAGGCTACAGTAGCGAAACTTTCTCTGATTGCTTGCTGCATTATTGTTGTGGGGTCCATCTAAGTGGAGGAAGGAATCAAGTTGTCTGCCATTACAAGGAATTGTTCAAAAAATTTTTGGGTGGAGGGGTCCTCCATTTTTTGCTGTCAACTGAATTATTTTACAATAAAGCTACGTGATGTGGTAAAGCTGCATTGATTGCTGATAGAGTTGGAGCTGTCTCTGTTCTCTTTTTCTTTCTAAATGGAGTATTGTCATTATGGGCTTTGGCAGAGGTATGCTTTAGCAATACCGGAAGGATTGTCCATATCTCCATTATCAAAAATACCAAAGTCTGGCTGTGATTCTGAATCACTTTCATCATCATTTGCTTGATGCAGTTGTAGCTGTAAAAGTTGCAACTGAAGTTGCATTTCTGCTTTGCTTATCTTCTTCCTTTACTGGAGGAGGATTGAACCTCGAGGTCTTTCTGTTCTGTTTTTAGGACTGGAGTCCATCCCTTGATCTTGATCTCCTTACAGAGATATTTTACATTATCGATGGAATCAATTTTATAATTCCATCCTAGGACATAACAAATCTTTTTCTCAAAATAATATTTACATAACTGATTGTTCAATGATAAAGCCTGCATCTAGCTTTCTATTACAAACTGATTGAATTTCTGCAAATTGGAACTAGAAAGAGTGGATTTATCTCCTCCAAATGTTTTCCACCGGGTATAGAACCATCTGGGTATAGGACTGATTGTTTCTTTTCTGTGTTTGATGAACCAGGTATGGGTAAGATCTCGAAGGTACATAAAATTGTACCAAGCATCAATATAGTCCATGAAATTGTAAGTGGGAGGTTTGAATGGGGTTTTGAACTGGATTGGTGTGTAAATACCAGTGACTGGCCAAGTGTTTAAATCAAGGATTTTCATGATTCTACATTTAGAGTAGGCAATACCTTTATCTGCTCTACTGAGGTTACGTTCATGCCCGAATTCTATCGAACCAGTGGCATAAAGGATATGTTCATAGTAGAGACGGGTTTTTAAAGGTTCTGCTTTCAATACATAGCTGGATTGACGGTAGGCTTCTGGATGAAGTTTATTGACAATTTCTCTTTCTGGCTTTGTTGTTAGCTCTCTGGGCAGAGCTAGTACTGGTATGACTGTTTTTGGCAAAAATTCAAACTTTTCTTTGGTAGAGGGAGTAAGCTTTTCTGATTTGGTTGATGTTTTGGGAATAACTGCTTCCTTAAAAGAAGTTAGAGAAGGAATTGCATAGAAGGATTGGTCTATTTTTTGGGTCTCTGTATTCTTTGGAGAAGAGGTTGGATCAAAAAGATTCATAGTAAGTGGTGGTCTGCTTACTAGGTTGGTAAGGAGTGGAGGAAAGGAGTTTAAGACTACAAATCTATTACCTGTGGGTGGACGAAGTCGAGGTCGTTGATCCATGTATGATTTCTTCGATTTAGCATGCTATTTATAAAGGTATATGATTGACCTCCTGAACTAAATCCGTACTCATCACAGTATTGAATACTGTGTTAAAAAGCTTACGCTCGTCCTTGCAAAAACTCTCGGGTTAAGAAATCTGGTAGGGAATTATTTTCTCCTTTGATAAATTCGATATCAAAATTAAAGCTGGATAAAAGGGCTTACCATCTGGCAAAGATTTGTTTTGCCACGAGGTTTTTAATATCTTTTTGTAAAACATCTTTAGCTTCTTTGCAATCAATTCTGAGTAAAAATTTTTTATTTATCAAATCATCTTGAAATTTTGAAATACATAAAACAATAGCAAGAATTTCCTTTTATATATGTATATATATATGTATATATACATATATGTGTATATGTACATATACATATATGTGTATACATATATACATATGTATATATGTATATACACACACACACACACACACACACACACACACACACACACATATATATATATATATATATATATATATATAAGATTCTAAAGTATGAAAAAAAGGGTGGTGGGGAAGCTTTATTAAAGAGGACTAAGTTGACAAATGACATCAAGCAAAAATTCATCCATCAGTTTAAAACATCTTCTATAGTCTGTCTTATTTTATAACAATGGTGCCAAACATAATAGAACATGTAAAATTAGAAGGAGAACAAGTTCATGTTAATAAATAAGTTGACTAACATGGATGAATTCCCATTCCCATGGAGAAGGATTTGTTCAAGTGAAGATAATTATGAACTACATAGAAGAAAAAAACACAATAGGTAACTAAATTGACTATATCAAAAGGTAGATAACTAGCATTCCTTAGAAGCTTCCCTAACTACCACTTTTGAAACTTCTGTTCTACAAGGCCAAGCAAGTCATAAAAGTACTAATTAAGTACCGAAAAAAGTCTTAACACCTATAAATTTGAGAAATGTATTTCCCTCAGTTTGCTTATATCATGCTAAGGAAAAAAATCAAGGGCATTTACACCCACTTCCTCAACATAACTCAATAGCTTTTACAATTTACCTTATTTAGTCAAGGAAGTGAATGTAGCTTAATCAAAATATAGAAAGCATTTTAGTTCTCGAACTCAAATTTATACTATAGAATGAAAAAAAAATCTAGATTTCAAGCCCTAATTATACATAACAAATGAATCATTTCTTGCAAGATCTTTTGAAAACAGTTTCTAGAAACATATAGAATAGAAAGGGATTAAAGAAACAAAGACTCTAAAATGTTACAAACAGAAATATACAATAGGGATTTTAGACCAAAGCCTACTAGTGTCAGCTTACAAGAAGAGAGGAAGAGTCATAATTCTTCTCGCATTTCTTGTGAATGGCTATGAAAATTGAAGAGAAGAGAGAGATCCCAAAGTTTGTGGGAACTACCGACTACTTAGGGTAATTAGACCAGACTAGAGTGTTTTCTTGAGGAAATGAAAAACCAGTGGTTAATGGGAGAATGACAGCCAAAACAAATATAATGTAGCTGATCTCAAAGGGAAAGAACGAATATCTCCGGTGATCGAATAAAAGAGAGGCACTAACCAATTTCTCCTTTTCTTTTCGGTTCAGAAGTGATAAAATGGGCGAATTCTAACTATTTTTTAATTGAATGAATATTTTTTAAAAAAATTAAATTGATGAGGATTATTTCCTAGCTAAATTAAATAAAGCATTGGAGAGAAAAGTTTTCTTGCCAATAAAAAAGAAATTCCTTGCTAATGTTTTTTGGGAAATAGTTTCTCACGAGAGACTTTCACACCATAGTATTAGCTACAAATTTTGGTGACAAATTTTTATGTTGCTAATTACATACTCCGATACACATAAGTAAGGAAAGTAAATTCTCCTCTCAAAAATTTACTTTAGTGTAAAATTTTATTTCCTTGCCAAAATATTTTCACGAATGTATCTTTTTCTTGTAGTGATATCGATTAAAGATATTGATATCATTTGTTTAAACAGTTTACTTAGAAATTAAGAAATAGTTGATTAAGTTTTATAAGGATGACATGTTCCATGCCTTATGCTTAATCAAGATACCGTGAGACAAAATGATTAAATATCAAATTTTAGTTTGGTTTAAAAAGATGATGGATATTAATTTTAATTTAGATAGTTATAATACTTTGCTAGAAGCCGTTTATAACTTGTGGGCCTTATAAATGTGATTTTGGCACACAATCGGTGTTAGATGAACTTATAAGGTCACATATTAAGCAAACAACTTATTTTATTTTATAGTGGCTAGATTCATTGTGTCTGGAAATGTGTCAAAATTCATTGAATCAAGAAGTATGTTCTGATAAATTGTATTTAGAAAAGGCATCTAGGATTGATATATCAAAAAAAATGTCTAGATATCCTGTATCTAATTTGGTAGATTAATTAATAACTACCAAAATTATCTGATAAAATAATTCATATATTTTGAAATTAGATTTTATAAAGATATGATCTGCTGAATAAGGAGATTGTTTGAGAAGAGATCTCTTAAAACATTTTTAAGAGTTCAAATATTTTATATATAGGCTTGATATTATAAAACAAAAACCCAAGCTATCACAAAACTCTCTAGCTACCCAACCTTTCAAAAACCAGAAAATAGTTTTCTTTTCGAGGGCACTAGCACATTTTGGTTGAAAATGAAGTTCGCTATATGTAACTGTAAAGGGTGTTCGCGAGGCAGCACCAGCGATCTGACTAGACAAATAGATTTTTCTTCGTATCAGGAGAGATTGTACAATGTTTTGAGGTATAATCTTCTATCAAGTCCCTAATCATGTGTTTTAGCATGGGTCCTAGAGGAACTCAAGTGTGTTTTTCATATCTAAGGAGTCCTTGAATTCTAATGCTTACACTTTTGGCATGCATAGATTATTCACTAGTTAAAGTAAACCATTCTATATTTAATAACCGTAGTATAATGATCTAAACCTTGATGATGTATGCAGCTTCATCAATTGATCACGAATATTATTTTTTCTTACTTGCTGTAGCCTAGAATCTCCACTTTGCTGTGAAAGCACTCAATCATGCAGATTACTTACTAATACACTTAGACCTTAATGTCCATATATATATATAAACAAACTAACTAACATTAATGAATGAAACATTTAATTAAATTATAAAATATAGAAATACATAGTCTATGTTAGGCGTACATTCCAACAACTTCAACTCCTTGGAAGCGTGAATCAGTGGAATTGACCAACTTAGTGACAAGATCCTCCAAAGATGGCCTTGGTTGTAGTTGAGGAAGTAGAGGCTGTGGTGCACAATATGGTATGGGTTCTTGTTGTCCTGGGGAAAAATTAGCTTATCCATCTTAAACTTTCAATTGCTTTTGTCCTTAACTTTCCCTTGAAACTTTCGGGAGTTTTCTCCAACTTGGATTGTAGTTATTGCCAAATGGCACATTTTCTTGCCTCGTAATGCCCAAATAGTCTACTTGGTCAATTTGTTCATTTCCAACCCTCATTTCATGACATTCATGGTTTAGATATCCTCCTCCCCATAACTCATCACTTGCTTGTGTGGATTTGCATTTATCTTTTCCACTTTCCTTGTTAGTGCTTCCAACATAGCTTCGAAAGATGTCGTTGTGTCCACATTATGCATTCCTTGAATTTTAGCTTTTGATCTTGGCATTCCTCAAGAATAATTGTTTAAAGAGATATATTCTATCAAATCAAAAAGTTCATTTGCGATTTTTAAAGACGTAGTTCCTCCTGATAAAACATCAACCATTTGCCTAAAATAAAAGTTCAATCCATTAGAAAGTAATGATTTGCAAACCAATGTCCAAACCATATTGAGGACATTTTCTAATCAACTCCTTAAATCTTTCCCAAGCATCATCAATTGTTTCACCATCTAAGTAAGAAAATGAGAAAATATCATTCCTCAGCTTAGTTACTCTAGTAGGGATAAAATACTTAGCTAGAAATTTATTAGCCAATTGCTCCCCAATAGTAATGGAACTAGCAGGCAATAATTTTAACCCAGCTTTTGTACGGTCTCTCAAGAAGAATGGAAATAACCTCAGCCTAATTACATCTTCTAATGCTCAATTTAGCTTATGTGTACCACAAATTTCTTAGAAATAAGCTAAATGGGCATTAAGATCCTAATCCAACAAACCATTAAATTGAATCATCTTCACAAAGTTGGGTTTGATTTCAAAATTGTTTGCATCCACTCGAGGACTCACTATACTCGAATTCACACCAAAAAGAGTGGATTTGGTATAATCTCCTATTGTTCTTCTCCTATTACCATTTCTATTTCCATTGCCATTTCCATTACCACCTTGGTTAACTTCTATTTTTTCACCAAATTCACTTAAAAAGATTGATCAAAAGCTTTAAAGGTTCTTTGTTTTTGCTATTTACGCGATCTTCTAAAAGTCTTTTCTATCTCATTATCGAAATCAACCAATGACTTACCCAAGTTCCTTCTATGCATACACACAAAATCTTTCCTACAAAATAAAACAAAGACAATATCAACTACTTGAAATCTTAAACAAAACAAGGTTAACAATGGTAGTATTAACAGAATAATGAACTTGTCAAATCAAATCTTCATCAAAATCCTCAATAAAATCAATTGTCTCCAAAACTATCTATAGCTACAAACTAAAAAATAGTAGCAATAAACAAAACAAAAATGAATTTAACCAATATTTACAAGAAATCCGCAAGACAAAGATACAAAAAAAGAAAAACACAAATCTATAAGATCAAAGTACCTTAAACCAATATCAAACTATCAATTTTCTAAGAAAAATAAAAGTAAAGGTATTAACAAACTAAAATAATAATTGAATAAAAAAAACTCAAGTGATTTTCTGATATTGACGCATGATCCCCAGCATGATGGGTTATCTAAAGATATTTTGTGATATTGACACTTGATGGGAAAAATGGGTTATCTAAAGTTTAGAATTTTTATTGGCATATGCAATGCTTCGGTTGAGAGTGAAGAGAACTTGGTTGTGTGACATATGCACACGAGTTGATATGGCTTAGTGGTTAGAGTTTGGGGTGAATTTTTTAGAGACTCAAGATTGAATCCTAACCCTTGCACCAATTACCTCCTTTTCCCTTTTCCTTCTTTTCCTATCTTGGCTGAAATTCTTCTTCCTGGTCACCATTTCGGGTTTCCTTATTTATACCGAGTTTTACTCTCCTAGAATTTCTTAAAGAGTAATAAAACATATATATAAATATATAAATATATATGTATAATAGTAATAGGTTTTCAAAAATTTTCTCTAATTTCCTTAACGTCACTAAATCCCTTTGTATCAATTTAATTATCTAAACGTTTAAATTGTTATTTAAGAACAATACCCTTCTTAATATTTTATTATATATATATATATATATAATTGTCACCTAGAATTTAGTTTAAAGAGATAATAATAATATATATATATATTTTTAACCATCACTTGAAGTTTATTTCGGAAAACTTCTCTTAATATTTGAAGCAAAAGAAATTTACCTAATGAATTTCCAGTCTTCCTGCACTATTTTCTTTATTAGCTATTAACTAATAATTATTCAACTTTCGTTCACTCATGCCATTACAATAGGTTCTCTAAAGCTTATATTTGTTACTGGAAAGTTGGTTTTGGAAATCAACTACCTCTATTTGATGGCTGACATAGCTGCCGCTAAAGCCTGATGCTGAGCGGTTTATGGAGCAGGAAGTTTGGAAAAGCTAGAAGTCTAATTTGCTCGTTTATTTTAGCCAAAATTTATCCAGCAAAATCGTATTTGAAATCTAATTCCGCTAGCTAAAATTTTGGCCAAACCTTCTTGAATTTTAAAACACTAATTCCACCCTTATGATAGCTCCTAAAGATACTCTTCTGGATAATGCACTCTACCCAACTCCTATCTCTAAAAAAAAAAAAAATGTCAGAACACACTAACATAACTCCCTCTAAGTATTCTCCAATAACTCCCCTGCATTGCACTAAAAATTGATATCACACACAAGGGAGTCTTTCCATCATTTCCTTTATGTCAACTCACAAAGCTGAGGTATATACTTACAGTATACTAATTTCCTTTGTTTTTCTGTAGAAGCTGGCTGACTGCAGAAGTTTTTTTGATCAAGAAGTATCTAAACCTGTTAGAACGTACTCGGTGCCGACTCCAGTAGATGTATTCGACACTGGCTCTCCTCTGGACAAGCTGCGATGCGACGTACAGTAACGCTGACCGAATCACCAGTTCAATACTGATTCGCTTTCAAGAAGTTATTCACCCCACTCCGATGCGATGGGTACAACGACTCTCCTTGCAGGATAAGACGGTCTCAAATCGCTGTTGATGCACACCAACTGCGATTACCTCGAAAATCTCCTCAATTTACCAGTCCCATTTAGTCAAAATACTATGGATCGTGGTAGGGAGAACGAAAGAAGCAATTTCTCTCTCATGGAAGCAAAAAGCACGAAAACGGTTAACCCTAGCCGCCGCTCTCTTCGTTTTCTTTTAATCTCACCTTAGGGAAAATCAAAACCCAATCCGAATTAGGAGACCCTAATTCCAATCAGATTTTATGTTTTCTTTTTTTTTTCTTTTCAAGTCAGGGTTAATTTTGGGTCAAATAAAAAATAGAAGAACGTGAAAACATGGGCCAAGCCCAAGCCCGAGCCAAGCCGAGCGGGCGGTGGGCACATTTGGCTTCCTTCATACCTTGGGCTTTTCTATCAACTCAATAGAAAAGGCTTTTAGTATATAAAATCTTCCATACTCCTCAATTTCTCCTATGTGGGACTCATGTTTAACATGAGTTCTCAAATGGTTAAATACCCAACTTTAACAACATTTAATTATGGATTCCTATAATGAAAATGGCTTCTACCATAATTAAAAGAATCTCTAACATGTCAAGAACAACTCCCATTAATTATTTTAGTCTAACTAATCATGTGTTAAAAGTTTTTAACTCCCGAAGTTGCCATTTTCAACAATCCCCCACAAATCCATAGTTAAAGACTATTCAGGATTTACATAATCTGCTTTCAATAATGGTACATTCTGGTTTGAACCACTACCTAAGTTATCCAACTTATGCCCTACAGGAACAGATAGACTTAAGCCTTACATTAGAACTTTGAATGTGACGGCATCCATCGGTAACAACAGACTATCGGCTATGGACACAATCTTTAGGGTTCACATGTTATGGTCATGTGTCCTGATCTTGTCTCTTAAGTGTATTCAGAGAAAACCCAATTCCCTTTAGTTGCTGCCACACAACAACACTCACATAGTTGGTGATCTCCAAGGATATACTGCTAGCATCCTGTCTAAAAGACTTAATCCTATTCAGAGTTAAAACTCTTACTAATGGCAGTAAACGCACCACAGGTTTTTAGGGAAAGGACCTAGATACAAAAGTATCAAAATAGATGCCAGATTCACTCAAATAGCTTGTTTATACCACATTAAACTGCTTTGTGGGATCTCTACTTAGTCAGTTGGGTTGCCACTATAGGTGAATTATTGCTGGGTTATCAGTTCCATTCCCAACTTAGATTTAAGGAACAAGGATGTTTCCAATCCCTTAGTTAGGGGGTCTGCAATGTTATCTTTAGATCCAACAAAGTCAACAGACACCACCCTTTTAGATAATAACTTCCTTATAGACTTAAGTCTAACTTAGATGTGTCTTTTAGTCTTCTGATTATACTTGGTACTTTTTATCTTTGCAATTATGGTTTGACTATCACAATGCACAGACATAGCAGTAACGAGCTTGCTGATCATTGGCAAAGAGGACAATAGTCCATACAGCCATTCAGCTTCCATTCCAGTAGTATTCAAGGCACATAACTCAGCCTTAAAAGTTGACCGAGTTATCAATGTCTATTGACAAGACTTCCAGGCAACTGCTCCGCCACCTAATGTAAAGACATATCCAGTGCAACCATTGCTACCAAAGTTCTTGGCTATCCAATTTGCATCACTAAACCCTTTAAGTACAGCAAAGAATTTTCCATAATACATCCCAAGGGACACTGTTGCCTTCAAGTACCTTAGTACTTTATCCAAGGCCTCCCAACGAGTCCGATTTGGACATCTTGTATATCTTGCCAGCTTAGATACAGAAAATGAAATATCTGGTTTTGAGCCATTTACAAGATATTACAAGCTACCAATAATTTGAGAAAATCTTAATTGAGACACAGGAACACCACTTTCATTCTTGAACAAAACTACAGAAGGGTCACTTGGAGTTTTAGCAATTCTGCAATTTTGATAACCATATTTTTCAAGAATACTCTCAACATAGTGAGTTTGAGAAATGGTTATCCCCTCAGTTGAGCAAATCAACTTGAGGCCAAGAATCACATTTGCTACTCCCATATCCTTCATTTCAAACTTACTTTTCATGAATGATTTAGTCTCATTAATTATCTCAGCATTGGACCCAAATAGCATAATGTCATCTACATATAGGCATAATACAATACATGCATTACATTTAACCTTACAGTAAACACACTTATCATTCTCATTTCTGATGAAGCCAAATGATAAAATGGTTTTATCAAAATTTTCATATCATTTTTTGGGTGCTTGTTTAAGACCATATAGGGATTTAACAAGTTTACAAATTTTTGGTTCATTTCATTTGGCTACAAATCCCTTAGATTGATCCATATATATCTCTTCTTCAAGATCACTATGAAAAAAAGCTGTCTTCACATCCATTTGGTAGATGGTAAACCATATATAGAAGCTAATGCAATTAGCACTCGGATTGCAGTCAAACGAGCAACAGAAGAGTAGGTATCAAAATAGTCTATTCCCTCTTTCTGTCTAAACTCTTTAGCAACTAATCTGGCTTTATACTTATCTATGGTCCCATCTTGTTTAAGTTTCTTGTTAAATATCTATTTGTATCCAATTGTAGTGCAACTAGGAGGGAGATCTATCAGTTTTCATGTCCCATTGGAGACAATGGAATCCATCTCACTTTTGATAGCTCCTTTCCAATGCCCTACTTCCGAGGAAGTCATAGCTTCTTGAAAGGTCAAAGGTTCATCCTCAACATTGTAAATGACAAAGTCACTTCCAAAGTCTTTGACTACTTTAGCTCTCTTACTCCTTCTAGGTTCTTCCAATTCCTTAGTTTGAGTATTAAAACTATTTAGACCTGCCCCTACATCTTTCATCCTTTCCACATGATCAGGAATGTAATCAAATGTTAAAGCTGAATCTAAAGTAGAAACATCTTGAGGCAAATCAATTTTCATGGGAAACACATCTTCAAAGAATGTAGCATCACGATATTGAATAATAGTGTTAACATCTACGCCATGTATTTCAGACTTAATTACCAAAAATCTCATGGCATATCTTGTTTCCACATAGCCAATAAAGATGGCATCAATAGTCTTTGGTCATAACTTCTTCCTTTTGTGCTCAAGGATTAAAACTTTTGCAAGACAACCCCACACACAGAAGTATTTTAAGCTAGGTTTTCTACCTTTCCAGATTTCAAACGGAGTTACCTCTTTATATTTATGAAGGACTCTATTCAAAATATGGCAAGCCGTATTCAAAGCCTCACCCCATATATACTTAGGCAATCCAGAATTCAAAAGTAAACTATTGATGATATCTTTAAACGTTTTATTTTTCTGTTCAGCAATCCCATTAGATTGGGGAGCATAAGGGGGTGTCTCCTCATGAATTATGCCATTACTTTGACAATATTCAACAAATGGATTAGACCCATACTCTCCACCTCTATTAGATGTTAACATTTTAAGTTTCTTACCAGTTTGAGTTTCAGCTTCTTTTTAAATATGAGAAACTTTTCAAGTACTTCATCTTTATGTTTAAGTAAATAAACATAGCAATATTTACTTCAATCATCAATAAATATAATGATATGATCCTTAGTCAACAAACCATTGAATTCACAAATGTCCGTGTGAACTAAATCAAGTATTTCTGAATCTCTTTCAATTGAATGATAAGGTTTCTTGGTTGTTTTAGCTTCCACACACAATTGACATTTATTCTTCTTATCAATTGAATGTTTAAGGATTAAGTCTAAATTCATCATTCTTTTAACAGAACCTAAATTTAAATGTCTAAGTCTACTATGCCAAATATCAGCAGATTCAATAATGTGCACCATAGGATAAACAGAATTCTCAACAGAATAAGTTTTATTCAAATCAGAAATAAATGGTTCAACTCTTAATTTAAACAAACCATCTGACAAATAACCCTTGCCAACAAAACAATTGTAGTGCATAATCACTACTTTATTACAATTGAAAGTGAATTCATAACCCTCTCTGACTAAACATGAATCACTAAGAATATTTCTACGAACTGTTGGAACATGCTGCACCCTATGAAGAGAAAGAATATGCCCTGAAGGAAACTTCAAGTCCACGCGTCTAATCCCCAACACATTTGCTGCAGCTAAATTCCCCATCTTCACAGTTTTTCTTTTAATAGGCTGGTAAGATACAAAAAGTAATTTATCAGCACAAACATGCACATTTGCTCCAGTATCAACCAGCCATTCAAGTGGCTCATAAATAGTAAAGACTTATGGGTTAACAGAAACATACATTTCATCATTATTGGAAGTAGTGATTCCAGCCCCAGCCTTAATGGTACAAACCTCAGCAAGGTATGTACTCAAATCAGCTTCCACATAACTAGTATCCTCTACCACCACATTGACTTGGGCTTCAGAATTTGATACTTGTTTGATTTTGGGCTTTTTAGACAGACAGTCCTTAGCCCAATGTCCAACTTGACCACAATTCCAGCAAGATTTATTCACTTTCGATTTCTTCTTGGCCTTGCCTTTTGTCTTGTAAATATTCTTAGAGTTTGAATTAACCCCCACATCCCTCTAATTATTGCTCTTCTTCCCAGTAGTCACCATATGGACATTAGACTCCATAAGTACAATATGACTATTCTTTCTATATTGTTCCCCAATAGATATTGATTTCATCAGATCGTTTAGAGAAATCTTCTCCGTCTTGTGTTTGAGAAACATACCAAAGTCCTCCCAAGACTTAGGAAATTTCTCTGTCACTGACATCACTTGGAACTTCTTAGGAAGTTCCATATCCGATTCATGAAGAGAGTGAATAATCAATTACAACTTTCCTTTCTGTTCAGTCGCAAACATACCCTCAACCATCTAAAATTTCAGAAATTTGGAGACATAATACCTTTCCAGACTATAATTCTCGGAATTATATTTCCTATCCAATTCTTCCCAAAGCATCTTTGCTGTGTATGACTTAGAATAGTAGACATCAAAGAGAGCATTTGTCAATGCTGACAGTATTGCCCCTCTACCTACATTGTTCCTTTCATCCTATGCAACAATCTCAGCTACTCTAGGATGCCTATTAGTTTGTATAGACCTGTCTACCTGCACTACTGACAATAAGCCCCTCATGGTCAACAAAATTTTCATGCGTTGTTGCCAAAACTTGAAATTCTACCCTGGACCAAATTTGTCCGGTAGACCATTCAAGTCAACCAAAGGCTTATACGCAACAGATGCAGTACCTAACAATTATCAAATATCAATAATACCAACAAGGCTAAATAGTCCAAGCATAAAGTAACTAAACAGAATTCAACGGATAAGTCAGTAATGGACCTGAGATACTTGCTCACAATTCTGCCAGAACGTTCTCGGTGTTAACTCCAGTAGATGTGCCCGGCGCTGACTCTCCTCTGGACAAGCTGTGATGTGACGTACAATAATGCTGACCGAATCACCAGTTCAATACTAGTTTGCCTTCAAGAAGTTATTTGCCCCACTCCGATGTGATAGGTACAGTGACTCTTCTTGCAGGATATGATGGTTTCAGATCGCTATTGATGCACACCAACTGCTATCACCTTGAAAATCTCCTTAATTCACCGGTCCTATTTAGTCAAAATACTATGGATTGTCGTAGGGAGAATGAAAGAGGTAATTTCTCTCTCAAGGAAGCAAAAGCACGAAAAAGGTTAACCTTAGCCACTGCTCTCTTCATTTCCTTTTAATCTCACCTTTGGAAAAATCAAAACCCAATCCGAATTAGGAGACCCTAATTCAAATCAGATTTTATTTTTCCTTTTTTTTTCTTTTCAAGGCAGAGTTAATTTGGGCTAAATAAAAAATAGAGAAACATGAAAATATAGGCCAAGCCCGAGCCGGGCAGGGTTTTCTATCAAGTCTATAGAAAAATCTTTTAGTATATAAAGGCTTCCACACTCCTCAATTTTTCCTATGTGGGACTCATGTCTAATGTGAGTTCCCAAATGGTTAAATATCAAACTTTAACAACGTTTAATTATGGATTCTCATAAGAAAAATGGCTTCTACCATAATAAAAATAATCTCTAACACGTCAAAAACAACTATTAATTGTTTTAGGTTAACTAATCATAAGTTAAAAGTTATTAACTCCCAAAATTACCATTTTCAACAAAACCTTCTTGAATTTTAAACTCCTTTAACCTCTCCTAAGAGTTCTCAATCAGGATTTACATATCCACAAAATTGTTGACCCACAAAACATCAGACTACTCCCAAATCAAACTAATACTCACACAAGGACTTCCTCTAGGCATCTCATTTCCCTCTACCAAAATCAAGAAAAAGAAACAAGCATGAGCTCTTGACCAATTCTCCCACATTCATTGACCGAAGAACACGCCTGCACATTCATTTTTCTTTTCCTCTCTCAGCCTTCCACTTTTTTCTCTTCACTCAAACATAGTAGTTTCTCTTGTTAGAACCAGCTCACACCAATTTAATCTCAAGGCTCATGGTAGTTTCTTCACCTCCCTAAAGATTTAATCTTTCACTTCTCAAAGGGCAATGTCAATTACTTCACTTGGACTGAGTCGAGCACTACTTGGTTGAGGTACCAAAACAATTGTTTTCCTTCCTTCCTTTTCTCTGAAGGTCGCCAATAGCTTCCCATGGTTTCATTCTCTTTGGTGCTGGGTTTTAAGCATAGTTGTCTAGTAGACGTCTTTGTTTTTTCTTCTAGTGATGCACCCTTGTTTTGGGTGGATTATGTCGGTGTAATATATGGTTCAGTTAGCTTGTGCATAGTGGATGCTTTAATGGTTTGAGCGAAATGTCATGATGGTAGCCATTAATTGTTGTTTTGATATCAATACATGAACTATTTTGATCACGTGATGCGTATGGAATTGAAAAATGGACATTTTTTGCTGAATTTCATTTTACCCTTTTTGTTGAATTTCAATTTTTTTTAAAAATTTACATGGCATTTGTTGTGAAGGAACCATCCTTAATTTTTTGGGCGACTTGTGCACGGGTTTTCCTGGGATTTTATAGGAGCACATCTGGGAATTGGGTTAGTTATAGAATGTTAGTATATATTAAATTTATACATTTGATGATGGGTGGTATAATGTGATGTGTTATAATATAACCTAGTTATATTATTAGTTAAATTTATTGTTGTGATAAGTTTTTTTATATAATTTTAGCTTTATTTTTTAGAGAATAGTTTAGTACTAATATGTTTAATTACTTATTCTTCCACTAATTTAATAATTTGGTATATGTTGTTATTGTCATCATATTTCTAATTAATATAATAAAATTCATTATTATAATTTTTCTAATAAATTTAATACATAATATTATTTGAAATGTTATTATTTGTAATATCTAATATATACAGTATTATTTATTTATTTAGATTCATTATTAACGAAAATATATTTATTAGTATTATTACTAAAAATTATTATTTAATTATTATCACTATTTGTCACTACGATAATTATTAGTTGTTATTGTTTAAAATTATTGTTTACAATTTATTATTCTTTATTATTTACTATATATTAATATTTATTATTATTATTATTATTATTATTAAATTTATTATTTATAATTTATTGTTTTAAAATATTATTAGTAACATATTTACTATTTATTATTTTTTTATTTATTGTTGTTCTTGTTGTTGTTAGAGAATTTTGGGTTGTAGAAATGTGGTTCTGAACCAAATTTGGATAATCATGTTATTGAGATAACAACTTATTATTATAATTTGGAAAATGTATGTTATCCCAATAACGTGATTATCTGGAATGCAAGATTGACTAGTTCTTATTGAAAGCTTTCAATCAGACATTGATTTTATTAGAAAATTACTTTTAATTGAAAAACGATTTTACAACTAATCATTTGGAATTCATGCTTGCATAGCCAAAGTGTGTTGGAAATGTTTTCATTGAGATTGGATTCTGATGCACTAAGATGTTAAGTACTCAATAAACCTCCTAGACTTGCCTTTGAAGGGTAGGGTAAGTCTCTCAGCAGGAGGCCACCTCTAGGAGATGAGTTCTAATTAGAAAATGTGACAGACCTAGTAGATTAGGCCGGTCCAAGCTAGCACTACAGTTCCAAGTTGGATTGTATTTTTTTGGAATGGAAAACTAGTAAGTTAGAGGGGTTGCATGAGGGAGGAATATCCCTACTCATGGGCCGATCACCCACAGTACTGTAATGTAGGGTTTCACGGTATAGGGTCATGATGCAGGGTTTCATGACTCAAGGCTATGATGTAAGGTTTCATAATCCTCTTTACTGTTGAGTGATTTTTGTATATTATATATTACTATGATTTAGACTTCAATATGATAAATACCACTCATTTTGTTATTGAAAATATTTGACTTCCAATCCATTTATGTTAAATGATTTCAAAGTGTATTCATGCAATTTATTTTAGTTCAATCATGAGCATACACAGGGCTTACTGAGATGTATTTATCACACTCTTTTGCTATCATATTTATGAATCTGCCAACTTTAGTGGGGTGGCATGCTATTAGAAATTAGCTGCTTTGATTTTCTTTTCCGATGTTGTTTAGGAGATGTTTTATTTTATGTATTTAAGAGACGTGTAGACAATGTTTTCTCTTGTAATAAGATTTTGAGTTGTTAGCCGTGTTGGCTATTTTTATTACTTAGTTATAAAGTCCCCTGGTCCTTTAGACGGGGCGATATCCCTTCCTTCCTTGGGCATAAGTGTTGTGGGGTGTTACAATTGAGAATATTCTAGGGATGCATTTATGTTAGATAGACAATATCCTTAGCAATGGTTTCTTTTTCATGAATTGTCATAAGATCATGCTCTTCACATGTTATGATCATGTTCCTTACAAGTTGGAGTTTATATTATTTTTTGAATTGTGGTGTTATATTCCTTTTTGTAGGATTTAGGAGGATATTGGGATTATTTGGTTTACATTGTGGATTGAAGAGGTTATGGATTGATTATGAATTGTGAATGGTTGAGGGTTGTGTGTTGTATTGTGGAGTGGTGGATTTATTGGGAATTTTGACTAGTTGAGGGTGGTGTTGTGTTGTTGTCATGTCTATTTCTCATTCTTTCTGAATACTCATCTTTAAACACTTTCATCATGCCCAAGACAACGACTAATCTTTAAAAAGGGCTAGAGCCTCATCCCCCTCTATTCCTACCTCTATTGACCCCCCGTTCTTCCACCCTACTAATTTTATTGATCCTTCTTGTCAAGACTGGTATTCTTAGAAGGCCTCCAATAAAATTATTGTGGAACGCACTTTTGCCCCCTCTTAGGACCATGCCCTTAAGCTAGGGATGATGTTTAGATGGTTGGGGTGGGGGCCTATTATTAAGCTGAAAGGAACCTATTATTTTGTCTTAGTTAAAGAATTTTATGCTAACATAGTGCCGAAAAGGAATAACTATCTGGATACCATTGAAACCAGGGTCAAGGGTACCCCTATTTTTGTGGATAGAGATAAATTAACTGCCATCTTAAATGTTCATAATGAAAGCCCTTGGTTAGCTATAGAACACCATAACCAAAAGATAATCTCTGACCCTAAAAAGAAGGTGAGTGATATTAGCGCTACACTAAGGATGTATAAGAGAGGTCCTGTAGGGCATGTAGACTTTTATTCTAACAATAACCTTGAGGCCAACCTTCATGCCCTAGTTGATATCTTTTCTTACAATATTATTTTTAAATCTAGTGGGTTCAAAGAGTCTCGAGTGATTGACCTCTATATCTTACATAAGATGATACATGCATAGCCTATCCTGCCTACTCCTTTGCTAATCCAATCTATGCGGATGTGGTCCATTCTCGCCTTTCCTCTAAAGTCTTTGTTTTTCCCCTTGTGATCATGAAGAGTGTAGAAGCTTTTAGTATTAGTGTTGAGGAGGAGCTTACTGAGACCACCATGAGCGAGATCTAGTCACTAAGTAAACCTTAATTAGCTATGGATATCAATATAGTGTTGCGGTGAGGCTTTGGTTGTGACCTTACGATGTGCAACACCCGGGGCAAGTTAAGCTCCCACATATGGAGGAGCACCCTACCCCCCACCTAAAGCTCGAGCTAGTGGTTCATAGTCCTAATCAAAGACTGATTTTGAGATTGAGGTGATGGGTTAGTTGTAGCAATTAAGTGTGGGTATGGAGACACAAACATAGATCCTTCTTTAACTTTGTAATTCCATAACTGCATTTAACAGGAGGCAAGACGCTTAGGAACAACAATGGGCTCAATGGATGCAGTGATTCTTTAGGCCACAAGGAGGTAATGACGGCCGTATAGCTAATGATGACGAGGATGTCGATGATGAGGAGCACAATGATGATTGAGCATTTCTCTATTGCTCACCTTTTACCTTTCTAGTCTTTTTTCTCTTTATATTTTCATGGCTTTTCCTAAGCCGCTTCATATTTTATTTTTCTTGTTTCATTTAGTTTATTTTCCTTTTCTAGCTTTATGCTTTGTTTTGTTTCTTTTATTTTTAGGTACATTAAACAATTCTCCTTGTGATTGATTCACCTATCTTGAGGTAGCTACTATGCTATGGAAGTATTTTCTTTTCTTATCTTTCTCCCCTCTATTTATTTTGGTCCACTGGCTTTACTTTATTTGTTCTACTTTTAGCCATTGAGGACATTGTCCAGTTTAAGTATGGAGGAGACTTTAGAATTGGAAATATATTCTATTTTTAGGCTAAATTGGCTAAAATTTTTCAAAATTTCTTTTAGTTTTAATTACTTTAATTTATAATGAGGTTGTGATTATCTTTCTTACTTGGGATATGATTTTGTCATTTAATTGGTTAGATTTTTGTTAACAGTGAATTGGTATATTGGATGGGATATGTTAAGTCTTTAGAATTTAAGTTAATCTTGTTTATGTATTGGTGTTTGAATGTTAATTTACTCATCTAGTTTGAATGTGGCTTATGAGACGAATATAAGAAAAGTTGTGAATAAGGAATTGAGTGGTGAATAAGGAAAGTGAAGAAGTTAGAAAAATATTGAGTGAAAAAAATAAATCATTATCATGTGAGTTGAAAAAATGTTCTTATCTTTAAATTTTATTAAAGACCTTTTGCTGAAATGGGAGTTAATATGGAGAGAAGTAGCAAGTATTGTTCAATGCACTCTCTTGAGGCAATCCCCAATGCAAAAAGGCAAGAATGAGCAAAGAAAGAGAATGTTGAAAAATTGATGAAAAAGAAAAGCAATAATGACTATAAGAGAGCTAATACAGTGCGTGAACAGAAATCCATTCACCTAAGGCTATCAATTCCCTGAGTTATTGAAAAAAAAGGTGAAGTGTCTTTCTTAAATCATTTATTGAGTTGTGAAATTTTTAAGTTTATAATGCTTAAATTGGTTAGATAGATAGCTTGAATTGTGTGATTCATATTGTCTACATTTTTTCTTGAGGGATGAAATAATTTTATTAGACTAAAGTTTAAACTTGTTGAACTTGACTTCAAAGTCCTTGATATGTTTGATCTAATGCTTCAATTTGCGAACGTTTTCAATGGGTTGAAAAAATGACAAGATCATGTCTAAAGTTTGAAGAAGATTTGTAGCTTTGTTATAGTTAAAATTTTTGAAAGGTAACCTTGTGTTGTCTTATTTTCCTTGTCTTAAGTACTTTGCTTGAGGACAAGCAAAGATTCAAGTGTGGGGAAATGTGATAGGTGCTAAAATCATCATTAATTTTCATGTTATTTGAGGATATTTTGTGATATATTTGATATAATAACTAGTCATATTCCTTTACACTTGATATTTTGCCTTTAGAAAGGTATTTTGGTGTTTTTATGCAGAATTGATGGAGAAAAAGGTAAAAATCCATTGTCGTCAAGAACACAACTGGCATTGACTGTATCCAACAGAGCCGGTGCCAACCCTAGTCTAGAAACAAGGGGAAAAAGGTTGAAAAATAGAGCAACATTGGTGGAGCCAAAGCATATCTAGGCCAGCCATAAGGGATTTGGTATACTATTTAAAGTCGGTGATTTTCCTTTTTGTGTGCGGATTTGGGAACATCCGAAGGGTTTTGGTATTTTCCAACTGGTGCTCTATCTAGAACTCTTAGGGAATGATTTTTAGCATCTTACAAGCCTATTTAAGCAGTAAAAACACAAGAGAAATAGAGGAATCTAAGGATCAAAACTACAAATCAATTATTAAAGAGGAGATTCATCACTTAAATGGGTATTGTTCAAGAAGGTTTTCAAAGAAGAAGAAGGGGGCTTGTCTATGAGTTCTTTTTCTACCTTTGTTTTTTTTTTTTCTAAAATAATGGTGTGATCAATTCTTTCATTGTAATTTGACATTATTTTGGAATTCGTGATTTTTGAGTTAATTTAATATTTTGATTAATTGATTATTATTCTTGGTGTTTGATTGCTTATTTTAATTGAGAAATTGATTGATTGATTCATCTTGTTGACTTGCTTGCAAAAGAGGTTGATAGTGGTTTCAATTTAATTAATTTTATATTTGTTATCTCTTAACTTGCTTAAAATATGGGGTTAATTGTCAAGAACATAAGTAATCAAAAATTAGTTGATGATTGCTAAAATATAGAGTCATTAGCTAATCTCATGCTTTAAATCACCAAGAATATAGGGATTTATTTAAGGATCGTTTTTAATGCATCCTTTGGGTAAATTTGTTGAGAAAGAGTATATTCATTGGTTTAGCTAATGGGTAGTGATTTTATGGATTGGAAATAAAGTTGGTCTATTTGAATTCCTTCGTGATGCCAAGAAAACAATTGATTGTGATAATTATTAAGTGATTCATTGCCATATCTTCAAGAATATTTATCTAAATTGCATATTCTTTCATCCTTGAGTTGTATATATTTTCCATTATTTTTCTTTTTATTCTCTTATCACGTTATGGGGTCGGTTAAATAATGAATGAAACGTAACTAATGGTAGTTGTTCCTTGAGGATCGATACTCATTAATTCTCTATACTATACTTCCAATGAGTATACTTTCTCATATATATAATTTGGGAATTAATCTTTTAATTAAAACTTGTCTAGGGATGGATTTAGAATTGTATGATTCTTATATATCCAAATTCTACATATCATACATGTACAAGTATACATACATATACTTGTGTGTTTGTGCGTGTGCGTGTGTGTGTGCTATATAAATGTTTGTGTATGTGTATATATGTATATATACATGTGTGTACATATGTATTGTTTATATTTATGATATGTCGTATATTTATTTATGTTTATATATGTATATATGTATTTATTTATGTGCATATATTTATGCGTATATATATACTTATATATGTAGAAAATATAATGTATGGGTTTTTTTTTTTATCTATATGTATAAAATTATTTAATAAAATCGATGATAAAATTGACGTAATTTAAACTTTCAAAGTTATATAAATGTATAAAATAATTTATTATTTTGGAATAATAAATTTTGATAGTAAATTTAATCTGGTTATTATATTTTGTTGCTACATTAATTTGTTTATGAACTGTAAAAAATATGTTGAGAATAGTTTTAATTTTTTTTTAAAAAAAGGGAAATATCCAAACAGCTGAACTTAGCCTAGCAGTTATGTTCTTTATGCTTTAAAGAGAGGTTGCGGGTTTGAAAAAAGCCATAGCATCACATTCTCTGAATTAATTTGGGGGTGCAATCAAGTGTGCTTTGTGTAGATAGACCAAGCCAATAAGAAGAGGTTAGTTTGGTAGATGAAACGAGGAAATTTTTTTATATTTAAAAAAATTTCTTGATCTTTGTTTTCTCGCTAATGCAAAGATATTTTGTCACCAACGACCATTTTGGCGATAAAAAAATTTCTCAGAAGGAAATGTTTCCTCTCCAATACGATGATTTTTGTCACCACTGATTTTTCTTGCCAAATGACCCCTTGGCAAGGAAATTATTTTGTCGCTAGTGTAAAGATTATTGTCACTTATGACCTTTTGGCAATGAAAAAATTTTGTATTGGCAAGGAATTTTTTTTTTAAAAAAATGTTTTCTCAAAATCGTATTTAACTTCTCAAATAAAATTTTATTTTTTGTGACGAAATTTTAGTGACAAAACCTTTTTCTCACTGAAAATCATCATCATCGACAAAATTAAAACATCTGGCGACAAAATGTTTTTAGCTTTAGCAAGGAATTTTTTCCTAGCAAAAAGTTGAGGCTTTAGAGAGGAAATATTTTCCTGGCTAAAGATCACCCATGGGCAACAAAATTTTGAATTTTGTTGCCAACATACTTTGGCGATGGCGTTTCAATGTCAATGTGGTGAGAAAGCTTTTTTCCACGCCAAAGGCCTTTATCTAGGAAATTTTGACCTTTGGCAAGGAAAATGTTTTATCTCAAGACTCATTTTTCTTGCAGTGGCTCTTGACCTCTTGGTGGAAATCTCACTTATAGTTCATCAAAACATATACGTCCAGCTTCACCACACAGCTAATACATACTCAAATCATAGAGTATTTGTCCACTTGTAGTACTAGTAGTCCAATCTTTATTTATTATACTATTTTTGTAAAGACTATAATCACGTAGTCTAATTCACATATTTCAAATATGATTACACTATTGCTATGATACAACTACTCACTATTTAAAGGTAAACCATACCCCACGTAGAAATTGTAGTTTAATGATCTAAACATTGATGAAATGCCTAGTTTCATCAATAGATCAAGAATCCTCTTACTTGTATGTTAAGTAATCGTGATCTATTACTCTCGGTGAAGCATGGCCAAACACATAAATCATTTACTAACATACTTGGATTTTCATGTATGAAAAATATGAATAGAAACTTGTTAAATAATATTATTATTATTGCAAAACGTCTTTACGGAATTTCTTAATCTTTTAGAGCATATTTCCAACAATGCTTAAACGTGATATAGGTGTAATTTGTTTTACTTTTCACTCACTTAAAGTTGAAATATCTTATGTGCAAGATTTTAAGGCAAATGGTTTGAATTCATGCTTTGCATCAAAGAGAAGGTAGAAGCCCCTTGGCAAGCCATCAAAATAATATTAAGGGGGCTTATTTTACTTAAATGGCTATAAAGAATTGCTTCTTTGTAACACCCCATATTGCTATAGCATAGTGGGCTGTAACTTTATGGGATGTTACCCCGTTTGATTACTCATACAAGGGGTCTTTATAACAATCTTCACTCAATAGGCAGTGAATTTTTTTTCTCAAAATTACTTTTATTGAATATAGGAAAGTACATAGAATCTAACTTCTGATACATATACTCAAGGGTATAATAGATCCAAAATATAGAATGAGCATCTAGGAGTCCACAGTTCTACTGCTACGTCTCTGATACTAAATTTTTCAAAAGAGATAACAAACGTGTAAGCATAAGGTGCTGTAAGTCCCTTGTGTGCTAGTGTTTTCAATAGAAAATAACTTATGAAGAGTAATCTCTAACATAAACAAGCTAGTTCAAAAATTCTCGTGGGAAAATATTCTAAATTAAGTATTCAGGGCTTTTGAGAGAAATCATTATGGTTCAAGTACTCAAGAATTCTAGTATAAGATATTCTGATTCACGTATTCAAGTATTTGAGTATTCATGTATTCAAGCATAGTCAGTGCTTATGCCGAGTATTCAAGTCAGTGCTTATGCCAAGTAGTCAAGTTAGTGCTTAAACCAAGTAGTATGCTTATGCCAAGTATTCAAGAATTCAAGCATTGCCAACCATGTCTTCATTTTGTTAGTGTTGTGCCCTAGAGGCAATCACTTGTACGTTGTATATGACACATTTTATTTTATAAAAGGCATTATATATTTTACAGTTTCTTTTGATTACTTTTGTGTAATAAAACTATTAGATAAAGTCCCTAGTACAATACTGTGTTAAGGAATTCATGATAGAGATCATGATGTAAGATTCCTATTATTCTGTATAGTGTTTGTACTTAAATAGTCCCCAATGAGACAGGACATCATTAATGCATTAAGACTAGCATGTGTTAGACTTCCTAATTTGATCAGGCAGTGGTTCTCATATCCGTGAGTATTGAGATACTCAAAGTTAACACGTGAATGCTTGTTAGTGGAACAAGTTCATTGGATGACCTAGCTATGAGATAATCACATGGATAACTATTTAGTACCAGTGATATAATCTCAATATAGCAAACGTGCAAGTATCCTTAGACTTGAGATCTCCAAAGTACTTTGTTTGCCGAGCATTATGTTTTGATTCCAATCTTTGGAGCTCGATTGAGGGCTACCTGTGGGATAGATATTGGGTACATTGTGAGGTAAACGAAAATAGTTGAGAGGGTCAATAAAGGATTCACCACTCCTAATAATAGGGGCGAATATCTCACGACCACTTGTAGGAATTACTACTCAAGAAGTCCTTGGCCAAGACGTATGTACATTGGAAACAGTTCCAATTGATACACATCTAGAGTAGTGGGTTCCTGGTACAAGTATAATTATTTTTGGGCCAGAATTAATATATATTCTGGAGGGAGTTGGCACTAATTCCGTACTCTAGACCGAATGAGATATTGTCTAGTGAAAGGAGTTAATTGCACTGTAGTTTATTATTGAAGGGTTCATGTCAAGCCACTTGACTTCCTGGACTCTTGGGTGGTCATGATGTGTTGCTAGATATCGCTCATGATCTGGGAATATGGGTTTATTAATTGATGAATTAATATACCAATCCTGATTAGAATTAGTATGATTAATTCTAATTAATTAAGGATTATTAATCTCAAAGACGTTTGGATTAATTCATGTTCGCTACCAATTGACCGAGAAACCTAATAAGTCACACACAAAAGAGGAATATATACTCAATATGTTATTTGATAACATAGTGGGGTTTATTGTGAAAAAGAGAAGTTGATATGGCTAAATTATAATTAGTTATAATTTATGTGCCAATTTGTAAGTCTGAGAATTTGATGGGTTCTAATTGCAATTGGAGACTTGCAATTGTTTGTTTGGAATTTTCAGATGGTTTTATTGTTGAGTTTTTTCGTGTGACTCAAAAGGCACACATGAAACAAAACAACATAAAACCAAAGGGCACACAAGAGGATAAAGATATGATCTTTTGTTCTCTTCACTCTCTCTCTTTCGTGAGCTTCTTCAAGGAGAACACAACCCTTCTTCTTCTTCTTCTTTCTCTGGTTTTTGTTTATCAAGAAAACCCCCAGCCACCATTGTTGTTTTCGGCTAGCACAAAAAATCTTGGTGCTTAAGTGTAATCCTCCATGTGGATTTCTGTTAGAGATAATCACACACTGTGATTATAGTGGTTAGATATTCAACTCTAGTGGTGATTCTTCAAGAGGATTGCTGGATCGCGCCACAATTATCATACTTGAAGAAGGAAAGTTTTGTTTTCCACACAAACAAAGAAAGGTAAAAGCTGTTATCTTTGTTTCTTTGTTTTCTATCTATATGTCTTGTTTTCCACACATATGCGGATCCTGGGATAGTATCTCGTTCTTATTCTTCCACTGCACCATATATGATACGCGAGAGATACCCAACAGATTTAATGATTCACATGTTCAATAATCCAATATTTATGGTATTCTTAAGAATTTAAGATTCATAATGTTCATCATGTTTCCAAATCCATGTAAAAAGCTTGCACTTGAGTTTACCAGGAAAGCAGTTTTCGTATCAAGAAAACACACTTTATCAAAATCAGGATTAGAAAATTGAAAAGATCACACGAGATATTTCATATTCCAGATGTTCAAGAAATCGAGTGCTTGATAAAACTTTCAAACTCAAGTGTAACATCCATCTCATAATATATCAGGAAAGCACATGATCATTTCAGGCAAACACTTAGCTAAAGGGAATTCAAAAGACTTTGGACTTATCTCATGTCCTAGCTTTTGCGTCCTTAAGCCTTTGCGAGGCCCTTATAATAGATAACCAACATTGGTCATCATTTCACACTTCCTTTAATATTATAGAATTCACAACCAATACATTTTCATTACTCCTTTCCTCAAGCACATTTTCAAGGATTTCACATGAATCCTTAATCCTTCATGCTTTTAATAACTCACATGAAATAAACTCATTGCTTTACTTTCATAAACCAAAATTCTGCATTTCTTAATCACTTGGCATACCTTAGTATTCTTGTCATAATTTGTAATTCACAAGTCTAATTGATACCACACTAGTTCCAAAATATCCTTAAGACATTCCTTGATGATTTCCAACTCATGAACCACTGATTTCACATCTCATTTCATTCAGTTTGCTTACAACAACTCATTTCTCAATCCCGTCACAGTTTTGGCAGCTTCTGAAATTTTCATGAGAACTTTTTATTCACAACTCCAAATCGCATAAAATTGGTCCCAAAATGACCCTAAGACATTTATATACAAGTTTTGGATCATGGGGTTCCAAAAAAACTGGCCATATTGTTCAGTTTATTACATTTTCGAAGCTGCACGAAATTCTTTCAACACAAAATTTCTATTTTATCCCTTGGCTTCACTTAATCCATTCTCTTTTCTTTCCTATGCAATATATATATCGTATAATCATTGCAATACTTTTTTTTTATCATCTAAACATCACATAATCCTTCTTGATTCTAGTCATGCAGCACAATCAGTATCTTTCATGATTAAACAACAACAAAACCAACAACTTCGAATAACAACAACAATATTCCATTTTCTTTAACAATTAATCTCATTTTCCTTTCCATTTCTTACACCTTCTTATGTAGCCATGAACTATCAATTAAACCACCATCAAAACACCTTTATACACCATATAAAATAGTGTGCACATCCTTTCAAGGCTGCCGACACACACATTACACACAAACACTTCAAAACATGGCGAAATTCCAAAGAAAAACCATAATTCTCACGTATTTGTCAATAAAATTCAAATTAAAACAATCCTTACTGTAACACCCCGCTACCTAGGCCCGCCAGGGCCGGGGATGTCGCTCCGTCCAAAGGACAATGGGTCTTTATAACTAGGTCACACAATAAAATAGTGGAATAAAAATAATACTTTAACTTAAAATTTATTAAAACCCAAAATGAATCTAAGAATTTCCAAAAGAAAAACATATCCATAAATAAAATCATCCACTCTCAACTCCCCAAAGCAATACATAAAAATAAAAGACAACATTCTCCTCCAAGGCAGATAACACTAGCTACTCATCCCCACAGCAGGATCGACTTGAAATCATGGTAAAAAGGTGATGAGACAGAAATCTCAGTAAGTCCGTGTGTGTTTTGGGTGTTCAGTGAAAACAGTTCGCGGATGCAAAGTGTGAAATCTTTATAAGAGAAATATTGGCAAACAATAAATATTAGTCAAAAGCAAGAGTGGTGTTTTCCTCTTTTTGAAACCATACAAGTGCACAATAAAATCAACCACTCGTAAAGGTGGTCGTGGGCTACCACACGTTGGGCCCCATAACTATACAACGGTCAGAATACCACACTTTGTGCAGACTGACAAAAGAAATACTGGCAAGCAATGAATGATGTTCAAAAACGAGAGTGGCGTTTTGGCTTTCAAACCATACAGGTACAATAAAATCAACCACTCAAAATGGGTGGTAATGGGTTACCACACGTTGGGCCCCATGTCTACATGGTCAGTATGCCACACTTTGTGCATGCTGCCGGTCAGAATGCCACACTTTGTACAGACTGACAAAAGGTAGGTGATCAGCCTACCGGGTAAGATACTCCTCCTTCTCTATACCCAAACAACAACCGGGTGTCCACTCCGGCATAACACAGTCACTTGACTGTAATAAAAACTGCTAGCTAAGTAGTACTGACGTTTCTCTAAGTTGAGCTTATCTTCTGGAGGTGGCTTCCTGCCAGAAGACCCACTCTTGCTCTTCAAAATTAGTACTACTAGCCTACCCTTATTGAGTACTCAACGTAACGTATCCCACTTGGGAAAAATGAACAAAACATAGTTCTACTTGAAAATTGCAATTAAGGTTTTCCAAAGTTTGGGGCAAAACTGGTTTTAGAAAGAATTTTAGGTTTTGAGTAAAACCACCCCTTGATTTACAAATAATTTATTTGTCCGAAATGAGAATGGAAATAATCCTCAATTGCCTTTACAGAAATGAGTGACCATACACTCTACATTTGGCTTGCCAAAAAAAAATCATTTTTCATCAAACAGGTTTTATGCAGGAGATTACCTGATCCTTGCTCAAAACAAAGGTCTCCAACAGCTGACCAAACCCCGCATGGGCAAATACAAACCATAATCAAACTCAAGCCAGAATCTACTTTCTCAATTTAAAAGAACTCAACTTACTACTACCATGATCCTAGTGTCCCAAGCATTAAGGCCAAACAATAAATAAATAGGTTTATAAGCTAAGCCTAATTTGATATTTAAAATAATTAATGTTTTGGGAAATACGTACTAATAGGTTGAAGGTTGAAATCTTGCTAAAATAATTTAGAGTTTATTTGATGAAAAGTCCTAGGTAGTACTAGGTAAAATAATAATTTATTAATAATTAATTGCTAGAAAACAATTGATAGTTAAAATTAGTTGAAAATAAAATTTAATGAGTCTTGCTTGAAAAATAATAAATAAATTTTAATAGGTTTGATTAAAAGATAATAATTAAATTTTAACAATAAATATTTACCAATTATGATTATTTTCATAAAAGGCTTTATTTGATATTATAATATCTATATATTTTATTTTTCTACCAAAACTATTATTTATTTGACTAAAATATCCTATATATATAATAATCCAAATCTACCCCTCCTAGGGTTTTTGAAATTACTAGCCAAAAATCATAATATTAAATATTTTATTGAAGAAATAAAATTAGTTTAGGGACAACTAGATCATGACCATAGTTCTATTGCTAACCACAATCATGAACATTTACAACCCTTCAATTCATCAAATAATCCAAATCATGCATATAAGCATAGATCTAACGATATCAAGACATGATCTAACCTTTTCTAGCATAAATATGATCATGGCTTCAATAATACAACATGAATATAAATCCTATTCACCAAAGATGACATAATCTCTAGCATACTTGATCACAAATACTACCTATGACATGGAGACATGCATTAAACCGAAAATCGTCATACAATCAACCAAGATAATCCATCCATGCATAAATCACATCACCTTCATATTCATACATATATTCATGCTTCAATCCCAACAATACATACTCAAATCCTATCCACAATCCACCTTCTATCAACATCACCCTAGAGACATGAATCTAGAATTTAAAAGAAGGGTTAACAAGTCTTACTTGATTGATGAATACCTTGTTGGAGTTTCGAATGAATCTCATGTCCTAGATGCCTAAATCCGTCCAAATGAGATGAAGGAAGCATGGCCTTAGAGAAGAAACCATTCGGCCAAGTAAGTGAGTGGTTCAGCCAAGAGAGAGAAAGAGAGAAAGAAGGCTCATTAGCATGCTTAAACACATATATATTCATTAGAGATTGAAGATTAGCGAAGATGAAGTTGATTGAATAATCCTACCTTGAAGGTGTTCTTGAGCCTTCACAAAATTTCTGGTTTTTTATCCAAAAGTGCAAGTTGGATTTTGGAGTTTGATGTTAAAAATGGTACGGATGGACTCACAGCAATGAATAGATGAAATCTGGAATTTTTAGAGGTAGTTTGAAGTGATTTGGAGAGGTATTAGGTGAAAGGAAGGAGTAGGTGTTCTTGGTGTACTATGTGTTCTTGAAGGTTGAAGAGAGTAGAGAGCTTTTGGATGGAGGCTGCCGAAATTCTATGAGGATTAGGGTTGCCGATTTTCTGTAGGGTTTAGGTAGATGGTTTTTCTGGTTTGGAAGGGAAAAGGAAAGGCTAGTTGTTGGAATCCTTGAAGAATATTTTTATGAAGCAAATTTGGAAACTAAATATTCAAGAATATCTTTGATTATGGAAGAGCTCTTGGAAATCTGCCATGGCCGACTGCTTGTGCAGAATTTTGGCTGGATGAAAGCTGGTTGAAGGAGGCTAATGGTGGCTGAAATTAAGGAGTCTAATGGTGAAGGGAAGGTCTGGTTGTTTGAGGTATATTTTATGGAAAGTTGTTAAATCATGGTGGCTGGAATTTTGGTATCCAAATCAAGGCATGATTGCAGAATTTTTTTGGAAATCTTTTTGGCAGCCATGGCTGGATTTTCGTGCAGAACTTAGGGAGGACAATGGAGTTCAGTTAATGGAGGTTTAAGGGTGGTTTGAGCAGAAAAATGATGGAGTTTCGGCTAGGGTTGAATTAGGAAACAAAGCTGGACAAAATTCTGCACAGCATTTTCGCAAGGCTAGAATTTCCTAGGCAGTTTTCAGCTGCCCTTTTCCAGGCGATTTGCAAAGGCTTTGAAGGGGAATTTCTGGGGCTTTCAAGGCTGCAAAGCTGCGAATCTGCCCAGAAATTTTTTTCGTTTTGCACAGTATTTGTGCAATCCGAAAATGGCCTGGAAAATTCAGATTTCAAGCTGATCAAAAGGGCCATTTTATGGAAGCATTTGGGAGGGAATAATGGTTAATAATTTTGTCACCTTGAAGGCACAAAAAGCTGGAAAATTTTCTGTTCTAAGCATGAAGGGAAATGAACCTAGCTAGAGTGAATTTTTAGAAAGTTCACTAAGGAATTTAATTCACTTGAAATCTTTCCCCCTCTTCCATTGTTTCGGTCCATATGATGTCTTTTGCTAAGACATTTCGAACCTTCAAAGCCACCGCTCATTGCTAGAATTTTTCTAGAATAAAATTGGCTTGAACAAAATGAACAAACTAATGAATTGAGAAATAGGAAAATTAAGCATCAAGAGGAAATGAATTCCCCTTAGGAATTTTGTGTAGAGCAAAAGAGTAGGATTTCAAGACTCCTATCATATCTCTTATAGGACAACATCTATACCCTACTCCAAACACCACTAAGGCTGAAAATGATACTTCCCAAGGAAAAATAAAATTTAACCAAGCTAAAGCTCCTATGATGGAATTTGAACCCAAGACCTCAATTCCAAAGCTCTGACCACTAAATCACAACAACTCTTGTTCTTATTTCCTCTCTAAAATTCTTTTCCTATTTAATTCCCAAGCTATCTCCATACTTTCACCTCAGGCAAAAATTACCATTTTGACATTCTCACTTAATAATCATAATCAAGCCTTCTAGACTATAAAACACAAATTCAATGCATATAAAATCATATAAAAATATATTTAAACATGCAATAAATATGATATGCATCCCAACCCCCTTACTCTAACGTTGGCTTTGGTTGGGGTTTCACATCCTCCCCTCTTTAGAAGAATTTCGTTCCGAAATTCAGGCGTACTTCTATTTCAGATCAGGATACTTTCGCTTAACCCACCCTTGTAATTCCCATGTGGCATCTCACGTGCCTTGATGCTCCCACTGAACCTTTAGCATCGGTATTTGCTTGTTCCGGAGATTCTTGATACTGCAGACTAATATTCGCATGGGCTTCTCCACATAGCTCGATTGGGTTGCAACACCAACGGCTCATTATTCAAAACATGACCGAGATCGACATTGTACTTCTTTAATTGTGACACATGAAACACATCATGAATTCCGGTCAACACATCTGGCAAACCAAGTCGGTATGCTACCGGTCCAATCCTTTCCTTTATCGGGAACTGCCTCAAATACCTCGAATTCAATTTTCCACACTTTTGTCCAACACATCCTGAACCACTTGAATCTCCTACACTCTTAGTGTGGCCATACCGACTTTTCTGCTCAGTGCATCAGCAACAATGTTAGCCTTCCTGAGTCTCCAACTCCTGGTTGGTAGGGTGCTTGTTGGATTGCTACCTCTGGAAAGGTCCTTGCGGTTGCCTTGGCGGTTGGAAAGGCCTCGATGCCATTCTACTGCGGTCCTCATTTTCTGTCTGGGTAGTTGCGTCTACCGGCCCTGAATAGGTCATTGGAGGAGAGGTGCCAACGCCTTCCTCAATTCCAGCCTCAATCCTTTACAAACTGCCTTGTCCTATTCTGCTCGGTGTCCACTAATCTCTTGTAGTACTTCGATAGATGGGTGGACCGTGTTGCGTACTAGGCCACTGACATGCCTCCTTGCTTCAAATTCTGAAATTCGTCCTCTCGTTTTTCCACTACCCACTGAGGGATGTACTCAGCTCTGAAGGTTTCGATGAAACTGGACCACGTCCATTCTTGCTCGACCATTTTCCCGTCGTCTTGAATCTGCTGCCACCATGCCCGAGCTAGGCCTCTCAAATAGAATGCTACAAATTTAACCATCCGCTCCTCGATGTATTGGAGCGTTGCAAATATACTATCCATCTACTTGATCCATTGCTCTGCCTTCTGATCTTGCTTAACTTCGCCCAAGAAGACTGTGGCTGAAACTTCAAAAACCGCTCTAATGCCTCATCTTCTCCCTTAGGGACCCTCCGCACCATCAGGGTTTGCAGAACCTCTACCATCTTACTGAATGCTGTCCCATCGACACATCATCCGGTGCTTCAGACCCCCATTCCGAATCTGGCTTGTCTCATCCCCCCGATTAAGTGACGGCATTTGAGTCATCTCAAACTCCAATGCTACAGGCTCTGCTTCTGGAACTCTTTTGTTAATGTAGCTACATGGCGCTTAGGTGCCATTCTCAACCATGCCCAGATAATAAGTGTATGCATTCAAGTTGAAAATATTTTGAGCATGCATTCACATTCAGGTTTTAGTAAAAGAGAATCATATGCAAGTTTTTGTACATGATCAGATAATAATGATATCTACTCATTTTAAAAGAAAATTTGGTGATGTTATTTAGAGGAAAACCAAGTAATAAATACAACTCATGCTTTTCATAAAATCATACTTTCATAAAGAAGGGGTCGTCACATGCGATACCCTTTTATTCAGCAAAATAATCGAACCCTACAAGCAACATGCTTTTTTGAAAAGAATAAATGAACAAAAGAATGCAAATCCCAAAAGAGAGAGAGAGAGAGAGAGAGAGAGAGAGAGAGAGAAAGAGAGAGAGCAAATGCTACTAATTTTCTATACTCTACTCGCCGCTAGAGTCAGCAGAAGCATCTGGATCGTCAGAGGCTGGTTCCACGAGCCACCCAACGGAGCTATCGGGATTCCCCACATAATCCCTCGCAAAACCTGCATTCTCACTTGGCTTACCTAAATCACCCTCATTGCCCCTCTTAGCTCTCATAGCTGCCTCATAAATCTCATCCAAAGCTAATCTAATCGCCCCCTTAGGTGCAGGCCTCTCGTCTTCCGAGTCGTACAGGTCAAACAATCCTTTTCTCCTTAACTTAGCATCTACACCCAGTCTATATCGAAGTCCGCTCCTCTTAGGTCTCTCTTCTAGCTTCCCTTTCCCCTTATCTTCCATTCCTAAAGCGGGCTGCCTAAGCTCCCTTAATGCCGAGGTAACTCCATTCCTCAGCTTATAACCCTCATCACTGGACTCCTTGAGGTCATAGCAAGTAAAAGTCCTAACAAACTCACCTATCTTTGGGGTCCGAGGAGCCTCCATTGCATCCTCATCCTCCTCCTCTATCCCATCCATCTCTTCCTCACTCTCATCATCACTCTCATCCCCAAACTCATCTACCTCCCCTTTACTCAGCTTAGCCATCTCCTCATCTCCCTCACCCTCACTAACAAGCACATCTACCTCACCCTCATCATCCCCATCGTACTCATATACGCCCCCATCAACCTCCATCTCTGCCTCAACAACCGGGTCATCTAGCATAGGCGGCTCATGCTCCATCTTGTCCTCACTCAAAAACCAACCTCTCTTAGGCTCTGACTCCAAATCAGATGAGGGTGGATCTGCTACAAGTAATGGGGCCGGTGGGTTCCTGTAACCAGTGGGCCAGTCTTTGAAAGCCGATGCAACTCTTTTGACCATCCTATAAATAAAAAGTAAGGATTAGCACAAGATCAAAATACTTAAGGAAATAAAATCCAGAAAATCAACTGATTTCCTAAACCTAGTCTCTGATACCACTTGTAACACCCCGCTACCTAGGCCCGCCAGGGCCGGGGATGTCGCCCCGTCCAAAGGACAAGGGGTCTTTATAACTAGGTCACACAAATAAAATAGCGAAATAAAAATAATACTTTAACTTAAAATTTATTAAAACCTAGAATGAATCCAAGAATTCCCAAAAGAAAAAAAAATCCATAAATAAAATCATCCACTCACAACTCCCCAAAGCAATACGTAAAAATAAAAGACAACAATCTCTTCCAAGGCAGATAACACTAGCTACTCATCCCCACAGCAGGATCGACCTAAAATCATGCTAAAAAGGTGATGAGAAAGAAATCTCAGAAAGTCCGTGTGTGCTTTGGGTGTTCAGTGAAAACAGTTCGTGGATGCAAAGTGTGAAATCTTTATAAGAGAAATATTGGCAAGCAATAAACATTAGTCAAAAGCAAGAGTGGTGTTTTCCTCTTTTTGAAACCATACAAGTGCACAATAAAATCAACCACTCATAAAGGTGGTCGTGGGTTACCACACATTGGGCCCCAGAACCATACAACGGTCAGAATGCCACACTTTGTGCAGGCTGACAAAAGAAATACTGGCAAACAATGAATAATGTTCAAAAATAAGAGTGGCGTTTTGGCTTTCAAACCATACAGGTACAATAAAATCAACCACTCAAAATGAGTGGTAATAGGTTACCACACGTTGGGCCCCATGTCTACATGGTCAGTATGCCACACTTTGTGCATGCTGCCAGTCAGAATGCAACACTTTGTACAGACTGACAAAAGGTAGGTGATCAGCCTACCGGGCAAGATACTCCTCCTTCTCTATACCCAAACAACAACCGGGTATCCATTCAGGCATAACACAGTCACTTGACTGAAATAAAAACTGCTAGTTAAGTAGTACTGACGTTTCTCTAAGTTGAGCTTATCTTCTGGAGGTGGCTTCCTGCCAGAAGACTCACTCTTGCTCTTCAAAATTAGTACTACTAACCTACCCTTATTGAGTACTCAACGTAACGTATTCCACTTGGGACAAATGAACAAAACATAGTTCCACTTGAAAATTGCAATTAAGGTTTTCCAAAGTTTGGGGCAAAACTGGTTTTAGAAAGAATTTTAGGTTTTGAGTAGAACCGCCCCTTGATTTACAAATAATTTATGTGTCCGAAATGAGAATGGAAATAATCCTCAATTGCCTTTACAAAAATGAGTGACCATACACTCTACATTTGGCATGCCATAAAAAAAATCATTTTTCATCAAACAGGTTTTATGCAGGAGCTTACCTGATCCTTGCTCACAACAAAGGTCTCCAACAGCTGACCAAACCCCGCATGGGCAAATACAAACCACAATCAAAGTCAAGCCAGAATCTACTTTCTCAATTTAAAAGAACTCAACTTACTACTACCATGATCCTAGTGTCCCAAATTTTAAGTCCAAACAATAAATAAATAGGTTTATAAGCTAATCCTAATTTGATATTTAAAATAATTAATGTTTTGGGAAATACGTACTAATAGGTTGAAAGTTTAAAACTTGCTAAAATAATTTAGAGTTTATTTGATGAAAAGTCCTAAGTGGTACTAGGTAAAATATTAATTTATTAATAATTAATTGCTAGAAAACAATTGATAGTTAAAATTAGTTGAAAATAAAATTTAATGAGTCTTGCTTGAAAAATAATAAATAAATTTTAATAGGTTTGATTAAAAGATAATACATAAATTTTAATAATAAATATTTTACCTATTATGATTATTTTCATAAAAGGCTTTATTTGATATTATAATATCTATATATTTTATTTTTCTACCAAAACTATTATTTATTTGACTAAAATATCCTATATATATATATATATATATAATAATCCAAATCTACCCCTCCTAGGGTTTTTGAAATTACTAGCCAAAAATCATAATATTAAATATTTTATTGAAGAAATAAAATTAGTTTAGGGACAACTAGATCATGACCATGGTTCTATTGCTAACCACAATCATGAACATTTACAACCCTTCAATTCATCAAATAATCCAAATCATGCATATAAGCATAGATCTAACGATATCAAGACATGATCTAACCTTTTCTAGCATAAATATGATCATGGCTTCAATAATACAACATGAATATAAATCCTATTCACCAAAGGTGACATAATCTCTAGCATGCTTGATCACAAATACTACCTATGACATGGAGATATGCATTAAATCTCAAATCATCATACAATCAACCAAGATAATCCATCCATGCATAAATCCCATCTCCTTCATATTCGTACATATATTCATGCTTCAATCCCAATAATACATACTGAAATCCTATCCACAATCCACCTTCTATCAACATCACCCTAGAGACATGAATCTAGAATTTAAAAGAAGGGTTAACAAGGCTTACTTGATTGATGAATACCTTGAAGGAGTTTTGAATGAATCTTAACCCCTAGATGCCTAAATCCGTCCAAAGGAGATGAAGGTAGCATGGCCATGGAGAAGAAACCTTTCGGCCAAGTAAGTGAGTGGTTCGGCCAAGAGAGAGAGAGAGAGAGAGAGAGAGAAGGCTCATTAGCATGCTTAAACACATATATATTCATTAGAGATTGAAAATTAGCAAAGATGAAGTTGATTGAATAATCCTACCTTGAAGGTGTTCTTAAGCCTTCACAAAATTTCTGATTTTTGATCCAAAAGTGCAAGTTGGATTTTGTAGTTTGTTGTTAAAAATGGTACGGATGGACTCACAGCAATGAATAGATGAAATCTGGAATTTTTAGAGGTAGTTTGAAGTGATTTGGAGTGGTATTAGGTGAAAGAAAGGAGTAGGTGTTCTTGGCGTACTATGTATTCTTGAGGTTGAAGAGAATATAGAGCTTTTGGGTGGAGGCTGCCGAAATTCTATGAGGATTAGGGTTGCCAATTTTCTGTAGGGTTTAGGTAGATGGTTTTTCTGGTTTGGAAGGGAAAGGGAAAGGCTAGTTGTTGGAATCCTTGAAGAATATTTTTAGGAAGCAAATTTGGAAACTAAATATTCAAGAATATCTTTGATTATGGAATAGCTCTTGAAAATCTGCCATGGCCGACTGCTTGTGTAGAATTTTAGCTGGATGAAAGCTTGTTAAACGAGGCTGATGGTGGCCAAAATTAAGTATTCTAATGGTGAAGGGAAGGTCTGGTTGTTTGAGGTATATTTTATGGAAAGTTGTTAAATCATGGTGGTTGGAATTTTGGTATCCAAATCAAGGCATGATTGCGGATTTTTTTTGGAAATATTTTTGGCAGCCATGGCTGGATTTTCATGCAGAACTTAGGAAGGAAAATGGAGTTCAGTTAATGGAGGTTTAATGGTTTTTTGAGCAGAAAAATGATGGTGTTTCGGCTAGGGTTGAATTAGGAAACAAAGCTGGACAAAATTCTGCACAGCATTTTCGCAAGGCTGGAATTTCCTGGGCAGTTTTCGGCTGCCCTTTTCCAGGCGATTTGTAGAGGCTTTGAAGGGGAATTTTTGGGGCTTTCAAGACTGGTTTCCAGCCTACTTCATGGAGGAAAAACATGGCTAAGGTGCTGAACAAAAACTGGAAGAAAACAGCTTGGTTTCGGACCTCCAAAGCTGTGAATCTGCCCAGAAATTTTTCTGGTTTTGCACAGTATTTGTGCAATCCGAAAATGGCCAGGAAAATTCAAATTTCAAGCTGATCGAAAGGGCTATTTTCTGGTATCATTTGGGTGGGAATAATGGTTAAGAATTTCGTCGCCTTGTAGGCACACAAAGCTGGAAAAATTTCAGTTCTAAGCATGAAGGGATATGAACCTAGCTAGAGTGAATTTTTAGAAAGTTCACTAAGGAATTTAATTCACTTGAAATCTTTCTCCCTCTTCCATTATTTCGGTCCATATGATGTCTTTTTCTAAGACATTTCGAACCTTCAAAGCCACCGCACATTGCTATAATTTTTCTAGAATAAAATTGGCTTGAACAAAATGAACAAACTAATGAATTGAGAAATAGCAAAAATTAAGCATCAAGAGGAAATGAATTCCCCTTAGGAATTTTGTGTAGAGCAAAAGAGTGGGATTTGAAGACTCCTGTCATGTCTCTCATAGGACAACATCCCTACCCTACTCCAAACACCACTAAGGTTGAAAATGATACTTCCCAAGCAAAAATAAAATTTAACCAAGCTAAAGCTCCTATGATGGAATTTGAACCCAAGACCTCAAGAATTAATTCTAAGGCTCTAACCACTAAACCACAACAACTTTTGTTCTTATTTTCCCTCAAAAAAATATTTTCTTATTCAATCCTCAAGTTGTCTCCCTTTTTCCACCTAAAAAAAAATTACTATTTTGCCATTCTCAAGCAATACTCACAACCAAACCTTCGAGACAATAAAACTCAAATTCAAAGTATAGAAAATCATTTAAAAATATATTTAAACATGCAATAAAATATGATATGCATCCCAACCCCCTTACTCTAACTTTGGTTTTGGCTAGGGTTTCACACTTATTCATCATACTTCAATTTTAATTCATGACACATAACCTTTTACCTTGTTTGTTGATTGTTCTAAGCTGAAAATGCTCCAAGTTCCTTCCTTTTTCTCTTCTTAGATTGTTTTCTTTCTCATTTTCCATTTTCTCTCAATTTTCTCTATTTTTTTTTTCTCCCTTTTCTTTCCTTTTTTCCCTTCTCTCTTCCTCTCTTCTTATGAACGAAAATTGGCTATTTTGCAGCCTTTCCCACCGTCATTCTTGTGACCACACGGTCAAACGTTCATTAATGGTATTTTGGGCTATTATAGGCTAAATGTTGATGTGTAATGTTCTTATTTGCTTTTCTTTTTCTTTCTTTTCTCTTAAAGATTATTTCATAAGCTTTATATAATATAAAATTTGCATGGTATTTCAAGTAACCACCCTTTGACACTTGTTTTCTTTGTCCAATCACAATACGCCACTTGTTTTGATTTTGACCACAATTCACAATTGCCTCAGAAATAACTATATAATTCTAGTAAGTATTGGAAAAACTTTTTTATTCCACCAATGGAATAGTGGAAATCAAAATTCTCAAATTCTTCCCAATTTGCTGTCATAATTACATTAATACCCTTTAAAACTCAAATTATACCAAAATGTTCGTATCATCGCACTGATTAACTTTTGTTCTAGTCATTAATTAGCATATAAAAGTACGGGTAGAACAATCTCAAAACTCTATTTGGGTCCTTGAATATTTTTATTGCATCAAAACATTCATATTATTATACTACTCATTTCTTGATCTGGTCATTCAAACAAATTCTTATTTTATACATAGTAGTAGCTAATTAAAGTACAAAAGTGAGGGTTATTACAATCTCCCACCCTTCAAGAAATTCCATCCTTGAAATTTGTATTTGACTTGAATCCATTAGACGTCTAATTCTGGTTACTCATGTCTTCTGTTCCTTCTTTACTCTACATGAATCGTTATGGATCTTTTGTTTCCTTGTGATTCTCTAGCTTTGAATTCCTCATTGTTGGAATATATGCCCTCTAGACTAGATTATCTTATGTAATTATCGAATTTATTAATAAAAGAATTTATTCTCAAAATTTGCTTGTGAATTTATATTTTATTTGTGCACAATTTTTGTTTCGATAGGACCCATTGTATGTAAGTAAGTGATCCATGTGAATAGTGGTCTTTTACAGTAAGGCAAGGATCATAGGTTACTTAACACATAAATATTTGTTCTTGACCGATTGATGAGAATGTGAATCTCATCATGTATAGGTTATTGTGTTATGAATTTTAAATAGGGAATGGCTTACCTTTAGCCAGTGAGTAGTTCACTCGCTTGATAGCATGAGCCTATTTCGAATACGTAAAACATAACCTGTAATAGTGGTTTCTAAAAGTGCTATTTAAAAGAAACCTAAACTGTTACTATTATAGCATGGACTAATCTCTACTGCTTGAGTATGAGTTGGTGGTCTGACGAAGCTAAAAGCATATACTTTGATAAACTGTAATTGAGGTTCTTTCGTAGAACCAATATAATTGTATGTTGGGTATAAGTGACTAGTTAGTTAAGATAGACTTATACAAGATAATTTCTACACTATATTGCCCCTTATGACTGTTCAAATGATTTAATAATCCAGGGCCTTGGGGAACATGACTTGGATGTTTTCTTTAGGGTAACTCCCTTGAAAAGTGAAAACATTCTAGGAGTCACGGATCATTGGACTAGAGGTTTAAGAATGGTAGATGTCTATTAGAGAGGTGTTAGTACACTATTCCTCTCTAATTGCACGATGAAGCATAAAGGGGTATTTTAGTCATTAGACATGCAGGTCGAAGACTTTGCTAACACAGCATTATCCTTGGGGTCAACATTTCCTTATAGTGATATTAGAAAATATTTAAAATACAAAATATGGCTATTTATATAGTAGGAGTATTTTGATCATTTTAGTAAGTAAGACAATGTGTCTTTTGGTTCCCGGATTGGCCCTTAAGTCATGAAGCATTTGGGTTAAGGAATTGATCTTGATAATTATGGATTTTTAGTTTTTTAGGCTAATTTATTATTGTATTAGAATAAATTAAAAGGTCCGAGAGAGAGTATTTATTTTATCTAATTTAAATGGTTAATTATTTATTCAGGGCCAAGGCCCAAATTGAATAATTAAAAAATTAATCTGGATCTAGATAAAATGTATGAAATTTTATTTGGTCTATTTGGGCTTGCTATTATTTATTGGGCTATTTAATAAAGCCTAGAAAATAAATAATTGAGATTTATTATTTATAGGTATCCAAGCCCAAGAATAGATAATTTATCTGGCCCAATGAATAAGACCAAGATAAAATAAAATTTATTTAAAAAATTAAATTAATTAATTATTAATTTAATTAATTAATTAATTAAAATAAAATAACAATTAAAAAAAACAACACAAGATGCAACCCGTGTTGTTTCGCGTACAAGATAACAAAAAGTATGGAAGATTTCGGTTTTCATACATAATGTCTTCTCTCTTGGGTATCTATCCAAAGGAATTGAAATTGGGAGGAGTAGAGCAATTTTGGTGATTTTGTGTGAGTCACAGAAGCAAAGAAAAAAAATCACAGAAGCTCTGCGTATTTTCTTGGCATTCACAGAAGCTAAACCTAATTTCAAAGAAGACCAAAGTTGATCAAAACCTAATATTCAGGCTTTCTTTGGCTGCACTACGGGCACCATTTTAGAGGATCGAAAGTTTTGCGTGGATGTGACACAGTAGACTTTTACATGGACGTGAGCCACTTACCTCAAACATTATTATACAAATATATATACCAGTCCGAAGAGGGCCACTTCATCATAGAGGTAAAATTTTCGTTTTCCTATCATGCTTTCATTTTGATTATTTTTGCCATTTTAAGCCTTTACTCATGAGCAGAAGGGGTAGTTTCTTGTTTCTTAGTATAGGGACAACTAGCAAATATCCCTTTTTCCCACATTGATAACATGCTCTAAGTCTCTTCCGGCAATACTTATGGGTATGTCTATCCCTATGAAAATAAGTAAATTGAACATATTTTGTCCTTCTTGAAATTAGCTCTTTCATTTTTTGGGTACTTTTTTTTATACTGATGACTAATGTCAGCTTCCCTCTTACACTTTTGTCTGGCTTGATTCAAATCTTCCATTTCTAGCCGATAGGCTGTTTCTACGGCCACACTCTATCCTGTCCGGGCCATAGCAATTAGTGTTCTTCTTAATTCAGGTCGTAATCCCTTTATGAATCACTGAATTCTATCAAAGTCTATTTGTACCCACGAAGGGTAATATTTGGAAAGTAGAATAAACTCAATAGCATATTTCCCTAAAGTCCTTTTCTGCTTGGGAAAAATTTTGAAATTCTTCTTCCTTGCTTTCAACTATCCATTGGGGTATAAATTCATTTAAAAAATCTTTCCTAGTCTAGTATTTTTGTTTTTGTTCTTGCACTTCTTTCTTCCATATCCACCAATCTCAAGCAAGTCCTTAATGTTTAAAAGCAAGAAAGTAGATTTTCCTCTACTTAGAATAATCTAGGACTATAAATATGTCATCCATTTGCTCCATCTAGGACTTGACTTCTTGTTCCAAGTCTGCTTGTCCATAATATTGATGGGGATTGAACTTTAGAAATCGTTCTAGTACTCTATCCCTTCCCTTCTTAGGATATTATCCTTCTTGGGTTGGAGCTTCAGTTATTCGTTGAAGTACTAAGGCAATGTTTTGTAATGCTTGCGCCATCTCATTTCCTTGAGGGTATGTTTCCATTCTAGGGGTAGGATTTCAAGTAATATTAGCCGCATTTCCTCTAGATCGATCTCCAGTACTACTACGAGTAACCTTTTGCAGCATATCTTTGTCTTCTTAAATCTGTGAAACACCAAGTAAATATATACATCTCAACACTTCCCATTCATATAACATGAAATAGAAGAAAATTTTTATTATATACATGTAACATGTATCTCTTGAGAAATTCTCCTATTCTTTTAGCTTAATAATATACCTTCACATACATCATTCTCGTATGATCTGTAATTAAGCCTCTAATATTTATATGATTTTGCATATAGATCATGCTTTTGTTTCCTTAGACTGCCCTAAATCACTTTCTTTCAACTTTCATGATTACTTCCCAAGGGTCATCCATCCTAAGATTTCTCTAGCCTAGGCACGCTTAAGTTCAAATGCCCAATAATTTTTGGTAGATTAGTGCTGATATAATCATATCCTTTCACACACTATGACAAAATAGGACTTTTAGCACTCAAATATAACATTGGAACACTATACAAGTGTGCATATCCTTATTTCCATACTTCGTATTACACTATACACAAAAGGCCATTAAGTGTTCAACCTCATTTACTCATCATCTCACTATTACTAATCCTAAAATAAGAAGTTCAAAATTAGTAAATACCTTTTTAAACAGATCAAATATGAGGCCTCCCAGACCTCAACCTCTTTACTCTTATCCAAGCTTGCGATCACAGACTTTTTAAGAATGTATCAGAATTATCTCAACTTTCTTTCATTCTAACTCATCGAAGAGATTATGTCCAACTTAGATACCCCAAATTCTTATACTTCATCTATCCTTATATCTAAGTCCATAAAATTTACTAACTTATAAATCTACATCAGTGTATACTAAGTGGACTCCATTGTATCCCATAAGAGGCTCTACTATACCAATCAAATCTTTATTATGGATTCTACTATACTTTGATACTATTTATAACACCCCATATTACCATGGCATAGTGGGCTGTAACTTTATAGGATGTTACCTAGTCTGATTACTTAGATAAGGGGTCTTTATAACAAACTTCATTTAATAGGCTATGGAAAAATTTTCAAAATTACTTTTATTGAATATAGAAAAGTACATAGAATTTAACTTTTGATTCTATGTGCTTTTGATACATATACTCAATGGTATAATATATCCAAGATGTAGCATAAGCACGATGGACTCCTAGTGGCTTATGTATAATATTCCTTCAGTCAGCTCGACTTTGTGGCTTTATGACTCAAACAAGAAAGAAATTGGCCCGGGCAAGTTATCAGTTTAAGGAAGATGCAGCTTCGATGGGAAATAGCTTGGTGACTCAGCAAGAGAAACGGGCTTATCTCGGTCAAAGAAAGAAAGGAAAAGTAGCTGGCTTGACTAGCTCGGAAATGGCTCGACTAGCAACTTGATTGAAGAAAAAATGAAATGTCTTCAAGTCTTTAGTGGCTTCTTAGTTTCATTGGTTTCTTGGCTTTGTGGCTTTGACAAATAACGTGGCTTGGACTGTCTAAGTCAGTAACTCACAACAAATTTAAAGGCGGTGGACTTTGTGCAGGTTATCAAAGCCTAATAGGAAACTACTCTTTTGGTATACTAGATTTTTAGGAAGCCTTTGTGCTTCTAAATAAAGGGCAATCAAGTAGGAAAATTAGGTGCGCAATATCGAGAACTAGAAATATATTTAAAGTGCACCATGTAATATTTTCTCTGGAGAAATTTATCACTCAAGGAGCATTGATTTAGAAGAGTTTTCATTGGAGGTTGAAGGGCTTGTCTAAGAGCACATATCTCTTTCCTTTGTTTTCTTTTTCTAAAACAATAATGTGATCAATGTTTTTTTTGTAATCTGACATTATTTTAGGATTCATGATTTTTTGAGTTAATTTAGTCTTTTGATCGATTGATTATTATGCTTGGTATTTGATTGAGAAATTGATTCATTGATTCTTCCTGTTGACTTGCAAAAGAGGTTGATAGCGGTTTCAATTTAATTAATTTCATATTTTTTATCTCTTAACTTGCTTTAAAAAGGGGGTTAATTGTCAAGAACTTGGGTAACCAAAGATTTTTAGAATATAGAGTCATTGGCTAATTTCATACTTTAAATCACCTAGAATATAGGAGTTTATGTAAGGATTAGTTTTAATGAACCTTTTGGATAAATTGGTTAAGACAGAATATGTTCATTGATTTAACTAGATAGTGATTCTATGGACTACAAATGAAGTGGTCTATTAATTTGAATTCCCTCATGATACCCAAATAATAATTGATTATGATAATTATTAAGTGATTCATTGCCATGTCTTCAAGAATATTTGTCAAAATTGTATATTCTTTCATCCTTAAATTGTATATATTTTTCTTTACTTTCTTTTTTATTTTCTTATCACTTTATTTGATTGGTTAAATAATGAATAAAAAGTGACTAATGGCAGTTGTTCCTGAAGGATCAATAATCGTTAATTCCCTATACGATGCTTGCAATGAGTATACTTACTCATATGTGTAATTTTGGGATTAATATTTTAATGAGAACTTGGTTAGGGATGGATTGAAAATTGTATGATTTTTCTACACACAAATTCTACGCGTCAAGTTTTGACGTTGTTGTCAGGAAACAATATTATGGATTCTTGGAATTCATTAATTTAGCCATGTAAATATGTAAAAATATATTTTTTTTCTTTTGCACCATGTAAATAATTTTCTTGTTGCATTGTATATATTTACATAATTTGAAAAAAAAAATTTGTTGTGAATAGACCATATATTGTTGTACTATCATAATTTTTTTTTGTATTTTTATTAGTTATTAAATGTTTCATGCCTCTAATATTAACAATAGTAATATTTGTACTTATATTTTGTAATTAGAATCTCTTTGTTGTATTTACGTTTGTAGTGTTATTGTATTCTTTAATTATAATAACAACAATCATAGTAGTAGTAATTCTAATACTAATTAGTTGTAATTTAATTGTACTATTGTAACATAATTTATTACAGTATATTTTTATTTCTATTATGACAGTATTTTCTTGTTTCTTTCAAAAAAAAAAAAAAAAATGTTGTAAGTAAACCTTATGTCGTTGTGTTCTTTCCCGGGGATGCGTCTTCGTTGTAGAATATAATTGTTGTCTTCTTATTGCTGAAAAAAAAAAAAAAAAGGCTGTGGACAAATATAATGTTGTATTATCATTATAATAAATAATTATAATAATTGTAGTTGTAATTAATTGTAAACTATATTGTTGTGTTTATGTTATTGCAAAATTCTTGAATAATTCATTTATTGTAATTTTACATTTTTTTTTTAGTTGCAAATCATGCTCATAGTATTGTACTAAAAAAATCAAAAGAAAAAAAAAAGAAAAACAATATAAAGCCGGGCATGACGTTTATTAAGGCTGGCCCGGCTTCGATTCCAAAACATCATAGCCAGCCGCACCAAGCCTTAGTTTGTTGACATTTATAATAATAAAAAATTCTTTTTTTTCTTTATTTTTTCCTTGTAATTGTTGTTCTTGTAATATTAGTTAACTATAATTGCAAAATATGATATTTTCCTATTAGATTAGCAGTGTGAATGTTGTTGTATTTTTATTAACTGTTATTATTTAAAATTATATATATATATGTATGTATGTATGTATGTATAATAAATATTTTATTATTTTAAATAAGTATGTTTTTCTTTTTCTTTTTCTTTTTTGTATTCATTTTGTACGCAAAAATTGTTGTGAAATCAATATGTTGTGTAAATGCCTATTGTTAAATTTTCTTGACGTAAAAAAAAATTATTATTTTTATTTTTTAAGAAAATTAAAAAAAATTCTCGGGTTTTCTACAAAAAAGCTTGCGCTAGCTTTGTACCTTAAATAAAAAAAAAAAGAAAAAAAAAAAAGAAGCGGAAAGCAGTGGCTTTACCCAGCCACAACAAAAAGGTAGCCTGGCTCTCCATTTTTGTTTCCTCTCCAGAATTCCTTTCCCATTTATTCTTCTTTGCCCCTTTTCACTGATTGTCTTCTTCCTACCATCTTCTTCAATTTTTCTAAATCCTCTTGAATTTCTTAGAATTTTTTGTATTTAATTTGAAGGAAATATTAACTCGGCTTGGAAATATAGTAGTTGATTTTATTTTATGTGAGCATTTTTGTCTTCTAAAATGGCCTATGCATTTTTTTTGAAATTCTTGACTTCATGTAGATTTTGGCTAATTTGTCAGCCTTGATATTATTTTTGTGTTTGATTGTGTTGTTGGAGTTGATGACATTGTGGATTGGAATTGTGCTATTGTAACTGTGAAGTGGCTTTGTGGAAGAAATTGTTGCATGAAAATTTTAGAGGAAGTTATTTGGAAATACTTGAGGGAGTTGTGTGTTTGTGCTTCATTGCAAAAATTCTTTTGAAAGCTTTGTTTGTTGTTAAGCAACAATGCCTAGGACCAAACCAAACAAACAAACATGATGTATTCCTGTGCCATATCAAGGTCACTCAGGACATTTATAGAGATTGCTGGTGTCACTTTTGGGATTGTCAAGGAGGACCTAAAGGCCCGTTTGGTGGTTCAACTTCAATGGGTTTATTAACTCCACTCTTGATGACAATAGTCCTTTTAGCTTTTAGAAGATGAAATTCACTTTCATTGGAGCTGATCTGCCTTGGGAAGTACAATTTTTCTTCCCTCTTTATCTTTTTGGTCCCTTGGATATACGTTATTGTGATATTTTAGGTCATTGAGGAAAGTGTCCAATTTAAGTGTGGGGGAGGAATTCAATACTTTACAAAGTGCATCTTTTTGAAATTATAATCACTTTTCTTAAGAATTTGGGACAATTTATTTATTTATTTTTTTTTTACATGAGTAAATGGTTTTTGGTATGAGGTTGTTTTGCCTATGATAAGGTTATGATTTTCTTTCTGACTTTGGATATGATTTTGTCATTCAATTGGTTGCATTTTTTTGTAGTAAACTTGTGTATTAGGTTGAATATGTTAAGTCTTGAGAGTTTAAGTTAATCTTGGTTATGTTTTGGGATTTAGATTTTATTTTACTCTTGTTTGGATATGGATGTTGTGATGAAATATAGGAAAAGTTGTTAACTAATTCTTATTTCCTGGTTTTATAATTTATTTATCTTTGAGTTGAGAATAAGGAATGTAAGAAACATAGAAAAAAAAATGAGTAGAAAAAATCATTGTTTTGAGATATTGAAAAATGATGAAGAGAAAAAATGTTCTTGTTTGAAATTTTGAAGACCTTTTGCTGAAAAGTGGGTTAATATGGAAAGAAGTAGCAAGTATTGTTCTATGCATTCTCTTGATGCTATCCCAAAGGCAAGAAGGCAAGAAAAGAAAAAAAATTTGTTGAAAAAATGATAATGACTACAAGGGAGCTGATACAGTGTGTGAAGAGGAATCCATTTACTTGAGGCTAATACCCTAAATCATCTTTAAAAAAAAAAATGAGTGTTGAAAAAAATCAAAGAAAATTTTGAGTATTTCCTTATTTCGCTACTTAGAGTTGTGCAAATTTGATTCTATGAGTTTTGAATTGCTTGAACAAGTAGACTTATATGATTTGTGTTATCCATGTCTTGGCTTAAAGGTTGAAATAATTTTCTAAGACTAAAGTATAAGCTTATTTAACATAACTTTGAGTGGCTTGACATATGTGATTTAATGCATGAGTTTACAAAGGTTTTTAAAAGGTTAAATGGTTGTAAAGGAAATTATTACTTTCTTGTGGATGAATTTGATTAAGAATAAGTTTGATAAGTTGTTTTGTCTTGTTCATTAGTTATGTGTTTAGTGTTTAATTCCTGTTTGCTTGAGGACAAGCAAAAGCTTAAGTGTCGGGGAATATGATAGGGCCTAATTATGTCATATTTTCTTAGTTATTCCAGGGTATTTTGTGATACTTTTAATTTAATAACTAGTCATTTTCCTTCCTATTTGATATTTTGCCTATAGAAAGGTTTTCATGTGATTTTGTGAAGAAATTTTAGAATTTGGAGTTAAATCCCGCAAATCCAAAATGGACCCAGTGCCAGTCCATGAAGTTTGAACCAGCCCTGGCTTGGTTCTATAAAAATAGAGCAAAAAATAGGGGAAGAACCGAACAAAACAAAGTTGAACGGGAGGTATTTCAAGCTTATGAATCGGTGACCGGCTCAAAAAATAGCAAAGCAAGGAAATTATGTAAGTAAAGTCGCGTATGGCTTCACAATAGCCACGGCTAGCTTCCAAGGAAATTGAGAGAGAAGCCGTGTGCAGCTTCAGTGAAGCCATGGCCGAATGGTTATTTTCCTTTTTATTCTCTTATGACTTTATTGTGTAAGTTAAATAATGAATGAAAAGTGACTAATGGTAGTTGTTCCTTGAGAATCAATACTCGTTAATTCCCTATACTATGCTTGTAGTGAATATACTTACTCATATATGTAATTTGGGGATTAATGTTTTAATTAAAACTTTGTTAGGGATAGACTTAAAATTGTATGATTTTTATACACCTAAATTCTACACATGAATAATACATGTGTGAGCGTAAGGCTCAGTGAATCCTATGTGTGCTAGTGTTTTCAACTGAAAATAACTTATGGAGAGTAATCTCTAACATAAACAAGCTAGTTCAGAAATTCTCATGTGAAAACATTCTAAAACAAATATTTAAGGATTTTGAGTGAAAACATGTTGATTCAAGTACTAAAGAATTCTAGTATAAGATATTCTAAATCACCTATTCAAGTATTTGAGTATCCAAGTATTCAAGAATAGTCAGTGTTTGTGTAGAGTATTCAAGTCAGTGCTTACGCCAAGTAGTCAAGTTAGTGTTTACGCTAAGTTGTATGGTTGCACCAAGTATTGTGATTACTCCAAGTATTCAAGTTAGTGCTTATGCCAAGAAGTCAAGTCAGTGCTTACGCCATGTATTCAAGGATTCAAGCATTGTTAGTTATGTCTTGGATTCAAGGAGTGACATGTTCAAGAATTCTAGACTCATGGTATTCTCAAGAATTCAATATTCATCATGTTCATCATGTTTCCAAATCTATGTAAAAAGCTCAAATTTGAGTTTACTGGGAAAGTAGTTTCCATATCAGAAAAACACACTTTACCAAAACTAATATTTGAAAATCGAAAAGATCATACGAGATACTTCATATTCAAGATGTTCAAGAAATTGAGTGCTTGATAATGCTTTCAAACTCAAGTGTAACATTCATATCATAATATATCAGGAAAGCATTAACTATACTAGGAACGCACATGATCATTTTTGGAAAACACTTAGCTAAACAGAATTTAAAAGACTTGGGACACACCTCATGTCCTAGCTATTGTGCAATAAAATATTCGTAATCCTTAAACCTTTGCGAGACCCTTAAAATAGATAACCTACATTGGTCATCATTTCACACTTCCTTTAATATTATAGAATTCACAACTAATACAATTTCATTACTTCTTTCCTCAAACATATTTTCAAGGCTTTCACAAGAATCCTTAATCCTTCATGCGTTTAATAAATCACAGGAAATAAACTCATAGCTTCAGTTTCTTAAACCAAAATTCAGTTTTTTTTTTTTCTCACTTGGCATACCTTAGTATTCTTGTCATAATTTTTAATTTACAAGTCCGATTGATGCCAAAGTAGTTCCAAATGTACTCAATAATATTCCTTGATGATTTCCAACTCATAAAACACTGATTTCCCTTCTCATTTAATTCAATTTTGCTTACAACAACTATGTTTCTCAATCCCGTCACAGTTTTTGGCAGCTTGTAGTATTTTAATCAAAACGTTTTATTCACAACAGCAAATCACGTAAAATTGGTCCCAAAATGATCATAAGACATTTAGATACAAGTTTTAGGTCATAAGGTTCCAAAACAACCAGCCATACTGTTCTTTTTACTACTTTTTCAGCGCAACACGAAATTCTTCCAACACAGAATTTCTATTTTGTTCCATTCCTTCACTTAATCCATTGTTTTTTCCTTCCTATACAATATATATATATATATATATATATCATTTAATCATTGAAATACTTTTTTTTATCATCTAAACATCACATAATTCTTCTTGATTCTAGTCATGCATAATTAATATCTTTCATGTTTAAACAATAGCAAAACCAACAGCTTTGAATAATAACAACAATATTCCATTTTCTTTAAGAAGTAAACTCTTTTTCCTTTCCATTTTTTACACCTTCTTGTGTAGCCCATGAACTAACAATTAAACCACCATCAAAACACCTTTATTCACCATTTAAAACATAGCGCATATCCTCTCAAGGCTGCCGACACACACAACACACACAAACACTTCAAAACATGGCTAAATTCCAAAGAAAAACTATAATTCTCATGAATTTCTCAATACAATTCATAATAAAACAATCCTTATTTTTCATGCTTCAACTTAAATTCATGAAACATAACCTTTTACCTTGTTTGTTGATTGCTATAGGTGGAAAATGCTCCAAGTTCCTTCCTTTTTCTCTTCTTGGAATGTTTTTTCTCTCAATTTTCTCTAGTTTTTTCTCCCTTTACTTTCCCCTCCTCCTCTTCTCTCTTCCTTTCTTCTTATGAACGAAAATTGGCTGTTTTGTAGCCTTTCCTGTCGTCATTCTTCTGTCACACATTCATTAATGGTATTGTGGGCTAAGCGTTGATGTGTAATGTTCTCATTTGGTATTCTTTTTCTTTTTGATCTCTTAAAGCTTATTTCATAAGCATTATATAATGTGCATGGTATTTTGACACTTGTTTTCTTTGTCCAATCACAATACACTGCTTGTTTCGATTTCAACTGCATTCATAATTTAATTAAGAAATAACTATAATTCCGGAAAGTATTGGAAAGACTTTTTTATTCCACCGATGAAATCTACACATTTTACTGAAATCAATGGTGGGAATCCGAATTCCCAAATTCTTTCTCAATTCTTCTTGATTTGCAGTCTAAATTTTGATAGCGGTTAAAATTACAATAATACCTTTTAAAACTCAAATTATTCCAAAATGTTCATCTAATTGCACTGATGAACTTTTGTTCTGAGCTTATACCTAAATTCTTATTTTATATGAAGTACTCATTAATTGGAACATAAAAGCACAAGTAGAACAATCTCAAAATTCTATCTGGGTCCTTGAATATATATATATATATATATATATATATTTTGCATCAAAATGTTCATCTCATTATACTGCTCATTTTCTTGTTCTGGTCATTCATACAAATTCTAATTCTAAACATACTAGTAGTCGATTAAAGTACAAAAGTGAGGGTTATTACATTTTTAGGTCAAAACACATGAGTTTTTGTATTTTTGTTTTCGTGTGTTTGTTTGATTTTCATGCAATTTTCTTGGGTTTTTCTTTTGGCCATTTGATGGATTTTACCTTTTGGTTTGTTCTCCAATGTAGGGAATTGTTGTACTTGCTAAAAATATAAAGTTTGGTTGAAAATGGCATGAAAAACTAATATTTTTAGGTCAACATGGGTTGGCATATGCCCTGTGTGACCAATACCCTCTTCAACATGCCCATATTTCAAAATTCAAAACTGTGTTGCAAGAAATAGTGCTTAACATAGGTTGGAACACAACCATGTTCTAGCTTATGTGAACAAGGTAAAATTTTAAAAATTATAGAAAGGAACACAGCTTGGAACACATTGTGTTCTAGATTGTGTCTAAAACTTTTAAGTTACAGTGTATTGCAATTTTCCTCATTATTTTTCTATCCCTTTCAAGTTACATGGCTTCTCTCTCAAATATTCTTTTTTTTTTAAATCTAATAACCACCATCTAAACTTAAGATTTTATGCATCCCCCCATCATTACCCATCCCTCTCTCTTCAATTGAACACCAAAATCTTCGATTTTCACCATGAAAAATCTTTATTTTGGGAAGTTTTAAATTTCATAAACTCTTTGATGTTTTTTTGGCTGTTTTCCTCTGATTCTCACCACTAAAACTTAATAAAGTTTTCTTCTTTATCCTCAAATTAGTATGAGCAAGCATTCATTAACTTCAAATAGCAAGGAACTAGTTAAAAAAAAAAAAAAAAGCTGCCACAACCCATTCTTGTTGTGTTACTACAACTTCTCCCACTCTATTTCTAAAATTTAATAAAGCCCCATGTTGGTATGTATGAGACGTTATGTTCTAGACCTTTGAAACCTAATCATTTTATTGGTTTTGATGCTTTGAGAAGTATAGGTTTAGGACAAGAAATTCTGAATTTTATTGAGAAGGCGGGTTGGAATATGTTTTAAATGTTCATGAAGATGCATTTAAGGTAATTACTTTGGAATTTTAGTCTATATTTACAATGCAAAAGAGAAACATTAGTTGAATTGATAAAAAGGTGATAAGTGTAGATTGGCTTAGAATTTGGTGAATTTATGTATTGATGCGTCTATTATGGCTTGTGGTTTTTATATAATGGAGTTTTTAGGGACAGATATTTTTAAGGAGTTTTGTGTTCAATTTTCCATATCAGTTCACTTGTATTTTGGAATAGGATAGCCCCTGAGGGACATAACTCTGATCCTACACATCATAAGAGAACCCAAATTACTTCTTATTTTCTTAGATACTAATATAGGGCTTTAACTTATGCCATTGTCAGAAGAAGAGAGAGTACAAAAGTAGTGTCATAAAAGGACTTGTTCTATTTTTTGTGCTTAATGGAAGGAATTTATTATAACTTGGGGCATAGTTCTATTTATTTGGACTTAATGACAACTACAAATAAGGGATTTGTGGAGGGTAATTCATCACTAGCTGACCAAAAAATTCATTTGTTTAACTGGTTCCCTAGAAGAACTTTCTTATGCAAAATAGAATGCATAAAGACAGATTTCATGAGATGTATGGGGACGGTTAGGAAAATAGGGAATACCAATGTGCTTCAAGTAGCCTATGAAGGTGAAGATTTAGAAGAGAAGATGCCTAACCAAAAGGAACCAATTCTACCCGTCGATCCTATATCCTCAAAACTACAAACTCTTACAAGTCCTAGCTAGCAGCTGCCACCACAACCATCATGTCTGACTAATTGACTCAAATCAGCCAAAAGAAAATTAAAAAACATAAACTAAAAATGCAGTTAGCTAGGCAGAATAGCTACAAATAGAGATGCTAAGGAACCACAATACCACTCTTGCCTATCTCAATGATCACGTTGCTTAGATAGGAGGCTACATAGTCTCTAACTTCTAGAATATGGGACTTTAGCCCACTTCCAGTCTAGGTCCTCATTTCGGCTATTCTTCAAGGCCTGGCCTTGCTGATGAGAATAACGATAGGATCATGGGAGGAGATAACCATGCAACAACTAACTAGACCTTGTGGAGCTTTACTTCATGTAATAAGAGAAGTAATGTACTTATGTTATTTATTTATTTTTATGTTTTCCTTTCATGTCTGCATTTAATACAATAGGGGTCATACGTAATTTAAGTATGTGTGTCTATGTTAAGAGGAGGTGTAGGATTAAATATTACACAAGTGCAATAGAAAATAAAAATTAAATAAGAGTTTAGGATTGCATGCTTATTTTTTCTCCTAGAACTAGAAGAAATCATAGCAAAAATCAAAATATGCTATTTAGTAGTTTGCCTTAAACTCATCTGAACCATAACCTATGGAGTTGTACTAATTGGAAGTCCTACCAAAGGCCTACTTCTATGCATAAAATGTGTTCAATGCTGAAGCTCTTGTCCTTCTGAGGTATTTTCTTAATCTCACAAATATACTACTTGTAACACCCTCCTACCTACGTACCCCAAAATAGGCGAGGATGTTGCCCTGTATATAGGACAAGGAGTCTTTACAACTAGGTAAATAAAAAAGATAGAAGAAATAATCAAAGTTTAAAATATAATAAAATCCAAAACAATACTTGCACAAGTCTCTAAGTGATTAAATAATAACTAAAATCTCTCAAGAAACAAATACAATCAAAATCAATCTTCAAAACTTAGGACAACACAAAGCAATTCAACCTTCAAAACAGGATCAGCCTGAAAACATGACATATAAGGGTGGGGAGAAATATTTTCTAGTAAGTCCTGTGTGTGCATATGACAATTTAAGAAAACATTTCATGCATGCAAATTTTATAGAAGTTACAATAAAAAGTGTGCAACTCTAGAAACTCATCTTTAAACCTTGAGTGGTATTTTATCAGCTTTTGCAAAATAAAATGTACCACGTGTAAAAAAATAAACCACTCAAACAAAGTTAACTATGAAACCCTACATTATAGTTATAGCCATGAAACCCTACATCATGACCGTGTACTGTAAAACCTTGCATCACAATACAAGTGGGTAATCACCCCACTACATGAGATACTCCTCTATCTCTGCACCCTAACTTATAGGTTGTTTATTCCGAAAAAGAAACAGTCCACACGGACTGAGTTGCTACAATGGACCAGCCTTACTAACTAGAACTGTCATCTTGTCTAGAAAGAGTTTATCCCTCGATAGAGGCTTGTACTGAGAGACTTACCCTAACCTTCCAAGATTAGCTATAATCAGCCTACCTATATTAAGTATTCAATGTTATGTTTACCCCCCTTGGGAGAAATTCAACAAAGTGTGTTACTTTGAAATTGCAATTATGGTCATGAAATGTCTGAATTTAAAATCCGATTTAAAAAAATTTAACATTTTGTTTTGGAAAACCTTTGCTTGCTTAAAACTATCTTATTTTCATAGAAGATAGAGAATGTCTATAATTAGAATTCAAAGAATAACTTTACAATAAACATCACAATTGACTACCAGGACCGCTGTAGTTTAGCAAACAGTTTATGCAAGGACTTGCTTAATTCTTTTATCTTACGGATAAAATCTCCCGATGTTTGGATCAAAGATACCTAGCCCTATCAGACGTAAATACAAAGTACATGTTACTATTGGCCAACAACTCTTGTATCACAGGTGCATAAACAATTTTATAACTCTTTTCCCCTATCTTGCACCTTGCTTGGCAAATCCCTTTCAATACTTACATCATCATAGCATCAAAAGAGTTCAACTAGCAAAAGCAAGCCAACTGCAATCTTTATTGTTAACACAGCCTACTAAAGATGAAAGCACATCCAAAACACCGAGCATTCATAACTATGTATCCAAGACCCAAAATTTCCTACTAGCAATAGTAACTACTATTGATAGCAATGTCAAATAACAATTAATTTACATGTTCAACAATGTTGAACATGGATAAATAATGTGCTCTTGGTTAATCTAGCAAATAAAAACAATCATTAGTACTTCATAATATAAATACTAATTTTATAAATAATAAAGTTCATATCACATATAATATCTAGTAAACTATATGTATATTTTCTTTTATAAAATAGAGACTAGCTATTTGAATCCCCACCTGCAAAAGCCCACATTTTTACTTCCAATTTGCTACTACCTATACTGGGATGAGAATTTATATCAACGGCTAGAACAAAAGTTGATCGGTGTATTGAGACGAATACTTCGGTAAAATAAAGTTTTGTCGGGACTTGGATGTAATTATTGAATTTGTTCTACCCGTACCCTAAATTTTTGGAATGCTATTAAGATTAATAAAATAAAAATTTTAGGGTACTTTAGAAAGAGAAATTGATCAATACAATGATATGCACGTTTTGCACCAAACGTGCTACACGGGATATCGAGGGCATTTTTGTCATTTTGACCGCATTCGTGACTTCGACCATGAATTAAATCAAGTAGAGAGGGAATTGAAGAATTTATGTGTTACCAATGGATTCAATAGAATTTTTGGAGTTAGATAGTGAAATTAAATATTTTTCCATTACGGACTCGATTTTGGTCATTTCTGAAGAAAATAGAAAATTACGGTTGGAAATGGGACGTGTGGCTTGTTATGATCGGTGGATGAAAATAAGTGTCATTTAGTGATTGGTTAATAAAGAAAGTGCTTCTATTTGATTCGTTAATGAGGTCAAGTGTTTCTATTTGATTGGTTGTGATAAGTTGAGATAATTTAGAGGAACCGCAAGAAATAAATAACAATGGCCCACAAGCATGAAAAGTTTGACCAAGTTGGACCACCTTTTTGACCTCATTTGACCAAGCTTAATTAAGCTAATCTTGATTTGAGTAAGTGATAGGCGCTAAATTAGTCATGTTTTTCCTACTTATTTGAGGTTATTTTGTGATATATTTTGTTCAATAACTAGTTATATTCCTTCATATTTGAGATTTTACCCTTGGAAAGGTGTTTTGTTCATTATTTCAGATTTTTAGGATAAAACGAAACAAAAACATCGCAGAACAGAGGAGAGGCGGCGTCGGTTAGGGCTCTAGAACCAGCACCGGCCATGTACTGGATTGCATGAACTTTGAAGCGATAAAAATTATCAAAATAGAGTGGCTCCAAGAGTCAAGGCGGTGCCGGCTGCATTCTGATCTTCATTGTGCCAAATTCGGAGAAAAATCGGTAAACAAGTAGAGAAGCAGAACACAACCGGCGTCGGCTCTGAGAGCCTAGGCGGGGCTCCGAGAGCCTAGGCGGCACCGGCTGTGCCTTGAAGCTAAGGCGGTGCTATGATTTTTCTACGCGATTTTTGGTAATGTGTGGAGTTTTAGTATCTTTCAACTTCTACTCGGCCAAGAACTCTGTACTTACGAGTTTTGACACATCCTAAGTCTATAAATAGATGAAAAACACAAGGGAAAATAGGAGAATTCATTGATCATCATAGAAAATCACTCAATCTAAGGAGAAATTCTTCAATTCAATGAGGATTGTACAATAAGGTCTTCAGAGGAAGAAGAATGAGGCTTGTTTATGAGTGCTTTCTTTTACTTTGTTTTCTTTTTCTTGAATAATGATGTGTTAATTGTTTTATTGTAATTTGACATTATTTTAGAGGTATTTGATCTTTTGATTACTTGATTATTACTCTTGGTATTTAATTACTTAGGTTAATGGCAAGATTAATTGATTTTTTTCCATTAACTTACTTGAGAATAGGGTTGTTGGTGTCAATTTATTGATTTCATAGTTGTTGTCTTTTAACTTACCTAAAAATGGGGTTAATTGCTAAGGATGGAGTAATTAAAGGTTAATTAATGTCTGCCAGAGTATGGATTCATTGGCGAATTTCATGTTTTAAGTTTTCCTGAGAATGGAACTTGAATTAAGGATTGTGGTTAATGCATCTTTTGGGTAAAACTGGTTGAGACAGAGCATATGATGCCAAGTTACCTAGAAGATAGGGTTCATGGATTAGGAAATAAGTGAGTCTACTTTAATCCTAATGATGCCAAAAGAATGATTAGTTATGATAATGGTTGGGTTCTTTAAGATCGTGGTTGTCTAGACAATGGTTTAAGTTACACAATTCTACATCCTTGACATGTATATATTTTTATTTTGATTTGATTTTATTTCTTTTTATTTATTTTTCGCTTTATGGAGTCGGTTAAACAATGAAAGAAAGGTGATTAATGTTTACTTGTTCTTTGAGGATTGACAATCATTTGAACCCTATGCTCAGTTAATGATGAGTATATTTACTCATATATATGATTTGGGTTGAACGTTTTAATAAAAACATGATTGAGAATGTGCATAGTTTTTGTATGATTTTTACACCCAAGTCCAGACACATCAGTAAGTTAATCATGGTTGATTATGCATGGCCATGCAAGATTAGAAAATATCTATTAATTCTTGAGAATTCTAGGAATTTCTACACTTCATCACCATATGGACCAATGAAAACTCACCAAGTGTTGATTCTATGAATGGTTACAAGAACATTCATGCAAGAAATTTCCAAAGAATTCCATAGAACTCTGGAATATTCCGAAGAACACCTAAGTATCTAAGTGGACCAATCAATGGCTTCCAAATGTTAAGGCCATTTAATGCACCTTTGACTTGAAGACCATATTCCTCGACATATAGGCCATGAAGGCCAACTAAAATAGCTTTAGATAGCTAGAATTTCAGAGAAAACAAGAGAGAAAAGATAGAAGAGAAAAGAAAAGGAAATAGAGAAGAAAGAGAGAAAGAAACCAAAAATAGAGAGGAGAGAAAGAGAAAGAGAAAAGAAAAAGGATGCTTGGACTGTTTAGCCTCCAAACGCAGCAAAGAAAAGGTAAAGATCTACCTTACTTGAATTAAAGTTATTCTATAAAGCATGGACATCATTTTGGTATATATATTGTGAGAAATTTATGTGTGAATTATGGAAACTAGTTAGGTGAAGTTGTGTGAAAGCTGTCCTTGTGTGTAGAAAATTATGAGAGGTTTTATGTTCAGTAAATCTGTGATGTTTCTAGATTTGAACAAATAAGGAATATATATTTGTATCTAAGTATCATAGAGGAATTTTATAACAAATTTGAAGTTAATCAGATTTACGAATAAAATGTTATGGTGAAAATAGTAAAAGGTGCCAAATCAGAAATGGGATTTTACTACTGGATCTTTGTATTCAAAATTGAACAAAATGGAGAATAGAATTGGTACTCCATGAATTGAAACTTGTAAAGGAATGTCTTAAGGATATTTTACAATTGGTTTGACATCATTTGGATTTATAAATTAAAAGTTATGGGCAAAACAATTTAGGGTGTCAAACTGAAAAATTGTAGAATGTTAAGGAAAGAACGAATAGTGAAACTAAGTCAAAACTACTGAGGCTGTTTTTGCCCAGTACTGTGATACTGGAACCAGAACACTATAAACTGCCTATACTGAATTAAATTTAAGAGTCTTACGGTCATTTTGGTATATCATGAAGCCAAATCGGAGCTGTAAATTGAAAGTTATGTGTAAATCAAAATGGTGTGTCACACCAGTGAAATTCCAGAAAGTAGTCCGAAAATGAATGGACTTAAGGGTGACTACTTATGTGATTTTGGATAAATTAATTGGAAAAACATGAAGTGAATCCCTTTTTTATAAAGGGTGGAAGGATGCGGAAAAAGGAAAATGAAAGAATTGATCAAACGACGGAAAAACAACACGAACGAAAGTTAAACATTTTCCTTAACCGACAGCTAACCATCGGCCTCGTTGGCTAACCATTAGCTCCATCGGTTAAATGATAGTTGAACATCAGCTAACCGTCGGGCACGTCGGCCGGACGTCAGCTACCCGTCAGCTATTTTTTGGCCAAACATGAATTGACCTGAAAACGACATTTGATGTAGGTTTAGTGATAAACGGTTAACGGAACATCGAAAATGGTAGAAACGAAGGTTAAACAGCCATGAACGGAAATGATTGCTTTGGACACAAGGTGAGTCCCTTGGATTTCTAAAACTCTTTCTAAAGCTAGTGTTCTTTGTTTTTCCATGAAATGCTATATTATATACCATTTGGGACATTTTATGGAAATATGTTTGGAAACATTGAATTTAATCCTCTTTTGGAATTAGAATTCTGGATTCCTTTAAATGCATTCTTTTTGGAATCGGGTATTTCGAAAATGTTCCAAATATCTTTATTGGAATATTTTATGAAAACCTTTAGAACTCGGGTATTCAATAAATGACCAAAATATCCTTATTGGAAGGTTGAAACACCATTTTCCAAAAAATTATTGAGTTCTGAATACACTCTCTATTAAAGAGTTTTGGATTCATTTCTAATGAACAAATGATATGTTATCTCATAAAAGTTTTGTGTACTCTGCTTCATTAATAAAATATTAGCACACACGGGACTCATTGAGTGATTTTTTACTTACACGTGTCTTTTACCTTACCTTTTTGTAGGATCCAAAGTTGAAAGGATATAAGGATAGAGGACGATACCACAGTGACAGCAGAATAGGTTCAGTCGTTTCCCTTTTTGGATAACGTACCTTATTACTGAAGTTGAATGGAAACTTTCATGTATGAAATTTTTTATTACTTGTGCGCCCTTGACCATCAGTATGGGTTGTTGTATGAATCTGGACTTGCATACTCTGTTGATTTCCGTTATAAAGACCCCTTGTCTGGGAAACTGGACGGGACGACACCCGGTATTGATATGCTTCCGTTGTACTTTTAGTAGGGGTGTTACACCACCAAAAGCCAACCCTAGAGTAAGGGGGTCGAGATGCATATCGTATTATTTTGCATGAATATATATATTTTGAATGATTTTATGTGCTTTAGAATTATGATTTATATGCTAAAAGGCTTAGTTATGCTTATTGAGTAGGAATGGTAAAATGGTAATTTTGCTTGAAGTTAAAATAGGAAGATAGCTTGAGGAATGAATAGGAAGAATATTTGAGAGAGAAAATTAGAACAAGAGTTGTTGTGGTTTAGTGGTTAGAGCTTTGGAATTAATCTATAAGGTCATAAGTTCAAATCCCATCATTTAAGTTTTATCATGATTATTTTAATTTAAGGTTGGATTTTCATCTCTTGCATTCCATAAGTAAAAATAGGAGTGTTGTCCTAGGGGAGACTTGCAGGGAATGTCTTAATCCTATTCTTATATCCTAAAAAGAATTCTTGAGGGATTCATGTCCTTTTATTTCCTAGCTTACCCTAAACTCTTTACCAATTAAATTTTTTCAAAATTTATCCAAATCTATGTTTTTAATTCCAGAAAATTCAGCAAGGATTCTTGGCCTTTGAAATTTCGAAAATGATTTTTAGAGGTTGGAGATTAGGCTGAAAATAGGGAAGGAGTTAAGGAATATTCCCAAGAGAAATTAATATCCATGGTTGAGCCTTCAAACTCCACTTTATAGTGTTCATATCCTCCATAAAAAGAATTTGAAAATTTTCCAGATTCTTGAGCAGCCTTATCTTCGAAAATCTTAGCCATCTTCCTTACTCAATTGCTGCTATAAAATGGCCAATTTATTTAGCTTGAAGGCTGAAATTCTTTTGCAAAAACCAGACTGCACAAAGCTGTGCAAACCAGAAAAAAAAATTCTTGACAGTTTCGATGCATGGCAGTCGGAAATCAAAGCTGTTTCTATTACCTTCAAACCAGTAAATTACCTCTGCTTTTCCTCCATAAAGAAGGCTGGGAACCAGCTTGAAAGGGCCCTCAAACACCTCTCAAAACCCTCTACAAATCGACTGGAATATTGCAGAAAAACTGTACAGAAAATTCTGCAACCATTCGAACCACAACCAGAAAAATTCCAGCCTTGTCCGAAAACCACCATCAAATCTCTATAAGTTAATCCTTGTTCATCCATGAACTGAACACCATTACCCCCCTCCACTTACCTTGCACAACCGGACCCCATAGCCACACCCCAAATTTCTCCTCCAATCACTCCAATCAAACTTCCATTTGAAGTTCAAAAATTCCAGCATTTGCTCCATGAAAACACCCTTAGATTAGGCCTCATAACTAGTATTCTTCTACCATTAAACTCAGAAATTTGGCCAGCCTTATAGCTCCCTCAACCCTCATTCATTTAAGCAAATCTTAGCAAACCCATCGACCATTTGCAGCTCCAAGAAACCTCCCTCAATCAAACACCATTAACATATCTTCCACCTCAAAACACTTCTTAAATTTCTCCATTTGAATTTCAAACAACCAGATTTTTCTCTTCCTCCCTAAACTGAAAACCAAATCCCTGAACTCTTTCAATCATTCGGCCAGCCCTCTTCAGAAAATTCGTCTAGCATTCACCTCTAATCCTCTCCATTTTCACCAAGAACACCAAGAACACACACTACCTTTCTTCATGCCAAAGACCACTCTAAACACCACCAATCCCTCTCAAAAACTCTAGAACATGCCTACATACCCCCTAGAGTCCATTTCTAGAATTCATAACATCAAATCTCGAAAACAAAAATTTGCAATCGGATCAAAACTAGATTTTTCTTTGGAGTCTGAAGAACATCATCAAGGTAACCAAGAACAACTTTTGTTCATCTTCTTTCTTTCAACCCATAACATGTAATACTAATATTCTCTCTCTCTCTCTCTCTCTCTCTCTCTCTCTCTCTCTCTCTCTCTCTCTCTCTCTCGTTGACCTTCTTAAATCTTCATCACGATAATCATCCACCAAGTATTTCTCCTTAACCTACTTTTAAATTTTGAATTCATGTCTCTTGGATGTTGTTAGAGAGAATAGAATATGATTGGGGATTGAGTATATGCATATGTATGAAGGGGTTGAGATTGGAGCATGAGAATGATTGATCATGATTAAGTTTTATGAAATTCTTTGAGAATCGATGTATGTTCATCATGTCTTAGGGTGAGTATGAGTGTTTAAGCATGATAGATGTTATGTCACCTTTGATGAATATGATTTTTATGTTCTTATTTTTATTGAAGCCGTGAGTATGATTATGTTTAGTAGGGATTTGGCCATGTGATAGTAGGTATGGATTTATGTCTTTGTTCTTGAATAGAATAGTTTGTTGATTGATGTTGGAGTATATCCTCATGAATCTTGTTAGTAATAGAAAAATTATGATCATGACCTTGTTGATCCTAGGCTATTTTGATTAGCAAATTTTATTACCCTAACTAAAATTATTACTATGTTTTTCCTCCAAAGATTTCGAAATTCTTAGGAAGTTTTGGAATTGGAGTACTAAATGAAATAGTGATATTTTATTAGCCAAATAAATGATATCTCCTATTAAAAAAATAATATATATATATATATATATAAATAAAACCTTTGATATAAATGAGTAAAATATTAATGACCTTGTGGACCATATGTTCATAAATATTATTTATACTTATTAATCAAAATTTAATAAAAGTTATTTATTATTATTTTTAATGTGCATTGACTATTAATTAAGAGAGTAGTAATAATTTATTTTGCTAATTAAGAATTACCATTTATTAATATCAACTAAGAGTTAGGATTCTTTAATAATTAAACCCTAGTTTATTTATTAATAAAAACACTTAAGATTTATTATTTGAGTCTATAAGTTATTGGTAATTATGTTACAAAATCTAGTTATTTTAGCTTATCAAACTAGACTTATTTTATAAAAGCCTTTATCATCTAATCTTAAAGCTTAGGACATTAGGGTCATGATTATAATTAGTTGAACTAGGATTATTTATGTAAGTGAATATAGCTTGAGTATAACCTTATGACTTGTGTTTACCCTAGGCGGGGTTAGGTCAGCTTTGGAAGATTCTTGAGTTTGATCAAGTAAAGGATCAGGTAAGCCTCTGCATAAACTTATTTGAAGACAAAAGGTTTCTATGGCAAGCCAAACGTGAAGTGTTTGGACACTCAATTTGTAAAGGTAATTAAGGACTGTTTCTTTTTTATTTTAGGTAAGCAAATCATTTGAAAATTTAAACAAGCAGTTTTACAAATTCTAAAACTCTTTTTAAAACCCAACTTTGGTAAGAATTTTAGAAACCCTTAATTGCTATTTCCAAATAAAGCAATGTATGATCAGTTTTCTCCCAAGTAGGACAATCAACGTTGAGTACTCAATAAGGGTAGACTACTAGGACTAGTCTTTGAAGGGTTAAGGTAAGTCTCTCAATAGGTTGCCACCTCTGAGGGGTGAGTCCTTTCCGAATAGGATGCCAGTCCAGTAGGTCATGCCGGTCCGAGCTAGCAAGCTTCAATCATCTGAACTGTGTGTTTTCGGAGTGGACAACCGATAAGTTTGGGTGTAGAGAAGGAGGAGTATCTTACTTGGTAGGCCGATCACCTACCTTTTGTCAGTCTGCACAAAGTATGGCATTCTGACCATTATATGGCCATGGGACCCAACGTGTGGTAACCCATGGCTACCCATTTGACTGGTTGTATTTATTGTGCACATGTATGGTTTGAAAAGTAAAATGCCACTCTTTATTTTTAACCTTATTTATTGCTTGCCAACACTTTCTCTTTTACAATTTTTACAACTTGCATACATGAATTATTTTACCTGAAACACTCAAAGCACACACGGGCTTACTGAGATTTTTTTTTTTTTTTTTATCTCATCACCTTTTATGCCATGTTTTCAGGTCGATCCTACTGTGGAGATGAGTAGCTAGATTTGTTGCCTACTTTAAAAACTTTATATTATTTATTTTATGTGTTGTTTTGAGAGATGATAATAATCAAATTATTTTGGATTTGTTCATGAATTTTTGGGTTGTAATAAGTTCAATTTTAAAGTATTATCTTTATTTTTGTTTGTGTGACCTAATTATAAAGACCCATTGTCCTTTGGACAGGGCGACATCTCCGGCCCTATTGGGCCTAGGCAGTGGGGTGTTACAAGCTAATAAATATTGGATATTAATAAATGGTAATTTATCGATGCTAAATAATAGATCAAATAAGATTAATGGATATTTAAACTAGAGTTTTGATACCATTTTTATGTATGAAAATGATTGTAATAATAATAATAACAATAGTAGTAGTAGTAGTAGTAGTAGTAGTAGTAGTAGTAGTAGTTGTAGTAGTAGTAGTAGTAGTAGTAACAACAACAACAACAACAACAACAACAACAACAACAACGGCAATAATAATAATAATAATAATAATAATAATAATAATAATAATAATAATAATAATAATAATAATAATAATAATAATAATAATAATAATAATAATAATAATAATAATAATAATAATAATAATAATAATAATAATAAGAATGGTGATAATACTACCAATAAGACTAAGAATAATACAATCACAGTAATAATATTATTAAAAATAATATTTTTATTAATAATATTTATTAAGAATAAAAATAATGTTAGCAACAACAACAACAACAATAATAATAATGGTAATTTTGTAATTAAAAATAATAATGCTAATAGTAATAATAATATAAGAATAGTCGTAATAATAAGAATAATGAGATTAATTTTTGTATCAACAACAATAATAATATTACTATTATCAATTTAAAGGAGTAATAACTTTGTTATAAACAAATAAAGTAACAGATAAACAGGTAGAGATAATAACAACATTTATTCATCAAAAGTAGTCTTTTTAATACCATATCAATATCTACCAAGAGAATAATAATTATTGATAGCCAAATCTACAATATTAAAGCAACAACAAAAATCATCTGATGTTTTAATGTCATAAATTCTAATCTCACATCTCCTAACAAGCATGTCATAGCCTGACTAGCAACCCACAATTTCCTCATACCATCTTCACATTAAAAATCAATATCCAAAAGTAATTATTCAAGTAGTCATAATAACATCTCATAAAATCATTCACATCATAAATATTTTGCCCAAGATTCCTAGATCATCATAAATCACATTGACTCATCTATACTGACACCGTCCTGCACATCTTGAGTTCAAAAAGAGTAGAGGAGTTAGAACAAAATACTTGTCTAGATGATCATTTTTAAGTTGAAGATGACGTTTGATAATCAAAAGCCTTGATTGCCTTGGTGAACACCTTTAAGAGATGAAAGTGAAAAATTCCACCCATGACCACCAACCATTTCAGCCAAGAGAAGATTGAGAGAAGCGTATGAATAAAAGAAAATAAAAGAGAAGAAGAGAAAACACGAATTTTTGTTTTGGATTAGATTTACCTTTTGTTCTTCTTGATTGAAAGAAGAAAAAATGTTTGTTTGATCCTAGTGAAGGAAGAACTTAGATTGATTTGGTGTTATAAAGTATGCTAAAGGAGAAAATAGGTTGCTCTCTGGTTGATTTGAGGATTTTACAGTGGTTTGGTGTGATTAGAAGTGGCTAAAGGGTTGAAGTAAAATAGTGTGTGTTCTTAGTGTTTTTGAGAGAAGAAGATAGAAAATTAGAAGAAGGTGGAAGTGTTCTTGGATTGGTTGTGGCCAAATAGCCGTGTTTGAGGAGATGATTCGGTCCAGTTTGAAGAGAAAAAGTCTCAAAGTTTTTCAAGTTTTAAATTTGCAAAATTTTTGAGGAATTATTGGAGATTCTTGAGGAAGATGGTTGCTAATGATGTTCTATGCTTGAAGGTTTCTAGCTCTACAGTTGAGGTTCACTTGATTTGTTTATATTCATTACAACAAATTTGATAATTTGTGATGAATTGCATGTTAGTGTTGTGCCCTAGAGGCAATCACTTTTATGTTTTATATGACACATTTTATTTTAATAAAAGACATTATTTATCTTACAGTTTCTTTTATTTACTTTTGTGTAAAATAACTGTTAGATAAAGTCTCTAGTACAACACTGTGTTAAGGAAATCATGATAAAGATCATGATATGAGATTCCTACTACACTGTATAGTGTTAGTACTTAAATATTCCCTAGTCGTAGTATTAATGAGACAGGACATCATTAATGCGTTAAGACTACCATGTGTTAGACTTCCTGATTTAATCAGGTAGTGGTTCTCATATCCGTGAGTATTGAGATAATCAAAGTTAACACATAGATGATTGTTAATGGAACAAGTTCATTGGATGACCTAGCTTTGAGATAATCACGTGGATAACTATTTAGTGCTAGTGATATAATCTCAATATAGCAAATGTACAAGTATCCTTAGACTTGAGATCTCTAAGGTACTTTGTTTGCGGAGCATTGTACTTTGATTCCAATCTCTGGGGCTCAATCGAGGGCTGCCTATGGGATGGATATTGGGTATATTGTGAGGTAAACGAAAGTAGTTGGGAGGGTCAATAAAGGATTCACCACTCCTAATAGTAGGGGCAAATATATCACGGCCACTTGTAGGAATTACTACTCGAGAAGTCCTTGGCCAAGGCGATTGTGTATTGAAAATAGTTCTAATTGATACACGTCTAGAGTAGTGGGTTTCTGGTACAAGTACTGTTGTATTCGGGCCAAAATTAATATATATTCTGGAGGGAGTTGTCACTAATTCCATACTCCAAATCAAATGAGAATATTGTATGGTGAAAGAAGTTAATTGCACTGTAGTTTATTATTGAAGGGTTTATGTCAAGCCACTTGACTTCCAAGACTCTTGAATGGTCATAATGTGTTGCTAGATACCGCTCATGATCTGAGAATATGGGTTTATTAATTGATGAATTAATAAACTAATCTTGATTAGAATTAATAGAATTAATTCTAATTAATTATGAATTATTAATCTCAAAGACGTTTGGATTAATTCTTGTTCGCTACCAATTGACTGGGAAACCTAATAGGTCACACACAATAGAGGATTGTATACTGAAGATGTTATTTGATAACATAGTGGGGTTAACTGTGAGAAAGAGACGTTGTTATGGCCAAATTATAATTTATGGTTCAACTTATAATTGTGAGAACTTGATGTTTCCAATTACAATTTAGGAAACAAAATATGGTAAGAAGATTTTCAATGGAGGAGAGCTTTTGGAAGCTCTAATGGACGGCTGGTTTGATAAGAGTTTTTGCTGGATGAAAGCTGTTTGAAGGAGCTTAATGGTGGCTGAAAAGAGGGAGCACAATGGTGAAGGAATGCCCGGTTGTTTAAGGGATGTTTTATGGAATTTTACTAAACATATTTGTTGAAATTTTGGTCTTCAATCAATGGCTTGATTGGAGAAATTGCTGGAGATATTTTAGGGCAACCATGGACAGGTTTTTTGAGCAGAAGGTTGGGGAAGATAATGGAGCTCAAATCATGGCTATTCAAGAGACGTTTGAATAGAAAAGTGGTGAAGTTTCGGTCAGGGCTAGAGAAGGAAGAAAGTGGGAAAAATTCCTGTACAGTTTATTCACTAGTTGCTGGAAATTTTTGGGCAGCTTTTGCTGCCATTTTTTAGCCAACTTGCAGAAGATTTGAAGGGTTATTCAAAGGTTCTCCAAGGCTGGTTTTCAGCCTTCTTTATGGAAGAAAAACGTGACTAAGATGCTGGATGAAAAGTGGAAGAAAACAGCTTGGTTTAGGCTCAGCAAAGTTGCGAATTTGCCCAAAAAAATTTCTGGTTTGCACAGCATTTGTGCAGTCCGATTTTGGCCATAAAATTTCAGACTTTAAGCTAGACAAGAGGGCCATTTTTCTGGCAGAATTTGGGAAGGAATGATGGCTGAAAATTTCAACACTTTGAATGCATAAGAAGCTGGAAAAATTCCAGATTACTTCATGAAGAAAATGAACATAGCTAGGGTGGAGTTTTGAAGGTTCAACCATGGAGATTGATTCTCTTGGGAACCTTCCCCAACTCCTACCCATTTTCGGTCTATAAGATGTCTTACACTTAGACATTTTGAACCTTCAAAGCCACAACATTTTGCTAGAATTTTTCTGGAATAAAATTGGCTTGAATTAATTGAATAACTTAATGAATTGAGAAGTAAGAAAAACTAAGGATTAAGAAGGGTGTGAATTCCCTTAGAAATTTTTGTAGGGTACAAGAGTAGGATTAGGATACTCCTATCATGTCTCCCCTAGGACAACCCTCTTCTCTTCCCTAAAGCAAACAAGGCCGAAAATATCCTCCCTAAACAAAAATAAAATTCAATCATGCAAAAACTCAAATCATGGGATTCGAACCCACGACCTCAAGAATTAATTCCAAAGTTCTAACCACTACACCACAACAACTCTTGGTCTTATTTTCTCTCCAAAATATTTTTCCTACTTAATCCTCAAGCTATCTCTCTATTTTCACCTTAAGCAAAATTACCATTTTGCCCTTCTTACTCAACAAGCACAAATAAACCATCTAGGCTACAAACAACAAATCCAAAGCACATAAAATCATATAAAAATATATTTAAGTATACAATAAAATATAATATGCATCCCAACCCCCTTACTCCAAGGTTGGTTTCAACTGGGGTTTCACATCCTCCCCTCCTTAGAAGAATTTCGTCTCGAAATTCAATCATACCTCTATTTCAGTTCGGGATACTTCTGTTTAACCTACATTTCTGATTCCCACGTGGCATCCTGCATGCCATGATGCTCCCACTGAACCTTGACCATTAGTATCTTCTTGTTCGAAGACTCTTGATACTGCGATCCAATATTCGGACAGGCTTCTCCACATAGCTCAAATTGGGTTGCAACACCAATGGCTCATTATTCAGAACATGACCGGGATTGGCATTGTACTTCTTTAATTGTGACACATGAAACACATTACGAATTCCCGTCAACCCATCTGGCAAGTACAATCAGTATGCTACCAGTCCAATCCTTTCTTTTATCGGGAATAGGTCCAAATACCTTGGATTCAGCTTTCCACCCTTCGGATGCTTCAAGATTCCCCTATTCGGCGTTAATCTCAAAAATACATTGTCCTCGACTTGAAACTCCAATTCTCTCCGTTGGTTGTCCGCATAGCTCTTCTGTCGGCTTTGAGCCGCCTTCAACCTTTCCCTGATCAATTTTACTTTATCCAACATCTCCTAAACACAGACTTCTCTAGTTCTGCTTACGCGACCATCTTCTGGCCAACTCCAGTACAGCGGTACCTGACATTTACGCCCATATAAAGCCTCAAACGGTGCCATCCCAATTGAAGCTTGGTAGCTATTGTTATACGATAGTTCTGCGTACAAAACACATTCTATCCACTTATCCCCGAAGTCCAGAACACAGGCTCTCAGCATATCTTCCAATATCTGAATAACCCTTTCTGACTGTCCATCGGTCTGCGGATGCACTGTCATACTGAATTTCAGACTCGACTCCATTACTTCCTGAAACTTCCCGCAAAATTAAGATGTAAACCTTGGGTCTCGATCAGACACGATGCTTGAAGGCACTCCATGCAGTCAGACTATCTCTCGAACATAAATCTGAGCCAGCTTCTCTATAGAGTCTCTTACATTTACTGATATGAAATGGGCCGACTTGGTCAGTCGATCCACCACTACCTATATAGCGTCCTTTTGGATCTTTGACATGGGAAGTCTGGTGACAAAATCCATAGTCACCTCCTCCCACTTCCATTTCGATACTAGCAATGGCTGCAATAGTCTCGCTGGCTTCTTGTGCTCCGCTTTGACTTTCTAGCAAGTGAGACAGGTCAAGCTATACTTGACCACATCCCGTTTTAGTCTGGGCCACCAATAGGCTCTCTTCAGATCCTGGTACATCTTGACCTCCCCCGGATGAATGGCGTACTTGCTCTTATACGCCTCTTCCAAAATTTTGTCCCTTAATTGTTGCTCTCCGGGTACACACAACCGATCTTTGAAATGCAAAACTCCCGCCTCGTCTTGACGGAATTCACTGCCTGGCCGCTTGAGCTCCTTGTTCTTGAAAAGCTAAAATTTAGCGTTGCTTTGCTGAGCTTCCACAATTTCCAGCCTTAAATCCGGTACCAACTTCAGGTTGCTGACAACAATCCTCTTCTCTTGCACTTCTACCCTTCTGTCCAACACATCCTGCACCACTTGAACTTCCTGCATTCTTAGTCTGGCCATTCCAATTTTTCTACTCAGGGCGTCTGCTACAACGTTGGCCTTCCTGGGATGGTAATTGATCGGACAACGGTATTCTTCCAAGAATTTCATCCATCTTCGTTGTCTCAAGTTTAGATCTTTCTAGGTGAGGATATACTTCAGACTCTTGTGGTCGGTGAACACCTCATATTCGACTCCGTACAGGTAGTGTCGCCATTTTTTTAGGGCGAAAACGATAGCTACCAGCTCCAGATCATGAGTAGGGTAGTTGATTTCATGAGGTCTTAGCTTTCGAGAAGCATAAGCGATCACTTTTCGATCTTGCATCAATATTGCTCCCAATCCTTTTTTCGAGGCGTCAGTATACAGCACGTAAGGCCTACCTTCCTCTGGCAAACTCAATACTGGCGCTGTCATCAATCTTCGCTTTAGCTCTGGAAAACTTTTCTCTCATTTCTTGTTCCACACAAATGGAACATCCTTTCTCAACAGTCGGGTTATCGGCGATGCGAGCGTCGAAAACCCTTTGATAAATCTCCTATAGTAACCGGCTAATCCTAAGAAACTTTGAATCTCAGTGATGTTCTTCGATTGCTTCCAGTCTGACACTGCTTCAACCTTTGCCGGGATTACTTTGATTCCCTCCTTGGTCACCACATGGCCAAGAAATGCTATACTGTCCAGCAAGAATTCACACTTACTAAACTTGGCGAACAGCTTGTGTTCCCATAGCTTCTCCAATACGAGTTTTGGATGCTCCGCATGCTCCTCCGGACTCTTGGAGTAAATCAAAATATCATCGATGAAGACCACCACGAACTTGTCCAGATACGGTCAGAACACTCGGTGCACCAAGTCCATGAGTATTGTTGGAGCTTTGGTCACCCCGAACAGCATTACCACAAACTCGTAATGCCCATATCTGGTGTTAAAGGCTGTCTTGGGGATATCCTCCTCTTTTATCCGCATTTGGTAGTACCCTTGCCTCAGGTCCAATTTAGAATAGCAACTAGATCCTTGCAACTGGTCGAATAGCTCGTCAATCAGCAGTAGGGGATACTTCTTCTTGATCATCAAGTTGTTCAAGCCCCGATAGTCGATGTATAATCTCAGAGTTCCGTCCTTCTTCTTCACAAATAGCATAGGTACTCCCCAGGGTGACGTGCTAAGCCTGATGTAGCCTTACTTTACTAACTCTTCCAACTGTTCTTTCAGCTCTGCCGGTGCCATCCAGTATGGGGTCCATGATACTAGTTCCATTCCCGAAACTAAGTCGATGGTGAATTCCACTTCTCGGCCAGGGGGTAAAGAAACAAGTTCAGTTGGGAACACATCGGGAAAATCCTTCACTACTTCGGTTTCCTCCAGAGTGCACTGGTCCTTCGGCTTGTTTATCATGTAAGCCAGGTACCCTTAAAACCCTTGCTTCGGCAATTTTCGGGCCTTAGCCCCCGCTATCAAATACTTTAATCCCTTTACCTTCTTGCCATCAAATTCCAACACATCACAACCCGGTCTAATGAACTGGACCAATTTATTCCTACAATCTACCCTAGCCCCATGCTTGGCTAACCAATCCATCCCTAATATCAAATCATAATCCTCAATGTCTAGTACTATCAAATCTTTCTGCAGACTTTCTTTCCCCACATCAATTTTACAGTTTTTCACATACCAATCCGCTTGCACTATTTTCTCCAAAGGTGTGCTTACCATTAACATAAAAGGTAGCTCTACTCCATCCTAACCCAAATGACATGCACAAGTCTTGTTTAAATAGGAATGAGTAGAACCAAGATCTATCAATGCATTAACAGAGCGTCCTTGGATAGTAAATGTACCTTCTACTACTGCTGCATCGGTCCCAACATCCTCTCTGTTGAGAGCAAATACCTTGGCCTTCACTTGCGGCTTCGGTGCTCCACTCTCAGATGCTCCCATGGTGTTGGCTCTATTGGGTTTCGGATTCTGCGCCGGATTTCCTTGCCTGACTCGGTATAACTTAGGGCAGGTGTTTCGCAGGTGGTTCGGGTCACCGTAGCGAAAACATTTACGTTCACCCCTTTTTGACCAACAGTTCTTCTCTGTGTGGCCCTTTTTCCACACTACCAGCATGATGGAAGGTTTTGAGCAAGACCCACTGGTGCTATCCGGGCTTGCTTCCCCCGGTACTGCCACTGCTGTTTAGCGAGGCACTTGTTAGATTGCTGCCCTTGGAAGTGTCCTTGCGGTTGCCATAGTGGTTGGAAAGGCCTCGTCGCCATTTTGCTGCGGTCCTCATTTTTAGTTCAGGTAGCCGCGTCCACTACCCCCAAATAGGTCGTTGGCGGAGAAGATGCCAATGCCCTCCTCAATTCCGGCCTTAGCCCCTTGACAAACTACCTCATCCTATTCTGCTTGGTATCCACAAATCTCTGGCAGTACTTCGAAAGCTAGGTGAACCATGCTGCGTATTGGGCCACTGACATGCTTCTCTACCTCAAATTCTAAAATTCGTCCTCCCGCTTTTCTATGATCTACTGAGGGATGTACTCAGCTCTGAAGACTTCAACAAAGTTGGACCACATCCATTCCTGCTTGACCATTTCCCAGTCCTCTTGAACTTGCTGCCACCATGCTCGAGCTGGTCCTCTCAACCGGAAAACCGCAAACATAACCATCCGTTCCTCGGTGTACTGGAGCGTTGCAAATATGTCCTCCATCTGCTCAACCCATTACTCTACCTTCTGGTCTTGTTCAGCTTCGCCCAAGAAGACGGGCATTTGAAATTTCAGAAACTACTCTAACGCCTCATCTTCCCCCTTAGAGTTCCTTCGCTTGGTCAGGGTCTGCAGAATTTCTGCCATCTTGCTGAATGCTTGGCCTATTATCACAGCAACCGAAACTTCAGACCCCATTCCTATATCCAGACCACTCCCATCACCTCGATTGGGTGATTGCATCTGAGCTGACTCGACTTCCGGTGCCATATGATCGGCTTCCGGAACCCTTCTACCTGTTGAAGCTGCACGGCTCTTGGGTGCCATTCTAAACTATACCCCAAATGTTAAGTGTATGCATTCAAGGATTAAATCATTTTAGTTGCGCATGCATTCACAGTCAGATATAAGTAAAAAGAAATCAAAGGCAAATTTTGTCTAAAGAATTGCTAATAAATTCTCCTTCAAATATTGGTTTGCATAAATTCGAAATTTTAATAGAAAACAGAATTAAAAATCCTTAACATAAAAGTTCACAGAAAGCAATAAATAAACATCCGAATCAAAATAACTCTTATTCCTTAAATCTTCATCAGAATCCTCATCATCAGCCTCATACAACTAACCCCCACAGTTCTTAGAAAAATCTACTCCAACCCCACTGGCAAACCCCTCCATTAGCTCCTTTCCGGGGCACCTAGAACTCTCCCCGGGCTCAACTTGGGTGGGAGGAAAAATGAAAGAAGGCCTAGGTGGAGACTTATAGTCTATCTCCCTCGAGTCATCACTATCTGCTGCTAAGTCCACTACGGGACTAGGAGGGTGGGGTACATGCTCCACTGCCATCACCTCATCTTCACTGTCAGAACTTATGTCTATCACCAGGATTAGGGGTGGCTTATGGATCAGGACCTCATCATTACTGCTATCCTCCAAATGGATAACTGGCTGAGGGGTAGGCTAGGGAACTGGAAGGTCTTCCAGGTAAATAGGGATAGGCGGGTGCCATTGCTGCCATTTCCTCGCGGTTCTAAGCATTCTAACCATCCTACAGCATAAACAAGATAGATTAGATAAAGATTTAAACTTAAATAAAAAGACCACATACTATCAATTTTTGTTTATAACCTAGGCTCTGATACCACTTGTAACACCCCACTACCTAGGCCCGACAAGGCCGGGGATATCGCCCCGTCTAAAGAACAAGGAGTCTTTATAACTAGGTCACACAATCAAAATAATAGAATAAAAAAATACTTTAAACTTAAAAATTATTACAATCCAAGATTTCAAATCAAATCCAAAATATAAATTGTTCACTCTCAACTCCCAAAGCATTACACAAAATAAATATTCGAAAAATCTTCCAAGGCAGGCAACAACTAGCTACTCATCCCCACAGCAGGATCGACCTGAAATCATGATAAAAAGGGTGATGAGATAAAAATCTCAATTAGTCCGTGTGTGCTTTGCGTGTCCAGTGAAAACAGTTCGTGGATGCAAAGTATAAAATCTTCATAAGAGAAATATTGGCAAGCAATAAACAACAGTCAAAATCGAGAGTGGTGTTTTGGTTTTTCCAACCATACATATAAAATAAAATCAACCACTTAAAAAGGTGGCCATGGGTTAGCACACGTTGGGTCCCATAACCATACAACAGTCAGAATGCCACACTTTGTGCAGACTGACAAAAGGTAGGTGATTGGCTTACCAGGCAAGATACTCCTCATTCTCTATACCCAAACAAAATCGGTTGTCCATTCCGGTAGCACATAGTCCACTTGACTGAAAGTTGCTAGCTCGGACCGACACGACCTACTAGACTGACATCCTATCCAGGAAGGACTCACCCCTCAGAGGTGACCACCTACTGAGAGACTTACCCTAACCCTTTAAAGACTAGTCCTAGCAATCCACCCTTATTGAGTACTCAGCGTAAGTCAACCCACTTGGGAAAAAATGAACTAAACATAGCTCTACTTAAAAATGGAAATTAAGGACTTCCAAAGTTTGGGACAAAACTGGTTTTAGAAAAAGTTTATAGCTTGAGCAAATCTGCTTATTGGTTTTTGAAATAATTTGGTTGATTGAAATAAGAATGGAGACAATCCTCAATTGCCTTTACAGAAATGAGTGACTATGCACTCCACAATTAGCTTACCATAGAACCATTTTGCATCAATCAGGTTTTATGCAGGAGCTTACCTGATCGTTAGCTTAAGATAAAATAAAGGTCTTCAACAGATGACCAAACCCCGCCTGGGGTAAATACAAGCCATAATTAAACTCAAGCCAAAATCCACTTTCACAAGTAAAACTAGCTCAACTTATTTCAACCATGATCCTAGTGCCTCAAGCTTTAAGGCCAGATAATAAATAAAAGGGTTTATAAGCTAAGTCTAGTTTGATATTAAAATAATTCGGGTTTTGGGGAATAGGTGCTAGTAAGTTAAAGGTTTAAATCTTGCTAAGAATAAATTAGAGTTTATTTGATGAAGAGTCCCAGGTGGTATTAGGTAAAATAATAGTCTATTAATAATTATTGTTAGAAAATAATTGGTAACTAAAACTAGTTGTAAGTAAATTTTAATGGGCATTGATTGAAAGATAATATATAAATTTTAATAGTATTTATGAATATAAGACTTACAAAATTAATATTTTACCTATTATGAATATCCATATGAAAGGCTTTATTATTATTTTCTATATATTTATTTTATATAAAATCTATATATTTTATTTCTTTAATAAAAGTCATAATTTATTTGACTAAAATATCCTTATTTTATATATAATAATCCAAATCCACCCTTCCTAGGGGTTTTTGAAATTTACTAGCAAAAATTATAATATTAATCATTTTATTGATGAAATAAAATTAGCTTAGGGACAACTAGATCATGATCACATTTCCATTGCTAACAACAATCATGAATATACACTCCACTTCAATTCATCAAATCATCCAAATCATGAATAAAGGCAAAGATCTAAATTTACCAAGACATGATCCAACCTCTACTAGCATAAACATAATCATGGCTTTAACAATGAACATAAATCATATTCACCAAAAGTGACACAATTTCTAACATACTTGATCACATATACCACTCACGACAAAGAGATATGCATTAACCCTAAAAACACCATACAATCAATCAAGACAATCAACTCATGCATAAATCCCATCTCTATCATATACACACATTTATTCATGCTTCAATCTCAACTCATCACAACAACACATGCTCAAGCCCTAATCATAATCCATCTCCTTCCAATATCAACCTAGAGACATGAATCTAGAATTTAAAGAGAGGGTTGAAGAGGCTTACTTGGTTGATGAGTACCTCGGAGTAGTTTCGAATGGATCCTAACTCCTAGGAGACTAGATCCGCCCAAGAGAGATGGAGAAAACATGGCCATGGTTGAAGTCACCATTCGGCCAAGAAGGAGAGAGCATTCAGTCAAGAGAGAGAGAGAAAGAGAGTCCATTAGTATGATTATACACATATATATATTCATTAGAGGTTGAAGATGAGTGAAGATGAAGTGGGCTGAACATGCTTACCTTGAAGGTGTTCTTGAGCCTTCACAAAAATGCTGGTTTTCGATCCAATAGAGAAAGTTGGATTTTGGAGTTTGATGTTAAAAATGGTATGAATGGATTCTTGGAAGTGAGTAGGTGCAATTTGGAATTTTTTTTTTAGAAGATTGAAGTGGTTTTGGTGGCCTTAGGCGAGAGAAGGTGAGTAGGTGTTCTTGAAGGTTGAAGAGAATGGAGAGAATAGGGAGAGGCTGGCCGAAATTCTATGTAGGAGGGAGTGCCGAATTGTTTGAGAGGTTTTGGCAATTGAATTTCTGGTTTAGGAGGAAAAGAAAATGCTGGTTGTTTGAAATCCTAAAAGAATATTTTTGGGAATCAATTTAGGAAACAAAATATGGTAAGAAGATCTTCAGTGGAGGAGAGCTTTTGGAAGCTCTAATGGCCGGCTGTTTTGATAAGAGTTTTTGCTGGATGAAAGCTATTTGAAGGGGCTTAATGGTGGCCCAAAAGAGGGAGCACAATGGTGAAGGAATGTCCGGTTGTTTAAGGGATATTTTATGGAAGTTTACTAAATATATTTGCTCAAATTTTGGTCTTCAATCAATAGCTTGATTGGAGTAATTGTTGGAGATATTTTAGGGCAGCCATGGACAAGTTTTTCGAGTAGAAGGTTGGGGAATATAATGGAGCTCAGTTCATGGCTGTTCAAGAGAAGTTTGAATAGAAAAATGGTGAAGTTTCGGTCAGGGCTAGAGAACGAAGAAAGCTGGAAAAATTCCTGTACAGTTTTTTCGCTAGTTGCTGGAAATTTCTAGGCAGCTTTTGCTACCATTTTTCAGCCAACTTGCAGAAGATTTGAAGGGTTATTCAGAGGTCTTCCAAGGCTAGTTTCCAGCCTTCTTTATGGAAGAAAAACATGGCTAAGATGCTGGATGAAAACAGCTTGGTTTAGGCTCACCAAAGCTGCGAATTTGCCCAAAAAAATTTCTGGTTTGCACAGCACTTGTGCAGTCCGATTTTGGCCATAAAATTTCAGACTTTAAGCTGGACAAGAGGGCCATTTTTCTGGCAGCATTTGGGAGGGAATGATGGCTGAAAATTTTGACACTTTGAATGCATAAGAAGTTGGAAAAATTCCAGATTACTTCATGAATAAAATGAACATAGCTAGGGTGGAGTTTTGAAGGTTCAACCTTGGAGATTAATTCTCTTGGGAACCTTCTCTAACTCCTACCCATTTTCAGTCTATAAGATGTCTTACACTTAGACATTTTGAACCTTCAAAGCCACAACACTTTGCTGGAATTTTTCTGGAATAAAATTGGCTTGAATAAATTGAAAAACTTAATGAATTGAGAAATAAGAAAAACTAAGGATCAAGAAGGGTGTGAATTCCCTTAGAAATTTTTGTAGGGCACAAGAGTATGATTAGGATACTCCTATCATGACTCCCCTAGGAAAACCCACTTCTCTTCCCTAAAGCAAACAAGGTCGAAAATATCCTCCCTAAACAAAAATAAAATTCAATCATGCAAAAACTCAAATCATGGGATTCGAACCCACGACCTCAAGAATTAATTCCAAAGTTCTAACCACTACACCACAACAACTCTTGGTCTTATTTTCTCTCCAAAATATTTTTCCTACTTAATCCTCAAGCTATCTCCCCATTTTCACCTCAAGCAAAATTACTATTTTTCCCTTCTTACTCAACAAGTACAAATAAATCATCTAGGACACAAACCACAAATCTAAAGCACATAAAATCATATAAAAATATATTTACGCATGCAATAAAATATGATATGCATCCCAACCCCCTTACTCTAAGGTTAGTTTCAACTGGGGTTTCACAGGGTACTTTGAAATTCACCAAGAATTTCCAGCTTTTCCTCGCAATAATGATTGTTAACTTTGCAAAGAAAAAAGGGACAGCCCTACTGCCCAAATTGAAAAGTTAGCTAAGAAGAAGAACTTAAAATAATTTCCAGGTTTTCACCATAACAAGAATAACCAAGAATGAAGTTCTTTAGGAGATTAATTTGGTGATTTGATCTTAGAACACAAAAAATCCTTCCCACCCTCAAATGTTTTAGCCAAGAGGTTTCAAAAATGCTGGAATTTTAGTTAAATTCCAGGTCCATAATAATTTTAAAAAATTTACAAGAAAGTATAAAGAATTTAAGAAATAAAATATTTTAAAATTCAAATATGCTGAGATATAGATTGCTAAAACAATGGGCAATAATACTCCACTAGATTTTCTTTAGGACAAGAACACATGGTTAGACAATTACCATTGTGAATGCTCAAGACAACATTGCTAAATTCATGGAATGCAAGAAATAAAATTCAAATACTGGTTAGCATAATAAAAAATAATTCTTACTTGAGGGGATTGAACTCAAGACCATAGGAATTAGCCACAACGCTTTATTCACTTTACCACATTAATTCTTCTTTTCTATTTTTCCAACTTATTTCTTTCCCTTCTAAATCCTAAGCCTCTCCTTCTCTTTTCCCTTTGCAAAATTCTTTGATTGCCCCTAATACACATCAGCATAAATAAATCATATAGATCATATATAATAATTCTAAAACACTCTAATTCATCCAAAAAATATTTAGTCATGCAATATGTCATGAAATGCAACTTATCCCTCTAATTCTAAGGTAGGCTTTACTGGGATTTTACATCCTCCCCTCCTTAGAAGAATTTCGTCCCCAAATTTAGCGTGTACCTTCTTATCGAGTCAAGATACTTTAGCTTCATCCACCACTCTGTTTCCCATGTGGCATCTTATGTACCGTGAGAATGCTATAACACCTTCACTATTGGTATTTTCTTATTCCAAAGAGTCTTGATGCTTCAATCTAAAATCTTAATTGTTTTTTCCACATAACTCAAGTTAGGTTGCAATAGCAAAGGCTCTTCGTTAAAATATGTTCCGGACCAGGATTGTACTTCTTCAGCTAAGGTATAAGAAACATATCTTGTACTCTTGTTAAGACGTCTAGTAAGTCCAATATATAGGTTATTGTTCCAAATTCTCCTCCTGTTATTCGCGTAGCACTTCTGCCGACTCTGAGTCGTCTTCAGTCTTTTTCTTGTTACTCTTACTTTGTCTGCCACTTGTTAAAAATAAAATTTACCGAATTTGTTAATCTGCCTATCTTCTATTCAACTTTAGTACAATAGTACTTGACATTTCTGGCTTTGCAACACTTCATATAGGGCCAAACCAATAGAAGATCGGTAATTTTTATTGTAAGCTTATATGGATGTGGCATGCATTTAGTCCATCTATCAAAAAAGTCCAATATACATGCCCTAAACATGTCCACCAGTATCTGTATAAGTCTCTCCGACTAGCCATCAATTCTGTGGATATGCTGTAGTACAGAACTTCCAAGTTGATCCCATTATCTCTTGGAACTTAGTCTAAAATCTTGTACTAAACCTAGGATCTTGATTAGATACAATACTTGATGGCATTTCACGCAGCCCCTACCTTTGCTAAATCTACCTTAAAACCATCCTTGATTAACTCTCATTTTGGAAATTGAGCTATGTTCAACTAAAACTTTCACGTAACAAACTTAATGGAAATTTATGCAACTTCCACTTTCTAACACCAATTTTAACTGTTCTATACCCTTAATGGGTTTCAAAACACATCAGGTATCATCTAAAAAGTCATCATAAAATTATCAAAGGAAGATTGAAAATCCTATTCATCTAATTAATAAGCATTAGAGCCCTTGTTAACTAGTTTGGCATCACAATCTATCGTTAGTACCCATCCCTAATATTAGTTGCAATCTTAGGTATATCCCCTTCTCAAATTCACACCTAATGATATCTATATCTCAAGTCTTATTTATGAGTAACAACATACATTCTTGATGACCAAACTATTCACTAGTCTATAGTCTATACATAGCATTAAAATTCCATCATTTTCCTATACTATTATTACTGGGTCCCATGGGCTTCAACACTAGGCTAGATATCATTAGCATTCATTCAGCAAAAGTTTGTGAACCTTCACTCCTACTATTATGAACCATACTTTCTTCACCTTACCTCTTCTAAAATTTAATCATATCTATCTGATCCACAAAAAATGTATTATTCTATCTCTATAACCAACTCAACTCCTTGCTTCGATAGTCATTCCATCTCTAATATGCTATTATAATCCTCAAAAGAAAAAAGAGTCAGATTCTCAAAAAATTTTACTTTTTCAGCCAAAATTTCATCTCTCGGATCAAACCTATCGATCCTTACTTCCTTGCCCGATAGACACGTTGAAATAATTAATAAGAAAATCTATATCTATTTGCAGTTGATGGATTCACTCTTATTCTCTAGCCTATCACTACTCAAATGAATAGTGCACTACACAATATATAGGCTATATAGAACAAAGATCAAAGAGCAAACTCTTTCAGGAGAAATAAAGAAATAACTTGGCACCACGACTACATCTGATCTCACGTCCTCTCTGCTCAAAGCTAACACCTTGGTCATCACTTATAGCTTTAACTTATTTCTTCCAATAACTATACTTGCTCAGTTGATTGAATTCAGTG